>JZKD02S1828092.1:484101-509892 GCA_000966675.3 Picea glauca | reverse complement strand
CATTAACCATTTATATCATGACACGAAGTTCGTTGGGTTCATCTAGGGATGAAGAAAAATAAATGGAAATAAATAAATAATAAAAATAAAAAGGGAGAGGGAGACGAAAAATAAAGAAGGAAGAATAGAGAGATAAGGAAGGGATTGGAGGGAAGATGGGGCAAAGACAAGGTGGTAGAGGAGGTGACATCACATAGCCTCTAGGTGCCACATCAATAGCCACGTCAGAATATTAACTCCAAATTAGGTAAAAATTTGGAGTTAATCTTTTAGTGTCAAGGCCTACAAAAGTGCCAGTGTGGGCCATTGGCCAAATCTGCTTCAATTTTCTAGAAATGGAAAATTCGAAGTTTTTGAAGAATAGGGTGGCACTCTTTGATAGAGTCATTGTTATTGATGACATTTTACAATGATTCCAATAGGTAGATATGAAGATACATAGTTGGGATTTTGGCCAAATCCCAAAGAGTTTGGAGTGGAGGTGCCAAAACAAGGTAAAATCCATTATTCCAAGCCACTTTTGGGGATTTTTTTAGATTTTTAGAGGTGGAAAAAGGAACCTAGATCACAAATTTGGAAAATTCATATACCTCAACATTTTACCCCCTCATCAATCCAAACAACTTTGCCTTATTAAAGTTTTTTCACATCTAGTCAATTTGGGAGATAGCTAGTTTGGCTAAAAAATTCAAGTCTAGATAAAGTGTGAAAAGAACAAAGTTGCCAATTCTAGATTAATGTATAATTTGATTTGAGCATCATATTGACAATATGAAAGTTGTTGTGTGCTATCCATCACTAGTGTCATGAATGAATAATAAAAAAAATCCTTGGTTCCTGACACATTTTCTTTTGTAGTTGGCATAAGTAGGTGTCTGAGCTTAATTTCACTAGGGAAAGGTGCACATATATGACAAAATTCGCAAAATTTAGAAGACTATAACTTTCTACTCGGAGCTTAGAATTGAGCAAGAGAGTAGTCATTGAAAATATATTGAAGTGTAGTGTTGGCGACGGAAGTCACTCCTGGATTACAGCAGGAGCGGAGCCCGACGCCCATCAATTTATGTCACGATTTGTGTATGAAAGGGGTGATTGAATGGAAGTAAACTCAGACGATATTGTTTCAACTCCGAAACTAGGCCAGACATGCATGGGCAAGTGAGGTCTTAGACATACTCCAGGCAGTGAGTTGTAGTAAGGGTGAGTAGGGGGAAGACTTGTATCAGAGAGATGCAAAGGTCTGTTGTCAACATCAGGTTTCTAGCAGACTGTAGGAAAATGCATTTAAACGCGAGCTCTTCTTACATTCAAACGCAGAAAACCAGAGAATACAATAGTGCCACAATAAATCCTTTATCATAACACAACTGCAATAATTCATGTGAATTAGTCAATCATGAACTCCCTCGGTATGAGATGAAAACTAGATGGAATAAGGAAACTGTATTTCATTAAACAAGAAATCTTACATACAGATGCATAACCAGAGAACTAGAGTGTCTGTTAAAACATTACAATCAGGAGCTTTGCTCTACCATCGATAGCTTGAAAAATATCAAAACTAAGTACATATGCTCCTAAACATTTTCCCAACAGAGGCCTACTGGACTTTCAGGACGAGGAGTCTCTTCAATCAAATCTGGCCTACACTCCTCTCTCATATGCCACCTTAATTCTGCATGGCTTGTGCCAAGGGGTAGTTGAGCCCTTAAATGTTGAATTAGTGTGCGCAGGTTTTCCTGGCGAGTCGAGGACTCGTCGTGGCTTCCATGAAAAGAACCAGTACAAAAGACCATCTCGGGCAGGCTTTCGGCCGGGACACCCATACTTTGCAATTAATGAGTGAGGGGAGGTTTCAACCACCCTCTTTCTTCTTCATTCATTCCCAGCAGGTATCGGGATCTAGATTACGTCGAACCGACATCTGGAGAACACAATGCCCCCTTCTGAAACTCAACTCAACGCTTTTGGCCTCCCCTTTGTATAGTCCCTTTTACTTTCTCAAGTGACCACGAGCCGTGACCCTACGTCTATCTTCCAGAGTGCTTTCGGCGTTTCGGGGTTCGTGGATATGAAGGAGCAAGTCTTCTTTCTTCGAAATCGCGATGGGCAAAATGCCGAGAGAACCTAACGGTCGCCACGCGTCCCCCCACTGATCTGATGGTTCTGAACTGATTCGGAAATACTGTGGGCCCGGGTCCGAGACGTCTTCGATGCTTCGCGGTTCGGGGATATGAGAGAGTTGTTCCTTACACTTTGAAATCGCGATGGGCAAAATGCCGGGAGGACCTAATCGCACACCACGTGTTCATCCAGGATGAATGGCTAAGATCACTCTCGACGCTTTGGGGCCCATCTCGTCAAATGATAAACATTGGCGCCCCTCCTTTAGGTCTGCAACTTTGTGACCAGGCGCCAAAACCATGAGCCTAATTCTGGGCGTTTTCGACGTTTTGGCGATCAACAATTTCAGCTGTAAAGAATGGGAGGCTCCTCGTCTTCCGAAACATCGATCCCCGATACGCCGACTAACTGCCACCTGTCTCAACTGGATCGGACGACCTAGATTTGCCTTGAGCTATTGGCGCCATCCTTCGTGCTAAATCCCGGGCAACTTGGCAGCCCCGAAATCCCGATGCACGTCGATCAGTTTTGTAGGTGGATCTCAACTGCTGACATCAAAACTTCGCCCGCTCGCTTGACTTGTGATCGGAAAAGAGATTCTCTCGCGTTGCGCTAGGGCGCTTCCCGTGTAACCTGAAGACCTGGGTATTTTTGAGCCCAAGACAAATAATGTCACTAACATTAGGCTCCATGGGGGATAGAGTCGTCCCTGTGATGCTCTAAGAACTCATTCTGCAGTTTTAGTGCCTTGCTATTGGGCTATGGAGTCATTTACTAAGCATAAAATATACCAACAGAAAATGAACAAAGAACTAAAGGACAATATTTACAAACAAAGGAGCCGTCTAAGGCTGAAACAAAACATTTCTTCAGAAAATGCCCATTTACTGGGTTGTTGAAAACCTCTTCACCCTCTAGATCGTGCAACTGGTACATGTTGTTTGAGAAGACCTCAGAGATTTTGAAGGGGCCAATCTAGAGAGAGTCAAACTTGTTATGTTTGCCCGTATCCTATCTGTGTGCATCCCACTTAAGTACCAAATCCCCGATCTCAAACTCCTTCTTCCTGACCTTCCTGTCAAAAGCCTGTTTGACCCTTTGTTGATGGCTATGAGCTGTGTCCCTCACATGTTCCCTGATCTACTATACTTCTACTATCTGATGAATCCTTCTAATCATATGATCTGGCTCTCCTTCATAATATTGAAAGAACTTTTCCACAGGTAAGGCGAGCTGAGTGGGAAAAACCGCCCCTGCTCCGTAAACCAGCTGAAAAGACGAGGTGCCCAGGGATTTCTTTGTTGTCACTCGATCAACCCATAAAGCAAATTTCAACTTCGAATCCCAGGCCCTTTTGTTGTCCTTCAATAGTCTTTTGATGATCCTTATCAGGCCCTTGTTGGAGGACTCTGCTAAACCATTGCCCTAGGGATAGTAAGGGGTGGAGTGAATTAGCGAGATATGGAATTGCTCACAGAACTTAATGAGAGGCTCAGATTTGAAAGAAGCAGCATTATCAGTGACGATCTTGTTGGGACAGCCAAATCTAGCTATGATATCCTCCAGCAAGCTAATAATTACTTTGTGGGATGTACTTCTGGTGGGGGCAGCTTCTATCCACTTGGTGAAATAATCTGTTGCGGTCAGGATCCATCTGTGTTGGCCACTTGAGGGAGGATGAATTTCCTCGATAAAGTCTAGCCCCCACTATTGAAAAGGTGTTGAAGCTATCACAGGATTCAGTGGTAGTGGCCCAAGTTGTTGTTTCCCTGAGAACTTTTGGCATTTGATGCAGGCCCTAATTTCTCTGCTGACATCAACGAATAAAGTGGGCCAGTAATACCCAACCCTGAGGATTTTGTGAGCTATGGTCTTCCAGAAATGATGCCCCCCACAAAAGCCCCTGTGGAAATCAAACATAACTTTCTGGGCTTCTGGTGGGTTCAGACATCTCAACAGCACTCCTAAAGGGTCTCTCCAATATAAAACTTGCCCAATGAGGCAATATCTGACTGCCTTGACCTTTAAAGCTCCTGCCTTACTTTTACACATTCCATCTGGGGGATTCAACTTCTGTAGAAAGTACAAAATGTCACGATACCAAGCACACTCTGCCAACAATACGCCTTCCCGAGAGCGTTGACTGGGCAACTCAGCTTGCTGAATTCCTGAGCAGGTATTGATGAAACTAACGCCCAAGGCTTCGTAATTGGATTCAGCCATTAGCTTGGCTAAACCTTGCCCCTTAACCAACTTGGTGGGCTTTATTTCCAAGTCAAATTCCAGGATTCTAGCGATCCCTCTGCCTCTTCTCCCATCTATATCGGGCTGCACAAGGATGTCCTTCACAAAAGCCAAAGGAACGTATGCAGTTACTTTTGAGTGCAAGACATAGACTCTGGAAGCTTTGAGAGCTTTCACTAAGGCATAGGCCTATTTTTCCATGATTTCATACCTAATCTCTGCATCTCTTAATGACTTGCTGAAGAAGGCAATGGGTTGTTCTTGCCCTTCCTTATTTTTCTGCAACAAGACCGCTGCTACTGTATCAAAAGAAGCAAAAGAGAAAATTAGGAACTCTTTGGAATAGTCAGGACTGATCAGCACAGGTGCCTCAGTCAATGCCCTTTTTATTTGGATAAAAGATTCCCTGGGTTCAGCGGTCCATTTCACTTCATGTCCCTTCCTGAGCATGGTTGTGATGTGTTTCACCAACTCAGCAAAATTTGAGACGAATCTCCTCAAGAAATTAATCTTCCCCAAAAAGGCATGAACTTCCTTCTTGGATCTAGGAAGTGACAGGGTTTGAATTGCCTCTACCCTGCTAGGATCAATCCTCACTCCCTCTGCTGATACTATATGGCCTAATAACTTCCCCTCCTTCATAGCAAACAAAGATTTCTTGGGGTTGAGGGATAGGCCAAACCTCCGACACTTCAGAAAAACTTTCCTCAAGTGGCAGCGGTGCTCCTTGTCTGACCTGGAGAAGACCGTGATGCCATCTAGATAAATTACCACAAACTGGTCCTTCTCCCCGATGAAGGCTATGTCCATGGCTCGCTGAAATGTTGCTCCTGCATTCATTAATCCAAAAGGCATTTTGGCAAACATGAATGTGCCCCAAGGAGTGGTGAAGGTTGTCTTTTCCCTGTCCTTAGGCATGACTGATATCTGATTATAGCCAGAAAACCCATCGATCATGGATATCCTGGATGCACCAGTTACCCTCTACAGTGTGTGCTCCATCTTAGGTAGGGGTAATTGTCTTTCTTTGAGCTCATGTTCAGGTTCCTGAAATCGACACAAAGCCTGATTTCTCCACTTTTCTTCCTCACCGGAACCAAATTGGCCACCCATTCAGAATATCTCAAGGGGATGATAATCTAGGCCTCTAGCAACTTCTTCATTTCTTTCTCCATGACAGGCAGCAACATGAGATTTATCTATCTTAGCTTCTGCCTAAATGGCCTAGCTTCTTCCTTCAATGGGATCTTGTGTTCAATGACGGATGTGTCATATGTCTTAAGGTCCTCGTATGACCATGCAAACACATCAACAAACTCTCTCAGCAACTCAGTATATTCGGCCCTCTGTTCTCTGGTTAAACTGCTTGATAATTTGACAACCCTAGGCTCCTCCTGTGTGCCAATGTTGCATTCGGTTGTATCAACATCTTCATTTGAAACCTTACCCTTTACAACCACATCATTCCCATCGAACAGTCTTTCTAAAGGGATTAGTCCCCTCAGAATGTGATTGCTAGGCAGCTGGATAATCTGGTGATTAGCAATTTTATTTAAAACACCTCAGGGCGAGGGTCACCTTCTGGGTCGGGATCCTGATCAATGTGCAACGCAAAAAATTCATCAACAGATTAGAGAAAATTTTCGATTTCCAAGTCATCTTCAAATACCTTCCAATGCTTGACATTATCCGGTACAAAGGGCCTATATCTTATTTCAACATCATATTTGACCATAGGCGGCAGAGGAAATTTGAGCAAACTAGCTAAGACAGCTAAAGAATCGGCCGAAGTATTCTCCCCCCTCGGAATGAAAGAAATGTTAAAGGCTGAGAAGAAATTGTCAATCAGGTCCCATACCTCATTTTTGTAATTCCTGAGCCGGGGATTATTAGCACGATAAGCATTTATGACTTGTTGGATAATCAACTCAGCATCTTCAAATATTGCTATTTCTTTAATTCCCATTTCCTTTGCGGCCCTCATACCCTGAACAAGAGCTTCATACTCCGCCACATTGTTGGTGGTTTCGAATTCCAGCTTGTATGACGGGCATATGGCCTCTTGACAAGGTGATATGAAAACCACCCCAGCGTCAGTGCCTTCGCTAGAAGAAGCTCCGTCGAAAAACATCTTCCACACAGAGGGGGTTGGAGGGGGAATTGGATAATCAAGATTGGGCTGCTTTCTGACTTGGAAAGGGTCTTCATGAGCATCAGTGAGCTGCAATAAGCTAAACCCCAAGTCGGTGTCAAGTGCAAAGATGGGGTGATTGGTGGGATTTGCTTCGTCACTAACAATGTAGGCCAACTGAGTTTCTCTATATAACCTCCTTTGTTCCCCTCCGAAGACTAGAATGGTGGCATACGTGAGATCCATCTGTAATGTTCCCCCAAGCTTTTTAATCCAAGATCTAGACAACAACATGCCAAATTTGGGGGGAACGTTAGCTACCAAAATATCCATGACCACACTCTTCATGGGCAGCTGAAACAAAGAAACCACCAGGTCTTTGATGACTCCTAGACACTGCACTCTTCTTGAATCGAAAGAGTACAAATCATGATAAGTTTTTGTCACCTCCAGCCCCAATTCTTCCATTACTATTTTGGGCATAAGGTTATGGGAAGCCCCTGAATCCATGAGGCAGTTATGCAACACTTTATCATGTATATTCAGGGATGTGTAGAAGGGAGGGGATGAATCATCTCTATATTCTACCATGGGCCCTAAGACAACTGTTGGATTTTCATCTTAAAGGTTCACTGAGTCAGAGGGAGGCTGGGGGGACTCATATTGTAGCAACTTGGAGAGGGACCTTTTGAAATCTTCATTTTTAACGAGTTCAGATAGGGGTACAGGAATTCTAATCTTCTAAATCTCATGCTCAAAATTGGAGGGGATAGGCTTAGGAGCTTCCCTTACCTCAGTGACAAGCTCCTTGGCTGCTGGCGAAGCACTCTGAGTTTTCTTTTCCTTACTAGTGGCTGTTGCAGATTTAGTAGGCCTATCTACTATGAGGGGCTCGTCTTGGCTGTCAAAGTCTCCTTCTTTCTTTCTTGACCTGAGATTGTATCTGTTAGAGGTGTGACCAACCCTTTCTCCCTTACCTAACTCATGGATTTGGATGTTCATCAGGGATTTTTCATATGCAGACTGAGTCAAATGGGGAAAAGGAGGAGCTTCTTCAACACAATGAATTTCGGGGTCGAACTCGCCTATCTCCTCCCCTCCCTCATGAGTAACCAGGTTATTTTGGATAGGGGTTTGAAACCTTTGATCTTCTCTGTCTTTTTCCCTTTGTTCCCTTGGGAAGGCCCGTGGTCCATTGTTATCAGGTCTCCTGAAACCTCTACCATCAACATTTTGGGGATTTCTGTACATGGGCTTCCCTTCTAACTCCCACCTTTCCATTCTAGTAGAAAGTGACTTTAGTATTCTAGTTGTCTCATCTGTCTAAAGGGGCAGGGGAGAGGAGCTGGATGAGGAAGCTTCAGGCCTCTGCCTGGATATGTTTCTACCAGCAGTGTTCCTGAGTCGGTCAACAACCAATATATTAGATTCTATCTCCACGGCTGCATCTTGCATATGGGCTAGAGTAGTGGCTCTTCTTTCCCTCAACAGGAGGCAGAAATCGGGATCAAAGGCGCTAGCATAAGTGATATTTGCAGAAGCTTCAGAGGGTTTTATCTCAGCAGGGATTTTGTTGTACATTTTACTAAATCTCTTGGAGAAGTCGGAGACAGACTCTCCTTCCTTTCTCTTCAAAGACCCAAACTCTGTCATGTAATACATGAAGTCTTTTTTATCTCCCCACTGTCTCAAAAGGGCATTATCTAAAGCTTCTATCCCATAAATAGATCCAGGAGGCAGGGCCTTGAACCATTTTCTAGCCTCGCCTTGAAGGCTATGGACAAAAATCCTCATACATACGTCTGCATGCATGATGACATTATCATCAGTGAAACGGTAAAAAGGCTTCTAGGTGTTCTTTTGCAGTTATGTCCCCCTCACCTGTAAACATGGGCAGCTGCTTGAGGTAACCATCTGCTGAGAGGGCGTTGAGAGGTTGCGGTAGCACGAGGGGAGCATACCTAGCAGCTATAATGGCCTCCATTCTGGTCATAGGGGGATTTGCTCCTTCCATAGGGATATTGTGTGGAGGAGAACTCGGAAGAGAAGGAGCTCGAAAAGGGGATACTGGGGATGAGCTTCTAAGGGGAGTGGGAAACAATAGGGGATTTAGCGAGAAGGCTAGCTAGCTTAAGTCGGTTGATGTTTCCCTTCGCGCAGAAGCGGCAACAGTAACAAGAGGAGGAGCAGTAAAGCCAGGAGTGGGGAAATCTCCCGTGGTCCTGGGTCTATGCCAAGGTGCAGCTTCAGGAGAAATGGGAGTGACAAGGATTTCTCCCTCTAATCCCAGACCAGGGGGGGAAACCTCAATAGGAACACTCCTGAAATTTAGGAAACGTGAAAATTCAGAAAGTGGTCTACTAGGAAACTGAGGAGAAGAAAATGGAGTTCTTACAAAAGGAGATGGCGGATTACCTGGTTCAACGACGATAACTTCTCCTTCAGAGGCCTTTCCTTTTCCAAGGACCACCTCCCGATCAGTCTCAGGTGTAGCTAGAGGCAGTTGTGGATGGGACCGCGTGTGTCTGCCTCTAAAAGCCACAATTGACACGACAGGTTTGCCATGGTGGAGTCGTCATAATGGAGTCGTCAGGTGCACAGTAGCAATCTTCAAGGGCTCTGATGCCTGATGCACCTTCAGAATCAGGAGCTCAATGTCGTTCAATCCCAGGGAAGATTTTCAACTTCGTCCCCGGCAACGGCACCATAAATGTTGGCGACGGAAGTCACTCCTGGATTGCATCAGGAGTAGAGCCCGACGCCCATCAGTTTATGTCACGATTTGTGTATGAAAGGGGTGATCGAATGGAAGTAAACTCGGACGATATTGTTTCAACTCCGAAACTAGGCCATGCATGCATGGGCAAGTGAGGTCTTAGACATACTCCAGGCAGTGAGTTGTAGTAAGGGTGAGTAGGGGGAAGACTTGTATCAGAGAGATGCAAAGGTTTGTTGTCAACATCAGGTTTCTAGCAGACTGTAGGAGAATGCATTTAAACGCGAGCTCTTCTTACATTCAAACGCAAAAAACCAGAGAATACAATAGTGCCACAATAAATCCTTTATCATAACACAACTGCAATAATTCATGTGAATCAGTCAATCATGAACTCCCTCAGTATGAAATGAAAACTAGATGGAATAAGGAAACTGTCTTTCGTTAAACAAGAAATCTTACATATAGATGCATAACCATAGAACTAGAGTGTATGTTAAAACATTACAATCCGGAGCTTCGCTCTACCATCGATAGCTTGAAAAATATCAAAACTAAGTACATATACTCCTAAACATTTGCCCAACAGAGGCCTACTGGACTTTCGGGACGAGGAGTCTCTTCAATCAAATCTGGCCTACACTCCTCTGTCATACGCCACCTTAATTCTGCATGGCTCGCGCCAGGGGGTAGCTGAGCCCTTAAATGTTGAATTAGCGTGCGCAGGCTTTCCTGGCGAGTCGAGGGCTCGGCGTGGCTTCCATGAAAAGAACCAGTACAAAAGACCATCTCGAGCAGGCTTTCGGTCGGGACACCCATACTTTGCAATTAATGAGTGAGGGGAGGTTTCAACCACCCTCTTTCTTCTTCATTCATTCCCAGCAGGTATCGGGATCTAGATTACGTCGAACCGACATTTGAGAATATAATGCCCCCTTCTGAAACTCAACTCAGCACTTTTGGCCTCCCCTTTGTACAGTCCCTTTTACTTTCTCAAGTGACCACGGGTCGTGACCCTACGTCTATCTTCCAGAGTGCTTTCGGCGTTTCGGGGTTCATGGATATGAATAAGCAAGTCTTCTTTCTTCGAAATCGCGATGGGCGAAATGCCGGGAGAACCTAACGGTCGCCCCACGTCCCCCCATTGATCTGATGGTTCTAAACTGATTCGGAAATACTTCAGGCCCGGGTCCGAGATGTCTTTGATGCTTCGCGCTTCGGGGATATGAGAGAGCTGTTCCTTACGCTTTGAAATCGCGATGGGCGAAATGTCGGGAGGACCTAATCGCACACCATGTGTTCATCCAGGATGAACGACTAAGATCACTCTCGACGCTTTGGGGCCCGTCTCGTTGAATGATAAACATTGGCACCCCTCCTTTAGGTCTGCTCCTTTGTGACCAGGCGCCAAAACCATGAGCCTAATTCTGGGCATTTTCGGCGTTTCGACAATCGACGATTTCAGCTGTAAAGAATCGGAGGCTCCTTGTCTCCTGAAACACCGATCCCTGATACGTCGACTGATTTCCACCTGTCTCAACTAGATTGGACGACCCAGATTTGCCTTGAACTATTGGCACTATCCTTCGCGCTAAATCTCGGGCAACTTGGCAGCCCCGAAATCCCGATGCACGTCAATCAATTTTGTAGGTGAATCTTGACTGCTGACATCAAAACTTCGCCCGCTCGCTTGACTTGTGATCGGAAAAGAGATTCTCCCGCATTGCGCTGGGGCGCTTCCCGTGTAACCTGCAGACCTGGGTATTTTTGAGCCCAAGACAAATAATGTCGCTAACATGTAGAATCCATCTATATGCCTAGAATTTGGATATGGGCAATAGAAATTCTTAACAAATCAAAAGAAGGCAAATTGTGGCCTTAAATGGTAGAGATTATGCATAATTATTTTTAAAAATTTCTAATAATTTTTATATAACAACAATGCTTGCTTGCACATTTTGCATAATTAAGGATACAAGTAGAACAAAGCAGGTTGAGAATGAGGACTAAGGTCAATATAGAATATGCACATAGACCTTATAACCATGAAGAGGAAGTTAGAGGGTTGAAAATGAGCCTAGGAAATGCAAATATATAATCAAATGGACATAGAGGAGGTAGAACAGATTCCATGGAGTGGTAAAGGACCATGAAAATCTTGCAGAGAGAGGTGCATAGTTATATTTTTGATAATCAAAGGTTAATTAGAACCCAAGAGGAACAAAACCACATCAACTCTCAGTTATTACAAAACTTGAACAAATTGCATAAGCAAATAACCAAGGAATAAGGCTCAACATAGGCAATAGAACACATATCTCATGCTAGGAGAGAGGATTTCAGAAGTTATAGGCACTCTAGAGGTGCTAGTAGACATCGTCGGCAGTCACCAAGGAATTCATCTAGAAGGGCACATGTAATTTCAAAATTTGAAAGTAGCCCAAGTTTGTATCTTGTCATACATTAGAGGAGGAGGCCTACGGTAGATGATATACAAAGAGAGCTTAGGAAGATCAAGCCTCCTACACTTGATGGTGATCATAAGATTTAAAGTGAAGATGTTGAAACATGGTTGTTGGGCATGAGAAAATATTTCCAATTGCACAATTATTCATAAAATTTAGAGGCAATAATTGCAATATACCATCTTCAAGGGAAAGCTTCAATGTGGTGGGATCAACTCAAGTAGGTTAAGCACTTTGACGAGAAGAGGATCTCATGGAGGCAGTTCAAAAAGTATTTTTAGAAGAAATACGTGTCAATCTAGCATTATTATGACAAGAAGATGCAAGAGTTCCTTAAACTCAAGCTTGGAAACATGAAAATGGATGAGTATGAGAGAAAGTTTCTAAAATTATTGGGGTATGTGGGATTCATCACGGATGCGAAGGTTAAAATCCAAATATTTTTTAGTGGGCTACCTTCTTTCTATAGTGATAAAATTCATTTTGATGAGCCCAACAACCTAGAAGAAACCATAAGGAAAGATAAGTATTTGTATGAGCAGAATAAGGGAAGGTCAACTTTCCAAAAGGTTGGGATGATAAGAAGAAAGGCAAGATGGAGCAAAGAAAGAAATGGTATGTGAGAGAGACCATATGTATGAAGAAAGAAGCCCATAAATTGTTGGGGATGGAAGGAGACCATATGTATGAATATTGTCTTCACAAAAGAGATAGGATGAGGACTATCCATAATATTTAGAAAGCTGATATAGTTGAAGATATGGGCAGAAGCATGCAAATAATTTATGTATCCTTGGAAGACAAGAAAGCAAACTATCAATCTCCCATGATTGAGGTGGACGGTAAGATCAATAACCATCCCATAACTATTTTGATAGATTATAGAGCTACCCATAGCTACATAGATCCTAATCTTGTGGAGACGTTTCATTTGAAAAAAAGAAAGCATGGAAAATCTTGGTTGGTCCAACTAGGTGTTGGAGCCAAGAGAAGGATCGATGAGATGGTTAAGGATTTCCTAATGGACATGAATAGAGTCAGCATAAAGGCAGATTTGAACATCATACCTTTGGGTTCTTATGATTTCTTAATTGGTGTGGTTTGGTTGGACAAGCATCATGTTATCATATATTTCTACAACAAGGCATTCACGTGTCTTGAAGAGGAAAGACAACTAAGGAAATTTCAAGGGATTCAAAGCCTATATCCATTGGAGAAATTTAAGCCATGCAGATGAAAAAGGGTGTTGGATTTATGCAGCCCATATGGAAGAGGTAGCAATGATGAATTTCCAAGTATTGAATACCGTGCAGTTTTAAAAGAGTATGAGAAGTATTTGGGGAGATACAAGGGTTTCCACGAAAGAGATACATTGCGTTCTCCATTAATTTGATGCATGGAGTTGCCCCAGTGTCCAAGATTCCTTATAGAATGGACACACTAGTCCTGAAAGAATTGCAAATGCATTTGGATGAGTTGTTGAAGAAGGGGTATATACACCCAAGTATGTCACCTTGGGGTTCCTTAGTGCTCTTTGTGAAGAAGAAGGATGGAACATTAAGGTCGTGTATTGATTTTAGACAAGTTAATAATGTCACAATTAAGAACAAGTAACACTTTTCAAGGATTGATGATCTTTTTTATCAGCTAAGGGGTGCAAGAATATTTTCCAAGTTTAACCCTTTGGTCAGGATAACATTAGGCGAGGATCAAAGAGGAAGACACCAACATGACAAGATTCAAAACAAGATATGGACATTATGACTTTGTAGTGGTACCATTTGGTTGTCAAATGCACTGACTACCTTTATGTGCCTAATGAATGGAGTGTTGAGATATTACTTGGACACATTTGTTATTTTTTTATTGGATGACATGCTCATCTACTCCAAGACATAAGAGGATCATGAGAGGAATTTGTGGATGGTGTTATAGGTGTTGAGAGAGCATAAATTGTATGCCAAGTTAAATAAGTCCACTTTCTATCAAAGACAAGTCCATTATTTGGGCAACATTATTTCAGAAGAGGGTGTAGCGATGGACCTAAAGAAGATTGAGGCAATTAGGGGATGGCCTAGAAAAAATAATGTTATAGAGGTCAGATCGTTCATGAGACTTGCATGGTGTTACAAGATGTTTATTAAAGGATTTTCAAATATTGCACACCCAATCATTCTTTGTAAAAGAAGGGTGTGAAGTTTGAATGGAATTCCAAATGTGAAGAAAGTTTTCAACATTTGAAGAATTTATTGACAAGTGGACCAATCTTGAAGATTGTTGATCTCGAGGAGAATTTCATAGTGTGAATTGATGCATGCAAGGAAGATCTTGGTGGATTCCTTAAAAAAATGGGCATGTGGTATGTTATGAGTCAAGGAAGTTGAAAGAGCATGAGAGAAACTATGCCACACATGACCTAGAGTTGGAAGCCATAGTTCATGGCTTAAAGATGCAAAGGCATTATCTTATGGGGAAAAAGTTTGAGCTAAGAACAAACCATAATGGTCTGGAGTATTTGTTTGGACAACCAACATTGAATGCCAAACAAATTAAATGGTTGGAATTCCTTAGTAAGTATGACTTTGATATCGAGCATATCAAAGGTGAAGAAAATAAAGTGGTTGATGCACTTAGTAGGAGAATGCATGAGATGCATTCTACAACCATAAGTATGTATAGGACTGATTTAAAAGACACATTTTTGGGAGTTGCAAATTTAGATTGACATTATTTGCAAGTAAAGGAAGCAGTGCAACAAGCTAATTTACAACATAAATTTAAAGATTAAAAACTAGAAGAGGATGGGATGATTTTGTACATGAACAGATTTTATGTTCCCAATTCAAGTGAATTAAGGAATTTGATACTAAAAGAGACATATAATGTTCCATATGTTGGACACCTAGGATATCATAAGACAATCGTAGTTTGTAAGAGGTTAGTATTTTTGGCCAGACATGGAGAAAACTATGCTTGATTATATATCTAGATGTTTAGAGTGTCAAAAGGTAAAGGTTGTGCATAGACATCCAACTGGATTGCTGCAACCATTACCCATTCCTAAGTGAAAATGGGAAGTTGTTACTATTGATTTCATCACTAAATTGCTCAGGACTACAAGGAAACATGATTCCATCATGGTAGTGGTGGATAAGTTAACAAATGCTACCCATTTTATTCCAATGAAGCTAACTCACAAGGCACCCTACATTGCAGAAAATTACATGAAGGAAATTTCTATGCTACATTTTGTGTCGAAGGAAATTATTTCTAACCTAGATCCCAAGTTCACATCAAATTTCTGGAAAGGGTTATTTAAAGGATTTGGGAACATTTTAAACTTTAGCACAACATATCATCTAGAGTCGGATGAGCAGACAAGGACGATCGATCAGGTGATTGAAGATATGTTGAGAATATACGTTATGGACAAACCTTCCATGTGGGAGGACTACCTTTATTTAGTTGAATTTTCTTATAATAATGGGTATCATGCATCTTTTGAAGATGAGCCCATTTGAAGCCTTGTATGGCAGGAGGTGTAACACACCTATGAGTTGGGATAGCCTAGTTGTTAGAGCCATCATTTAGCCATAGCTACTCAAGGAAATTGAAGAGTAGATGGTGAAAATAAAGTAGAACTTAAAGGCTACACAAGATAGGAAGAAAAATTACACAAACAAAGGAAGAATACATAGAGAATTCAGAGTGGGTGAGCATGTCTTCTTGAAAGTAAAAGCTAAAAATATTTCATTGATATTGGGAAGATACCCAACATTGGCAATGAGATATTGTGGGCCACTTTAAATCTTGGAGAGGATTGGTCACGTTGCATACATGCTTGCATCCATGTGAATTCATAATGTGTTTGATGTGTCTTTGCTTAAAAAATGTGTGACTAATCCTAACCATGTAATTGATTGGATTATGATCCAAGTGGAGCATGAAAGTGAATTCAAAGTGTTGGGACATGGATTAGAAGTAGAGAATAAAAAATCCAAGAGAAGAGGTGGTGTCTAAAGACACCATAGCACTGAGGCATAAGCATGATCCATGAGAGTGAGAATAGATATCCCAATGATGATAATAGACCAATCCAAGGATCGTTTATAAATAGGTTTCGATCATGGACCAAACCAACAATATCAGGTGGAGTCAGTTGCACCTGTCCATAAAACGCAGATTTGGGATCCTAAGTGGACATGGTTAACCGAAAATTTAATCAGTCATTAACCCAAATATTTGGTCGACCCACTCAATCAACAAGGTGAGGTTTACGATGGAACTGCATGTTCCAACACCCCCCCATAAACTCAGCTTGGAGGAAAAAGAATTCCACAACTTTCCCCCGTAAATTTGTTATGACTGCAAAAGTTCATCACAATATGGTACAACAACACTTCCGAGGAATTATGATCACCATCAACACAGATCAAGGCAAAAAGGCAATCATCCATTGCAAACTGGTTGCAAAATCTGTTGTCCAAACACGATCTCAGTCGATCAGTAGACTAGACAACAATATAAAACCAACCAGTCAATGAATCAACTCGATAAGAATGCACCAATATAATCAGTCTCTGCCAAGCTAGACAGTCTTTGTATCCAAACAGTCTCTGTATCAAGTACAATAAGTAGAAGTCTTTGTACCTAGTGTAAATCTGTGCACATTGATTACATCCCCTAACCCAATAGGGACATTGGGGGAGGCATGCAACATAGACTCGAGGGACATTGGGGGAGGCATGCAACATTGACCCCGAGACCTACTACATGAATCTCAAAGCACTCAACCACTCAAGCTAGTCCATCAAGATATGTTGTTTTAAAATGTTATGTCACCGATTAAATATATGCATAGTTTACATTACTACAATGAACATATGTATAATTAGTTATTGATGCAATACATTAATGCAGTGATTATATCCAATCACATTAATTAAAATGTAAAAATCAATATTATTATAAAAATTATTTGATTTTGTAATCGGTAAAGCTTCTTATTTCTTATATATATATATATATATATATATATAAGAAATAAGAAGCTATAGTTGAATACCTGCAAAAATATTTAATAGCACGTGGGGAATTTGACATTGAAACATATTAATTCATTTGTACACACTCATGCATTTCAATTAGTTGTATGCATGGGTGCACATTCAATACATAACCACCAACTTGCACAACAATATAGCTTGGAATGATGCTCCTTAAATGTATGTAGTGATGTTATTTGTACAAGAGCATTGGTGTTATTTAAAATACAAGCATCGATGTTGTTAATGTGTATCTGATCTAGATGGATGTCGGTGGCCTCCCACCTATTCCAACTGGATCATTTTGGCAGTTTTCCAGTTTGTCAGTTTTTTATTAGTTTTTGGGTCCTTGACTTTCGAGGTTGTTTTGAGGCCCTAAACAACGTTTTTAAAGCTTGCCATAATCAAAATGTTTGGGGCTCGCCACAGACAACATGTGTATTCCTTGGATAGACCTTTCCAATGGGCTATCGTGCGCCTAAAACAGAGATCGTATGCAAAAGTTACGACCCCAAGAAGTTGATGTACTAACTTATCCAAACGGGGTCCACATAACTTTTGACGCTTCATCTCCTAGGGTTAGGTTTTTGGATGTCTAGGGTTTTTGACATTCCTATTTATTGTAAAAAGGCTTTGAGACCCTCATTGTAATCATCTTTTGGCGAATGAGCACAGTCGTCACATCTCTTCTTAGAGATAAGCCACCACCATTCTAACAATCTTGTTTTCCGCTGCATTTTACAGTTTCAACATATTTCCTTATTGAATAGAAACCAATTTTACTGTATATCTGTTATTCTGTGTTCAACAACTTTTGATAATAATATGTATTCATTTCGTTTTGCTCATAAAATCCGGATCAATATCAATGTGATATTTATTGTTTAAGCATTAATGCTCATAACTATACTAAGCGCAATAATGCTCCTTTTTAAAACACCAACATCATTAAAGTTGTATCGAATAAGCGTAGCTGATTTTTAAATTGCGGACACAGAGCCCAAAGAGATTATAATTTTACAATGGGTGCCAACATAATTTGAAATGTATTGGAAGAAACCAAATGAACTCAAATTGTATAAAATGGAATGATTTATGGCATGAATGAATTGAAATTCTATAGAATCAAGCGAGGTGATTTTTTATTGTATACACACAACCAAAATGAATTGAAATTGCGTATAGGTTTTCATTGGTTTTTCAAGAAAAGCTGCAAGTTACATCCCTCCAACATAAATTCAATGAAAATAAGCTTACTTACTGTGCATCGCAAGCGCTTTCCTCTAGCTCTGGCCTCATAGACAAATATAATTGCTCCAAACAAGGACAATTCTCTAGACTAAATATCTACAATTGATGAGGTTAAGACAACACTCAAAACACTAACTTCCAAGTCCAAATAAATAGTAATGCTCAGATAATATTCAAAATAGCGAAGTAATAGAGTCCCAAAGGATAAAAAAAAATACATATCTAGAATTATATACAAAACGTTGAATTGAAGACATGAAATGAAATGGGTATTGAAGCTTTGGGTGAAATAGAAATGAGAATTACTACTTACTCCGCAAAACACAGAGCTTTGGGCCTTTACTAAATTGCATAAATACAATATTATTTTTTGTTAAAGAATTTAGAATATCGGGTGCCCTCTATTTTCAATATAATTTTATGTTGCTTTCACGTCCGTCCGTACAAGCCCTTGAAAAAAAATCATGATTTGAAGTCTTCCAAAGTTTGCATAGATTGACATCGTCTCCAAGGGACACAACAATCAATCTATGCAAAGTTGATAGACAACTAAGTCAATCTATGATTGTTGTGTCCATTGGAGACGATGTCAATCTATGCAAACTTGGAAAGACTTCAAATCATGATTTTTTTTGAAGGGTTTGTACGGACGGACGTGAAAACAACATAAAATTATATTGAAAATAGAGGGCACCCGATGTTCTAAATTCTTTAAAAAAAAATAATATTGTATTTATGCAATTTAGTAAAGGCCCCAGGAGAATCGAACCCCATCGATGTGAATGGGAGGTCTCTCTTGTAAATTATTCATTTGGTTATGACGACGAAGAAGAACGCGCGCCCAAAGCTGTGTGTTTTACAGAGTAAGTAGTAATTCTCATTTCTATTTCACCCACAGATTCAATACCCATTTCATTTCATGTCTTCAATTCAACGTTTTGTATATAATTGACTAAAGGTTATATTCAGCAGTTGGGGTTTGTGGGAGTCATAACTCCTTGTGCAGGACGAGTTAACATTGAGAGGGCCGTTTTGTTGGAATTAAGTTATCTCGTGAGAAGGCCGAGGTTATCTTGCTGGGACGAGTTCATCATCTTGGCCGAGTCTGAGCTTGATTGGGCTGATTTCTTGGTGCTGGGCAGAACTCCTAAGTGTGGGACGATTTTTTTTTATTGCAGAGGCCGAGTTCTTGATAAGAGGATCGAGGTACAATGTGAAAACCGAGTTACTGTAGTAGGAAATCGAATCTTAATTGCGCAAGCCGAAATTTGCTGAGAGAAGGCCGAATATTTTTGGAGGGGGGCGCATTGTACCTGCTAAATCGAGTCATTACCTTTGCTGGCCGAGTTCAGTGTCGAGGAACCACGATTCTTTGAATTGGGTGAGTATTCTAGAGGAGGAGGCCGGTTCTTTGCAGCAACATATCAGGTAGAGGTCGATCCTCATTGTTAATGGCCCGATTCTTATGGGAAGAGGGCTGTGATTATTCCTAGGGGCCCGAATTCCACTTGGTCCGATTTTTATTAAGCAGGAGGTCCGTATTTCACTTGGGATGAGTTCCTTTGAGTAAGGGGGACCGAATCTTACCATCTGGGCCAAGTTGGAGTGCTGGCTGTGATTTCGCTTGGCTAGACCGAGTTACAGGTGGAGAGAGGGTCGATTTACACTGGTGGAGGGCGCGTCTTGGGTGTTGGGCGAATCACTCATTGTGTGGATGGTATTTCCAATAGAAGGGGCCGAGTATCTCCTTGCATGAAGTCGATTTACCTGCAACAGGGGTTCCATTCTTTGTGAATTGTATTTGTGGTTCTTGACCTAGCATTTTCTGGTGTGGGGGTCTGTTCCCTAGCACATCATTACCCAGATTTAATAGGTTCGAGGTATTTAAATAAAAATAAGATCTTGTATGGTCTTTTCCTTGCTGTTATATTGATGTAGCTGTGGTCTTTCTGTGGTACCTTCTCATAATAATTGCCTGCAATATGGAATCATGTGTGGTCATAAAACTCTCAACCATTCCTTGAAACCACTATATCCTTATATCAGAAGTAACAAAGGTTTATCTAAGGGGTTTGAGGTGTGGTCGCAAAGAGTTTGACAAAACACTTACAAACAAAAATAACTACAACAGACAGAGGCAGGGTTTTATAGTGGAATTTTGATCTATCCACTAAGTGTTGACGAAATTCATGAATCAAAAAATCCACATAAACCTACAACAATAGGCAAAAATACTTAACAACAGTGAAGAGGGATTGTATGGGGGTAAGAAAAGATGGAAAAGAGCTCATGGATGAAATTTCGAGGAGGTTAACAGCAATTAAAAACATGCCTTACTACTATCAGAAGTATCTAGCATTGGGTGAGGAGATCTGTGCAACTTTGCCCTTTAAAGGCTATTTCACCCTCAAGTATGGATTCCGGCCCAAGAATTTGGATGAGGATTCCTTTAAAGGCATAGAGCAGAAATTGAAGAGAGATGAGCATGAAGGACATATGGAGGATGTGCCATGTGGAGGATGTGCATGCATCTAGCCATGTGGAGGATATGCGCGTGGAGGAAAACCAAACAACAACCTATGATACACCATTAGAGCTAATCGATGAGGTCGATGACACCGGTGTGTTGGGTGGGAAAGATGAGGATGCAACATCTTGTCCTACTTATGATAACTATGAGAAAATGTTCAAATTAGTCGATGTTGAGGATTCAACATCTCTCCCTATGTATGATACTTATGATGAAGGAGGTTCAAGCGTGATAGCTCCTATGCATGATGAAGATTCAACACCATATCCCATTTATGACATGTATGATGATGCATGCATGAATGTACCAGAGTATGACGAGGGCTAGGAGCTATGCGTGGAGAGTGACAACAAAGCGACTGAATTGGTGGATGCAATCTTGTATGAGGATGATAGTCTACATGAGTCCCATCTCTGCACAATATCATCTAGTGAGTCAGTTGGTCTCTTGTGTGACAACCCATGCCATATTGATGAAATAACATTGCGTGAATTGGAGAACTGATTATTGGTCATGGAGGAGCAAATTGTGCAGGGGTTGATGAGGACAGATGGTGCTCATGAATTTGTTGAAGACCTTATGTGGAAAACACAGTTGGAGGAGAGACAAAGGAGAGTTGCAGAGGGAGTCACTAGTACCCAATTACGCATCATCAAAGAAGCACTAGAGTAGGTGAAATCCGATTACTTGCAGTTGTTCATGGATAGGGACCTTGCTCTCAAGTTCGCTGAAGAAAAGGCAAGGGAGGTTGAGGAGTTTTGTTACTAGTTGAGTTTGGCACGCTCCTCATCACTTATAGCGAAGACTCCATCATATTTGGTAGCCATGACACATGAGGGCGTGAGTAGCATGCTTCTTGTGACGATCTCGCACGAGGAGCATTCAAAGTTGCTGGTGCTTGAGGAGAGGTATGACACCTGTTATCCCCATTTTGTGGATAACTAAGGAGATTATGTCTCGAGGCCCTCAGGTTGCAGATATGGAGTGCCGAGAGAGACTACATGACCAACAATACCCTTTTGCACAGTTGGAGATCCCTCTCACTGCCACAGATAGTCACAGATTTCCAAATGGCATCCACCACATTAGTTGGCTTTCGGAAGGCAGTAGGCCTTGCTCCATGAGGTACAAGTCAGTATTATGGTAAACATCATTTCAATATTTAATCCATTTGAGTATGTTGTATCTTAGATTGCTCTAGATTTCATGATATATGCTTGGACATTATGCCTTTTGCCCTGTTTCACCTTGGTGGTTGACATTGTGCCCTAGTAAGTGGTCTTCCTTGGGGATGGGTTTGCTATTAGGAACTCCCTTGAAGAGCCATCGTACCATTCCTGACCATACTTACCACTTTCCATCATTATTTTCCCCCATTTCCTTATCTCTTGGGATTTTAGGGTGTATTGACCTAAGAAGGGGTTGTCTCTTATTCAATGGGGAGAAGGGGCTGAAGGACTAGAGGGATTGATGTTGGGTAAACGATAAAAGCCTATGTATGAAACTTCTGGATGCTTCTCCAAGGGATCACCCAAGAAAACAATGAAACATTTATCTTTGAGTAAAAGGGAACCCACTATGAATATGATTAAAAATGCTTAAAATGTTAGTTGAAGGATGGGAGGTCTCATCACGAGTCAACCTATCATGTCCATGAATATCTAGTGGTATGACATTACCATCATCTGGTCACCAAGCCAGAGTAATGGCTCTCAGTTACATGGCTGAGAGAAAGGAGGTCTTATCACGAGCTAACCTTCTCATTTCCACTAGGTGTTTGAGGGTGACATTGCCATTATCTGGACACCACGCCAGGGCAGTGGCCTTCAATCTTTCTTTAAGATTATGAAAGAATAAAAGAATGGCAAATGATGGGCTTGGAAAAAGTGCATTGCGGACGAAGGTACACACACCCTCTACAAAGGCACCGATGAATGAGACACTATGACCTCTTGTATGTCATGAGCCCTATGCCCATTGAGTCTTGACCCCAACCACCTCACCCACTTTACATGGCTTAGAGAGGGATCTCTTGGAAACTTTCCTTGACCTAGGGCAAGATCTACCCAATAGGACACCTTGTCAACCCTCCCATATTCAAGCTTGACAAGTCACATAGTGTCCTTGAGCAATTAATTGTTTGATATAGTGATCTTTGATCCACATGCTTAGGTGGCTCATTTATTGATTGGATTCACTTATCATGATGTTATGACTTGAGATCCTTGGAGGGCGTGCTTGTTTGTCTTTGTAGGACCTAGCCGGTGGACAGTTTTGGAAGAACAAGCCTAGCTTGGGCTTCCATGGGGCTTGGAGTCCACAGGTGGATGCCAAGGGCCCGCATGCCGGATGAGGAAGATCAAACTTGAAAGGCCTTGAAGATGACTTGGATGATGTAGCCTCTAGCCCCCACATACCAAACGTTTTGCCTAGGAGAGACAAAACGTCTCCTTTTTGAGCATGACGTCACTTAAGGGGTTAGGGCTTGGTTCTGAGGTGACATACATTGGCACTTGGATGTTTTGAAGGGGCTTGAGCCTTCATCATGAAGGAAGTTGTTGGATGCTTGACATGTGGCTTTGGGAAGCCTCTCTACTCTTCTCCATCACCAACGACCTCCTCCAAATGCCAAAACGTCCCCTAAAGGGGTGATGTCCTACTAATTTAGGTTTTTTCTTATGTGCAAAAGTGAAATTTAATGAATTGTTTAATATTACTTTGTTAAGGGGGCAAGATTAGGGTTGTTGACCCCTAGTTTTGTGGTTTACCCCTAAATATGTGGACAACTCACCTTGGTGACATTTGGTATAAATAAGAGATCATAAGATCTCATTTTAACATAACTCTCCTTCTTGTGAGAAGACTTGGACTGAAATTTTCGCTACACTTGGCATATTTGTCTCTTGTGCACTTGTTTATCTATCTTTGGTGAATGGTTGATGGAGGAGTGAGGCGCTAGCCTTGGATGAATTGTTTCTATCTTTTATGGTTGATTATCTTAGCATCTTCTTGATTTGGTATGGCTTTACTCTTATGCTATCATTTGTTTCAAGTCGAGGATTTTTGTGCTAGGAGCTAGGTTGGAAGTAAGAGCATTTACACCCCCACTCTAGTCTTCATCATTTATTACTTGAAGTTTACTTGATGTTGCAAGGGTTTTGTTTGAGGAAATAAGAGGATTTACACCCCTCATTTTCAAACCCTAACTAGAGGTATTGGCCTTGGGGAGTAAGAGGGTTTATAGCCCCAAGGAGGTAGCGTCTCTAGTTCATTTACTTGACTCCATTAACCCAATATTTAAAGGCACTAGTCATTTGTTCATTGCATTGGAGATATAAAATCGTTGCCTTGGGAAGAGTAAATTTTGCTAGTTTCAAGTTTATCTTTTGGAGAAGTGTTCCTTCAGCCTTGAGCTCTCTTGCCTCATTGAGGCGTCCCTCTTCTCCCACTACTCTGTTTGTTGTTATAAAAACTAACCTACAGCCATTAGGGCTGCATAACCCTAGCTGATAACTATCTCTTATCTCACAAACTAACCCTAGGAAGTCTCTCTAACTGCACTCACCTAGTCTACTAACTAGTGCACACTTTTTAGGCTAGTTCTTGGCACTTTTCCATGGTTAATTTTGCTGCTGCATGCCATTGAATACTACAGCCATAAGGCTGATAATTTACTACAGAAAATCACTTTATACCAGCTTACTTTGTTCAATCTTAAAGTGCTATATTTAAGTCATGATTGATTGCCAAATTCATTGATAATATTGTTGGTTAATCTTATGCTTTTACACGTTGATTCAGATGCTTTATTTGCTGATATAAACTGTTATCTACTGCTGCAAATTAGGGACAACAAGTTTAACTTGCTGATCCATACTAACATATAGCATTGCAAGGTGTCTTTCTTTGTGTCTCGGGCAGGTACGATCATCTGAAGAAATACTATATCTTTGAGGCAACAATTACTTGGTTTACATGGCATCTCTTTCCATATCTCACTCCACTTAGATTTGACTTCTAGGGGTTCCACTTTCATCTCCAATCATCTACATCTCATTCCCCCTAGGGTCATCGGGATCCCCTCCCTAGAGTGACCTAGTCACCCTTGAAGTGTGGGACCTACATCGAGGTGACATTGGGTGTAGGATTCTCTAGTTGTAGCACTTGCTTTTGTGGTTGGTTTGGGCTTTGCCCAACCTACAACTTGTGCTATAACAATGCTAAGGGCTTTGACCATGCTTTTGTTTTGCGTTTTGGGGATCATGAACTGCTTTTGTTGGAGAGACCACTAAAGGCTCAAGGCTTAGCTGCAGAGGAGATAATTGAGCACATTCCTTGTGGACCAGGCTGCAAGGAACTATATGCATCCATGGATTGGGTGGACAGGTATATGGTAGACATGGGCGTGCTCTGGTATACAGGTTCAGGCGACATTGGTAGAGTGATAAATACAATAGTGCCTACAGGATACGGGATGGTATAGAACGACTCAGTGATAGGCAACAATATGCAGGGATATCCATTGGCACGTGATAGTGTACAATGGAGTTGTGGGGTGTTTTTGCCAGGGAGACCTCTCGACAGAGTTCTCAGGCATACCATTGAGTTGAGGTTGCCCAGGATTGGTGAGTGGATGGGTGAGTCTCAGGGAGCAACAAATGATCGCTTTTCATCTGGGATATCATCAGATAAGGATCAGGGAGCAGGATAGGCACAAGTCTGCTTCTGGACTTCATTATGATCTCTTGGTCATACCTTTGGGGTTGACCAACGCACTAGTCATTTTCCATTTTGAGTGGTTGTAGAAGATAAGGTTAATATCTTGTCCTATCTTAACATGTGTGAGTTGATTGGTCGTAACCTTATCACTTCTTGAGAGCTCTGTAACACCCTGTTTCCCCCAGATTGTAAATATAACTGAACTGGCCAAGGACTATGGCAAAACTCATAAGTATGAATATGTGATGTAAATGGACCTGCAGGAAGAGGTCAATGAATGTAAATGATAGATTTAATATTTTTGAATTTATGGCAGAACTGCTGAGAGGGGATGTGCGGAAAAGAGACCACGATGGTGGTGGAGGGCACCTTGACAAAGGAGCGTTAACTTCCACCAAGAATTGAATACCGTATTTGGACTCCACTGGCCCGGAGAACCAAAAGCGGTTCGCTAACCCTGAAATAAATGCCTTGCAGGCTGGTAGGTTGATGGCTTGATGAGGGATGGGGAGGTGAACCGCCTATCCGTAGAGCCATCATGACTGACAGCGCGAGGGTAATCG
>JZKD02S1828092.1:458256-469425 GCA_000966675.3 Picea glauca | reverse complement strand
CCTCCAGGACCATGCTCAGGTCGCTCCTGCTCTCGGTACTCCATGTCTAGGACCATGTGGGCCTCGAGACATGATCTCCTAGTTATCCCTAATATCGGGGATAACAGGGCCCAAACGTGCTTGCACCCTAGGTACATTTTCCCTCAAAGTCTAGAGCCTAAGGCCCAAATGTGCTTGCACCTTAGGGTTTAGACTCTACCTCATTTGTTTCACCTAGATCAATCTTCAAGCTAATGCATTTGAGACTCCATAAGCCCTAGAGGACAACGACACCGATCTAAGAGTGTTCTTGTGGTGAAAGTAGTTGTTAAAATCAATTTTCTCATTCTCTCAAACATCCTATTAACATTGCTAACCTTAAACCTAGCAAACTTCTATTATTTCTGGCTGCTGTTATAAAAGTTTGCTACAGCCAGTGAAAACTACATTAAATTGCTGCATACACCTATTTATAAGTGGCCTAACTTGTTCAAAAATTACCTCTTGCAATTGGATAATAATCTACTTGTTTAATGCTTACTTTTCGTGATCAATTGCTACATTTCTAAGCATTATTTCTTGCTGCTGTTGCAAATCTTTTTAACGCTGTCATTTAATTGTTTACTGCTGTAATTTGCAACAGCCATAACAATTTTACTTCTCTAGTGTCTAAAGAAGTCATTATTACATGCTTTAGCTTGATAATTGACATTATATGCTGCAAATTGTTTATTGTCTCGTACAAGTACAACAATTACCTTGCAACTCCTCATTTCCTTCCTAGACCTAGACCTAATTGATAGGTGATCAAGATAGGGAGCGGTAGGCTTGGCTAATTCTTGCTATTCGATCCCTTGAGCTCACCAGGAAAGCCTCCCTTGTGGTGGACCTCTTCCATCACTAAAACGAGGGAAGATTCTATTTAGGTGACAGTGGTAGTTTCTTCTATAGTTACACAAGATTTGGGGATCTTGTGGAGGGCTTTGCACAAGTACAAATCCTGTGATAACAGGGTCTTATAGAGATATATTGCATTTACATAGAGTTGACTATTTTTAAAATTCCTAGATCCAATATTCATTTCATCATGATCATCAAGATGGTAGTTCCCTATGCAGTTTTGATCTAGGGCCTACATTGAGTGAGTATAATCTCTCATGTTCATATGATGCAAGTGGGGAGTTCCATAGGCTATTGTGTAGGTCAAGTTTGGCACCCATCCCAAGCACCTTGAAAGTATTTTTAGATTGGTTTCCTTTCTTTGGAGGGTTTACACCATTGCTAATTCGGATTCAAGGCATGTAGATAACGTTACTAGATCCTTCTCTTTGATGGAGATCGCCTCCACCCTCTTAGGACAATGAAAAATTTGGTTCTTTGAAGCCGCCTTGCTGATTTGAACCATTGGCATATCCATTGAGTGTCTCCCTTCTTGTTATTTTTGGATGCTGTTGGCCATCTTCTTCCTTGTCACTAGGATATCAACAAGGTGATTAGGGATGACATTTATTAACAATATATATAGGCCATGTTGACCAACTATTTCAACTAGGTGTCAACGTCATGTACCATGAAGACATGGACCTTGTGCCATGACAAGTTCGAAGATTTATGGCTTAGTAGAGCAATTCTGCCCCCAAAACTTATTTCTCTCTCCACGGAATGTCCGCTCACCTGCGTGGGATAATTTTGTAATGTATCATGTTAGCATGGGTTAAGTTGTAATGATGTAGTTTCCTTATGGAAGTCCTTTCATCGAGTGTTTTTTTTCCTCAGGTAATTAATTTTGCTTTTCAACGATTTTAATTACTTGAGTTTTTCACTCAATAATCCTCCAAAGTGGTGAAAGGCGTTCTAATGATCGAGCCTAGTGGGTGACTAAGGTCTAGAAGTGTTGTAAATGACCATGCTAGACATATCCTAGAGTCTTGCGGAATTCCGTTAGGTTTTGATAGGATTTTTTAATAATGAAAATTTTTCGTAAATTGGAAAATTTTAATTATTTTTGATGTAAAATGTAAAAATTTGGTCCTTGGGGATTTTGTATAGGGGTGTGAGTACTCAAAACAAATGTCTTATGACCCCCTACACTCTTGGAACAAATTTCAACTCAACTCGACAAGTTTTGCTAGGTCAATGTCCATGAGGAGTCCAAGTTAGTCAGAAATCAGCAAATAATTGGCTAAGGTAAAAAAGCCAAAAATTGTAATTGAGTCTAAAGCCAAGAAAAGAAAGGGGGAAATGTTTTCTAGTGTATTTCGTAAGTTGGAAAGTGAAAATCAACTTAGAAGAAACCCCCCCAAGTCAAGTTAACAACTTAAAGTGAGTTTCCCTAGTGAGAGGGGCTCCCCCCCTTCTTCATAAACTTAGGGTTTAGTAAGAATTAAAGAGATGAGAAGAGACCCCACACCTTGGGCGCCCCCCTTGATGCTTGGTCAAAGGTTCAAACATTAGGAAAGGGGTTTCCCACCCCTCACAACTCATCCCCCCTTGATGCTTGGTCAAAGGTTCAAACATTAGGAAAGGGGTTTCCCACCCGTCACAACTCATCTCCCTTTTCCATGGTGCGCCCCTCAAACCCTAAGTGCGCCCCCTTTGACTGGATCTTCCCTCCTTTGATGGATGACACTTGTAAAGAATCTAAAGAGGGTTTCTCCTCTTTCCCTCCTTTAAAAGAAGGCCCCCAATTCCTCATTTTGACATGAAGTTTCATTGCAACCTATGTTGCCCAAATTTCTTCCTCTCTCTCCCTCTCATTCTCTCCCATTTCTCTCATGTAATCTTGCTGCAATATTGCAGCGATTTGTTATTCAATAAAAGTGAAGCTTTGGAGGAACTCTTGGTGTATTATTGGTGCTCTTTGGTTGCTCTTGTATGGTGTTTTCCTTTGGATGAGGTAATATTGTGAATTTTTGTTCATTTTTGCTTACATTGTTTTACTTGAAGAACCAAAAGCAAAGTATTTTGCTAGGGATAAATCTGTAGTAGTATTGCTATAGGTTTATGTGATTTGCTTTTATTAGTGTTTGCAAAGTATTTTGTAGACCTTTTAGAAGATCTCACCTTCTTGCCTCATTATGTAGCAATGGTTTACAGGTTACCAAAGCTTGGAGGAGTGGACTCCAAAAGCTTCATATAATTTCTGATATAATTTTCAGCTCTTATTTACTTATTTTCTGTACGTATAATCATCTAAATCTTGCTTTCCAATCAATTTCCAAGTTTAGATTTTGTACATAAAATTTTCTGTTTATGTACTAACCCAAAATTAACTTGTTTAGGTGATTTTTAGCATTTTCTAGCAAACATTGTTTGCTGTTTTATGTAGGTTTTCGCCATTCGAAGGGGAGACGTTGCCAAAATTTGGCCACTAGGAGCTCAAGAAAGCACCTAAGGGCTATGTTGCAAAACCCTCTTCCACTTCTTGCTTTCTAAATTATTGTAAGCAACCCAAGAGAGTCTCTTGGGCTTGCACTCTAATTATTTTCCAAGTTTGTAATCTGTAAATTAGTTTTCGAATTTTTGCCCACACCTTGCATGTGAGTGGCTTAGCCACCCTTGCAAAATCGTGCCGACTAGTTTAGAAGTAATTTTCTGATTTTTGCATTAATTTGAATTCCCACCTTGGTCACAAAATCGGTAGGCTTGTCCTCCACCTTGTGTCATAGTTGTGAAGCTTGTAAAGTAGTTTAATTTTGTCCACCTTTGCCACAAAATCGGTAGGCTTGTCCTCCACATTGTGCCAAAGTTGTGTGTCTAGTTTGTTTATGTTAAACAATTTATTTTTCTGTTTTCCCACACCTTGCATGTGAGTGGCTTTGCCTCCCTTGCAATATCATGCTGGCTAGTGCTTAAAATTTCATTTTTGCAAAGTAAACTGAAATCGCCCCGCCATTTGCCTCGTATTCCTTCCCCTTCCACTTGGTGGATCTTGGGTAATAAGAAAGGGCAAAGGACTGTGTGGCTAGTTTAATTACACACTCATTTCCATTATTGTTTGGCCATTAAAAAATGGTGACTTGTGGAGGCTAGAAGGGGTTGAAGCCGGGGACGGTTTCACGACACTAAGTGTCCTCCTTGTTGAGCGGATGCCGGCTAGCACCTTGGATCTGACCTGTGGAGTTAGGAGAGAACCTTGTTGTTCTCTTGTTGAGCACCCAACATTTCCTCTTGGTTAAGGGATAGGGACATTGGACTTGAGGTAGTCACATAACTTAGGTTTGTAACTATTCACATCTAAACCCCCTAAATTCAAGAGAGACCTAATATTAATTAAAATCAACCTATTCACATTTCACAACATTTACATTTCCAGTTTTGTCATTTTCTTTTATGTAATTTATTTTTCAAGCATTTTCATCTTTTCCCTTTCAACAAGTCATTTTTATGTGAATATTTGTATTTATTGAAGCATTCTTTATTTCTATTGTAAGTATTCTTTATTTCTTGGGAAAATAATAGTTTAAGTGTAAAATTATTATTTGATTCATTGTGAAAGTTATTCCATTATTTATTTTGTAGAAATATCTTTTACTTGTGTATATTTCAATAAGTAAATTTAATAATCTTTAGGCACTGGTCTAATTGTTGTTTTGTAAAATAAAAAATTTGCTTGTCATTGAAAGACTGCATTTTGCCTGATTGCTTGTCATTGGGTTGGGTCTCCTTAATTGACAAATTAATTAACTCCTAGAACTAATAAACCTTCACATAGTTTAATAGGGTCTACCCCCCTAGGAGTGAGCCTAGACAGAAGGAGTCCAGATTTTGGTGACAATGGATCTGGATTCAGGTTTGTGCCTCCAAGGACACACCAAGTGGTTTGGAGACTTCTCCACGTTTGTAGGTGTGTATTAGGTGGCAACATGCCACTTGGATCTCCTCTTCACAAGCTCTTGGTCCTAATAAACATAGAGCCTTTTATGCAGTTGAGGAATGGTGTTCTAGTATGCTTCAAGTATACTTGGTGTCATTGGTCTGATGGCCTTAGGTTCCCATTCAAACAATTTGAGGTAGGCTCTCATCAACATCAAATCATGTTTGAGCGTTGTATTCCACAAGAGGGGAGGGTATGTTAGCTATGCCATTCATAGAAGGCGGAATCTAAGAAACATTTCAGTTTTAGATGGCTCATCTACTACGAGAGTAGGGGGAGACAATAGTAAATACCTCTCTCTTTTCTGTTATTTGGGGAGATCCCTAGCCATCTTCATCTGATATCTTGGATAGAGGTGTCTAGCTCTTTACATGTGTGAGGTGGTGACTCTTAGACAACGAACCCGATAGGTTTCCTTTGGACTTTGCTAGATCTTTTTTCTTTGTGAATTTTAGCATTTGGTTGTGCTAAGCGACATATGTCCGATGAGTGGCACTACAAATGACAAATCATTGAGACCATGTACAACGCCTCACCTCAGGGTTGGTCGAGTCTTTCCCATAGAGGCCAGGGGTACTCATTCTCAGCATAGATGGGATTAGTAGCCCAATTTGACCCAGAGCCGTATCACAAGATTCTTTGCTTTGACCTCAAGTGCTAAGAGAATGTCTACTCGTGGCACTAGTATGCCTCCCAAGATCATCCAACTAGGGCCTCTTAGCTTTGGACACTCTCTAGACGACATCATTAGATAGTGCATTGGGTCCTTCTTATTGATTGATTCTGTGGTAGATACTTCTTCCTTCTCACACTCTACCTTATCATCTTGTCTTGCAGAATCCTAGTTGAGTTCTTGCACTCTTTTGTCTTTCTCCTTTGATGTAATATTTAGTTCATGTATTTCATGTTTCATCTTTTTTATGCCTTTGGGGTAGCTTAGGGCACTTCTACATATTGGTATCACTGGTTGTAATTCCTAGTCCTATTTGATGGACATTACTAAAATTATCTGATCTTATCTTATTAATGGTGGGTATACATGCCGCATTGGGTCTTAGAGCCCTTTTCCCCTTACATAAGCATGGTTTTCTTTATGAAATCGAGCTTAGGAACCCTGATAAAAATAATTATAAGGCACTTCATAAGATCTCTGCTAGGATTCATAAAGGATATTTCAGCTGACATCAATAAGCCTAATATTTTGAGTCCTAAATACATTAAATTACAAAGATCCTTAAGAACACTTAAAAATACTAGACATTCTAAAACATTCCATTGGTTAAGACATAAGGTTGAATACATGCTGATTCTACAGACATTCTAAAACATTCCATTGGTTAAGACAAGGTTGAATATATGCTGATTTTAGTAATTTAAAAACCTCATGACTTTTGCAGTGTCTCTTTTAGTGGGAGTCTCATTTTTTTTTATGAGATGGCTGTTGATGGACATCAATCGATGTGAAACTCAGAGGAGTGTGTGCTCAGTGTGCAGCCTCCAGTTTCAGAGCAGCAGTGTCGAGAATGTTCTATGAAGTGGCCTGGTGCACAGGATTTCACATACTATTTTCTGAGCGGCCAATAATTGTGAGGATGCAGGCTATGATTTAGGGCTTTTTTTTTTACAGGAGAACACGATCATAAATAAGGTCTTTTTTTTTTTAAAGCAGTCAGATAAGCAACAGAAAGAGTGACTGTGATGACAGCCACATTAAACAACAGCCCTGTTCTCGTTATTCAGTCTGCATATGTGTTAGATAAGATAACTCTATTAATGTTCAATAAATGTCCATTGATGAACTGAGATTTGTACTTTTGACTGTGATACCGACCTTTATGAGCAGAAGTGGAACAGAACAGAGAAACATAAGAAGCAAAAGGAAGAGACATGCCTGTTGAAATTGTAGCAAGGAAGGTCTTCCATCATCATTATAGCGTCCTAGCATGATGGAGGACAATGAAACATAGGCTAAGTTGATTAATTAAATGTTTTCCCAAGTCTAACTTAGGAAAAGAACTGTTGATGTGTTATAATCTTCAGTTGACTTTATTGAGTACCTTTTCTAAGGTTTAAGTGAAAAATAATTTAAATTGTGGTCTTTTAATCTTGACCATTGATCTCATCTTGATGGAGAGAGTAGATCTCAGCCCTCTATCACTTTGGAGATTAGGGTTTCACTTACTCAACAAAGTATATGAGCAGATTGACTTGGCTAGGGGGTGCACAAGAGAAAGAAAAATCGATTGAGAGAGAGATCGATTTGCAGATTTGCAGTTGTGAGTTTTGCAGGAGGACAGAAGAGAGTCTAGCAGGTGGATCAACTCAACTCTTCACCAAATCACAGAGTTTAAGCTTCAGATCTGGCAAGACCGTACAAAGTGACGTAGGAGGGTCATACAATCACGCAGAGGCTCATCTTCAAGCTGCTGTTTCGTTCTGGTTCTGTTTTGGAGGGTCTAAATAGGTCGTACGATTTTGTTGGAGAGGGTTTTGCTGATGTTATTCAGCTGTTGGCAGAGGCCGATTTACTTTGTAAGAAATCTCTATATTTTCCTGCTCAGAAATAATAAAATCCTCAGATCTTCTACAACGGTTTTTCCATCTTGGGTTTTTCCGGGGACTATTGTCCAAAAATAAGTGTGTACATGTGATGTAATTGCTGTCTTCTTTTACTTTCAGTTCTTGGTAATTTATTTCCGTTGTGTATTTAATTTATTGTGAAGAAAACCCTGAATAATTAGTTAAAAGTAAATTTGATCGGTTTAAAGTGAACTGGGTTTTACAAATTTCACATGGTATCCGAGCAGGACAACAAAATGATACAACATCTTATCAGATCTGAAGTGAATCATACAGATCTAAGCACATATCAAAGTTGTCGTAAGATTTCTGCAGCAAGGGTTTGAACCTTGAGGGTTTGAACAAAATGGCCATGAGTTTGAGGGTAGAAGACAGGTTACAAGGGGCTCAGAATTACCCCACCTGGAAAGAAAGGATGACAATGATATTAGAAGTCAATGATGTGTTAGATCATGTCAGTGACAAGGCAACAACTCCTACGGGTGCAGCCGAATTGGTCTTCTGGAAGAAAGGTGAGGCTAAGGCAAAGAGCCTGATTTTTGATGGGATAAAGGACCATGTGGTCCCACATCTCTTAGGAAAAGCTGATGCAAAAGATATGTGGAAAGCCCTAAGCGGCCTCTACCAAAACAAAAATGAAAACAGAGTGATGGCTTTGCGCAAGCAATTGGTTAGGATCAAGATGGCCAAAGGTGAGGGTGTGATTCCTTATCTTACCGGAATAGCTCAAATCAAAGATGAACTTGCAGCAGTCAGTGAAAAGATTGAAGATCTTGAGTTGGTGCGTATTGCACTAGATGGCTTTTCTAAGTCATGGGACGTTTTTGTCTGTGGTGTGGTAGCTCAGGAGAAGCTCAAAGTCAAGTGCTTCCAGTGTCACAAGATGGGACACTTTGCATCACATTGTCCAAAGAGGAAGAAGAAGCCACAAATCGCAACTTCAACATCAGTGGATGCTTTTGCCAAGTCATTTGAGGAGGATTTTTGCTTCATAGCCTGTATGTCTAGTACAACTGTTTTAGACCTGTTGTTTGTAGACAGTGGTGCACCTTGTCATATGACAGGGCGCAAAGAGTGGTTTACTAGGCTACAGGAGGGAGGTGTAAATCTAGTCATTGAGTTAGGGGATGACATGTGCTATAAGGCGCAAGGAGTTGGCACAGTCTCATTTCAGAGGGAGTCTGGGAAACCACTCCGATTCAGTGATGTGTTATATGTTTCGAGGTTGACCAAGAACCTCATCTCAGTCTCTACTCTTGAGGACAAGGGGTATGAGGTCACTTTCCGTAAAGGAAGGGTGTTCATTAGTCCTAGTGGGTCAAGTGAGAAGATGGACAGGATGATTGGGGTTCGAGAGGAGAAAGTCTACAAGTTACATGTTTAGCCAGGGAGAGCATTAACGAGTATCACCACAAACATAGGTGAGTTGTGGCATAGGAGGATGGCACACATTTATTTTGGTGCTTTGGGGCATTTGAGGGAGGTAGTCACTGGATTGCCTAAGCTTACAATTGAGAGGCATGACCCTTGCAAGGGTTGTGCGTTGGGCAAATATGCTCGAAAACCCTTTCCATCTAGCAAGCACAGGTCCAAGGGAGTATTGGACCTGTGGGCCAATGAGTGTGGAGTCGGTGAGTGGCTTCATATACTTTGTCTTGTTTATTAATGACTACTCCAGAAAGACCTGGATTTACTTTCTAAAGGTCAAGGATGAGGTCTTTGGGAGGATTCAGGAATTTAGAGCTCTGGTAGAAAACCAGACTGGGTGGAAGATTCGGGTCTTAAGATCAGATAATGGGGGAGAGTACACCTCCAAGGAGTTCGAGGATTATTGCACAACAACATGGATTAAGAAGGAACTCATAGTTCCTTACAATCCTCAATAGAATGGAGTGGTCGAGAGAAAGAACAGGATTGTGGTTGGAGCAACACTAAAATATTCCTGATCCAGCTAATCTGGATATCTACTGCTGAACTAAGGTTTTTGCCACTGAATCTGATGCTCTGGGGGTTTCTGAATGCGTTTGAGTTACTGTGTGAACATGCTTGGTGATTTTCGCATGTGTGTTTCAATTCATTAAGTGTTTTAGCAGTATAAGACAATGCATGCGAAATAAGGACAACACAACTCACTGATATATATAATGAGGAAAAAGCAGGAAATACAATAATGACTGGAAACAGATATAATAAACGTCGGCTAGATCTCATGGATCGTCACTGGAATACAAATCAACTAATAAGAAATACCCGTGATCAGAAGAATGAATGTTGATTTGTGCATGCACGGATAGATCGACAAAAAGTAGTCTGGCAACTCATGGTAACTGCTGTAGAATCTGGAAAACTCGCCCTGATGGCGATACCCGTCGGAATGAGCTGGAAACTGTCCCAAAAGAAGCGCCCTGGCCTCTAGGCTAATCCTGATGACTGTCGAACTAAAGATCCGACCTCTGAAGCTTCGGATGTCACCCCCTAGGGGTTTGCGCACCTCCTGGGCTCAATGAGTGCGCCCTAGTGATTCCACCTGCAGAATCTGACGATGTGTAGCTCAAAACGATCGTCTTGGCCTCCTCTGTAATGGGTCGGAAGGGATTCCTCAAATATGTTTCGAAATGTCCCCTGGAACCCCAAATGTGCTTCCTCAAGAGCTGCGCCCTAAATGACTGTTTTCTGCTTTTTGGGAGTTTTCACCGTCGGAAACTGACGACAGGTGGTTCAATAGGTGCGCCTTGGCTAGCTCTCTAATGGGTCGGAAGGAATCAGTTAAAAGTAAATTTGATTGGTTTAAAGTGAATTGGGTTTTAGAAATTTCACAATGCCTACAAATTAAGGACAAATTTTGTTCTTTTAGAAGAGTCTAAGTATTTACAATGGATGTAGCTTTTAGTTCCATTGACCAACTTTTGTGGTCGTTTGCTGGACATTAATAAAATTATCTTATCTGGTTGATTCCAAAAGGAGGGTGATACCATTTTTTATTGTTGACGATTGCAGCTTCGTGAGACATTCTCCAGGTCTTCTCCCCAGAGTAGTGGGTTGGGTCGACCTATGCCTTCTCCTTGTCTTCTCCCCTGAGACGAGTCTTCTCCCCAGGTGGATGGGCTGGGTCGATCTGTGGGGACACCCCTGATCTTCTCTCCATGTTGGGCTGGGTTGACTTGGAGAACGCTCCTCTGAGATGGAGTTGAGCATGACACTTGTAAGAGTGGTGACAAGTTGTCCTGTGGTGGCACCCAACGTCCCATGGGAGTAGACCATGTGGATATGTCCCCTTGGGAGTTGACCAAATGGACATGGCATGCGGGAGCAATCCTTGATGATGATGATGACTTGTTCTAGTAGGTCGTAGCCCCTAGAAGAGATGAGGACGTCGACACTGGGTGCAACCATGTGTGATGTGTTGATGTAGCTTTTCACTATGATGCCTAGAGAAAGAAGAAGCCCAACGTCTTGTGTAGAAGACCTAAACAACTCAAGTCGGCCTTATGCTTGGTTATCTTCTTGTGATCTTGGATATATATATATTGCAGTTTATGGTTATGGTTTATGCTTTATTATGCTTTTGCTGATGTAAATGTTAAAGAAAGTCAAACATATTGAACAAGCATAAAATTCTAACATGGTTTCAGAGCAGTGTTCCTGAAGAAGCCATTGCACAAGCTTCTCTAGCCCTTTTCTGCTAGGCGCTACCTTTCTTGCTGCAGTTCTGCAACTGCACTTGTGACTGCAAC
>JZKD02S1828092.1:437841-458242 GCA_000966675.3 Picea glauca | reverse complement strand
CCCTTTCCTGTCAAGCTAGTTTTAGCACTTTACCTTGGTCATTGGGCCTAATCTCTTCACAGATAAGTGCACCTTACTCCAGCACACTGCCTGCAACCTTCAGATTGCAAATTGGAAGAGTTTGGATTTTTTGGAAATTTTCGGCCCTAAGGTTTCTACAGTCATGGTGGGCAACATTCCTGTGGAAGACATGCTTGATGGAGACTCTAACTTCAACTCCTGGAAGTCGAGATTGCTCATCACTCTAGAGGAGAGTGATCTGATGAAGTTTGTGGGGCAAGTTGTACCAGAACTAGTAGATGCATAAGAAAAATCTCAGTGGAAGAAGAATGACGCCAAGGCTAGAAAGATCATTATCTACTCTATGAAAGACCACCTAATTCCGCACATCTCCCCAATGAAGACAACCAAAGAGATGTTTGATGCCTTGAAGAAGTTGTTTGAAAATAAGAACACCAACAAAGCTATTGCCTTGAAACACCAGCTTCATAATATCAAAATAACCAAGGCAGATTTTGTTGCTACCTTCTTCATGAAGATTGCTGAGATCAAAGATCAGTTAGGCGCCATTGGAGAGATCACCTCAGACAGAGAACTTGTAATGCTAACTCTCAATGGTCTTCCAAGCCATTGGGAGCCATTCATTCAGAGCATTAGTGGGTGATCCAAATTGCCTAAGTTTGATCGTATATGGGCAGATTGTACTCAAGAGGAGACAAGACTTGCAGCTAGAGGTGCACATAGTTCCCATCATGACGAAAGTCATGCTCTTGCCTCTCATGCATAGAAGGGAAAAGGAAGAGGAAGAGGTACTGAAAAATCTTATAAGAAAAGAAAGCCCCACTAGGCTCATGAGCATAAGGAGAAAGACATGTCGAAAGTTCCGTGCTACAGATGTGACAAGTATGGTCACTACGCCAGAGATTGTCCTTTGCGGAAGAAAGGAAAGAAGCATGCGACCACTACCAACATTGATGAAGAACCACCTCATAAGAGATCCAAACTTGTCGAGGAGTTCTTTTTCATCTCAGCCCTCTCAAGTACGATTCCGACTAGCAGTAATATTTGGTTGATTGATAGGGGTGCTTCCAGACATATGACATGATATAGAGAGCACCTCACTGAACTAGTAGAAAAAGACTCTCGGTTACACATTGTACTTGGTGACGATGCTAGATATACTGTGAAGGGATCTGGGACCACTTCCCTCCAGCTAGACTCCAGCTAGACTCCAGTACCCCACTTCATTTGAGTGATGTATTGTTTGTACCAGGGATGGGAAGGAACCTTGTCTCTATTTCAACCTTGGAGGACAAAGGCTAAAAGGTTGCCTTCTCTGATGGAAAAGTTCTTGCATGGCACAAGAACTCTAGCATGGATTCAACCAATGTGATTGGTGTTCGAGAAGACAACTTGTACAGATTGACAGTTCATCTAGTCCAGGCTCTTGTACATGATTCTATCAATCTGAGTGAGCTTTGGCACAGGAGGCTTGCTCACTTACATTATAGAGCTCGTCCCGCTCTGGGGAAGATGGTGACCAGACTTCCACCACTTCGTATTGAGTATGATGGCATTTGTAGAGGTTGTGCTCTTGGCAAGAATGCCAAGTTGACTTTTTCGAGCAGTGACAATAGATCCAAGGGGATCTTGGATTTGGTACATTTAGATTTGTGTGGGCATATGACGGTTGCTTCCTTGAGTGGATACTTATACTATGTAATTTTCATTGATGACTACTCAAGGAAGACGTGGATTTACTTCTTGAAGTCTAAGGAATCAGAAGAAGTCCTTGACAGATTTCAAGAATACAAAGCTCAGGTTGAGAACCTGACCGGAAAGAATATTAAGACATCGAGATCAGATAATGGAGGAGAATATACCTCCAAGTGTTTCAGTGATTTCTGCATTGAGGCAGGGATCAAGAGGGAGTACACTGTTCCTTTCAACCCTCAGCAAAATGGGGTTGTAGAAAGGAAGAACATGTCTATTGTGGAGGCGGCTAAGGCAATGATTCATGATCAGAGTTTACTGATGTTTCTTTGGGCAGAGGCATCCATGACCGCAGTATATGTTTAGAATAGAGGCCCTCACAAGATTTTGAGGAACACGACTCCCAAGGAGGCTTTCACTGGAGTAAAGCCCGAAGTAGGACACTTTAGGATATTTGGATGTCTAGTATACATTCACGTACCTAAGGAGAAAAGGACGAAGTTAGACCCTTCAGGCAGGAAGGGTACATTTGTTGGGTACAGTGAATCATCGAAGGCATATTGGATCTACATCTCTCATCAGAGACAGATTGAGGTGAGCAGGGATGTCTCCTTTGAGGAGGTTTCCTTTAGGAGATCGAGAGGATCTCACATGGAGATTGACAGTGCGGGGCAGGAAGAGATGGTGTCTCCTCCCCCTCATCCTTCAGAGGGAGCCAGTCAAGCCCGTGGAGACAATTGAGCCTATTGATCTTGTTGATCTAATACATCCTATTGATGTTCCTAGAGATATTACAATAGGCCGGAAAAGGCCTGTCTGGGCTTGTTAGACTTTGCAGGAGGCAGAGGGACATGCAACTCCCCGTGGCACTTTCAAAGAAAGTAAGAGACCTCAGAGATTCTTGAGCTATGTTGCAGCCATGAGCCACATCATTTGATTTTGAGCCTTCTTGTTATGAGGAGGCATTTAGTCAGCCAATATGGAGAGATGCCATGATGGAGGAGTATCAGTCCATCATGAAGAATGATGTGTGGGATATTGTTTCGAGACCTAAAGGGAAGTTTGTGGTGACTTCCAAGTGGATCTATAAGATAAAACATGCAGCTGACAGGAGCATCGAGAAGCACAGAGCGAGATTTGTGGCCAGAGGATTCTCTTAGGTGGAGGGAATAGACTATGAGGAGACCTTTGCTCCTGTTGCTCGATATACCTCCATTCGGACGATTATTGCACCTGCTTCAACCTTGGGTTGCAGATTACATCGGATGGACGTGAAGACAACTTTCCTCAATGGCGAGATTGAGGAAGAGGTGTATATCGAGCATCCAGATGGTTTCGTGATTCATGGGAAGGAGTCCCATGTGTGGAGGTTGAAGAAGGCTTTGTATGGACTCAAGCAGGCACCTTGTGCTTGGTATGCGAGGATTGATGGATACCTGATGAGTTTGGGTTTCAACAAGAGTGTTGTTGATGCCAACCTGTACCATAAGGTTGTTGATGGTGAGTCCCTGATTTTGATCCTGTACATTGATGATTTATTTCTCACCGGAGCAGAGCATCTCATTGCTTGGTGCAAGCATGAGTTGGCCCTTGAATTTGATATGAACGATCTTGGAATGATGCATTACTTCTTGGGACTTGAGGTGTGGCAGAGAATTGATGAGATCTTCCAGAGTAAGGGGAAGTACACAGTTGAGATCTTGAGGAGATTTGGGATGTTGGACTGTAAGTCCATGACCACGCCAATGGTGATGAATCTGAAGAAGCTGAGTGTGTCTTCTTTCGATTCCGACTTGATTGATCCGACTATGTATTGGAAACTAATTGGATCATTGATGTATCTGGTTAATACCATACCTGATATTTTCTATGCAGTGAGTGCACTTAGCCAGTTCATGAGTTAGTCGAGGCAGATACATTGGGTGACTGTGAAGCATGTGTTGAGATACTTACGAGGCACAATTGGATATGGAATGATATATGCTTCCAGTATTGACATGAGACTGCAGGGATATGCTGATTCAGATTGGGCAGGGAGCATAGTTGACAGGAAGAGCACCTCAAGATGCTGCCTCAACCTAGGATCTTCCATGGTTTCCTGGTGTAGCACAAAACAAACTTCTGTGGCCTTGAGTACCGCAAAAGCTGAGTATATTGCAGTATGTGCAACAATACGTGAAGCAGTATGGCTTCGCAAGCTCCTTGCAGGATTGTTTGGTCAGATGCTCAATCCCACCGTGATACATTGTGATAACCAGAGCTGTGTGAAGCTCTCAGAGAATCCAGTATCTCATGACAGTACCAAACATGTTGAGATCAAGTACCACTATATTCGTGATATGGTGCAGAGGAAGGCAATACGAGTGGAGTACCTTCTTACCAATGAGTAGAATGCAGATGTTCTCACCAAGCCCCTTGCCAAGTCGAAGTTTGAGTACTTCCGTGAGAAAATTGGCGTGACAGAGAATGTCCCTCTCGCTTCGTGGTACTCCTCTGAGAGGGAGTGTTGATGATTGAAGCTTCATGAGACGTTCTCCAGGTCTTCTCCCCAAAGTAGTGGGCTGGGTCGACCTGTGCCTTCTCCCTGTCTTCTCCCAGATGGACTGAGCTGGGTCGACCTGTGACAGGTCTTCTCCTCAGTTGTGCTGGGCTGGGTCAACCTGAGACGGGTCTTCTTCCCAGGTGGATGCGCTGGGTCGATCTGTGGGGATGCCCTTGATCTTCTCCCCATGTCGGGTTGGGTCGACTTGGAGAACGCTCCTCTGAGACGGAGTTGAGCATGACACTTGTTAGAGTAGTGACAAGTTGTCCTGGGGTGGCACCCAACGTCCCATGGGAGTAGACCATGTGGATATGTCCCGTGGGAGTTGACCAAGTGGACACGTCATGCGGGAGCAGCCCTTGACGATGATGATGACTTGTTCTAGTGGGTCGTAGCCCCTAGAAGAGATGAGTACGTCCACACTGGGTGCAGCCATGTGTGATGTGTTGATGCAGCTTTTCACTATGATGCCTAGAGAAAGAAGAAGCTTGTGTAGAAGACCTAAACAACTCGAGTCGGTCCTAGTTGAAGTAACACCTTTTGGACATAACAGTTCACATTGGACTTGTATATATAGAGAGAGTTATCTCTCATCTGGAAATATCATCTTGGATCGTTCTCTCTCTTTTGTGTAGTGCTATCTTGGACTAGTACACCATCTTGGAGATATAGCGCACTTCTTCTTTTGGTTATGGTATTTTCTCTTGGACAAATTATTATCTAGGGAATGGTTGCTGCTGGGTTTTTCTCCCTTGAGTAGAAGGGTTTCCCAGGATATATCTTGTGTATCTTGTGCTTGGTTATCTTCTTGTGATCTTGGATATATATATATATATATTGCAGTTTATGGTTATCGTTTATGCTTTATTATGCTTTTGCTGATGTAAATGTTAAAGAAAGTCAAACAAATTGAACAAGCATAAAATTCTAACATTTATAAGAGGAAATCCCACCTTATGTCTGTCCACCATATTTAATGCACACAGGACTAAGGTTTTTTTAACAATTTTCAAAATTTTCTCATGTCTAATATTCATGCGAGGACTAATGCACGACGACACAAAAGATATTCCCAAGACTCAACATTGAACAACTTTAAAATCAACATGCATTCAGTTGGCATTAGTAGATAACAAACAATAGGAAACACAGTAACATATAAAGCAGGACATTTGTCAGTTTGGACAGCTTTTAAATTCTGAGCTTTGTCAAATATTTTCAGAATTTGATCTCAATCCCATGTCCAAGGAGTTCCCTAAAATTCCATTAGATGTTTTATCCTGCTGGACATGATGTCTTTATAGATAGGATTGGCCACTAACCAAATACTCTAGTAAATCTCCTTTCCCTTCTTAATAATGTTTATATACATACTTGGTCCCCATGTTCACTTGGAGTACGGGGCATATAAGTGGATGCAAAATATTTTATTGCCTATATTTTAATTCTGGCTGGATGAATTCCTCTCTCTCTCTCTCTGTGCGTGTGTATATATGGTAAAAAGATTAAGGAAATACAAAAGGATCGATTAAATGCCTTTGGTATTGTAAGCATTCTGTTGGTAGGATTAGAGGACAATCATATTTTTTTTCGGGTAATGCATTGATTGTAGAGTGAACAGTGATGTAATGCTAGGCTTAAGACATATATAAATCTGTACATAAAAAAATTGTCCATTTATATTGTGTTTATCATTATTAACAGGTTTATGTTGAATGTGATGTAGGCTGGAAGTAGGATGGCATCGCATTTTCAGGTTGCACCTTTGGTGGCATCGCCTTTTTATTCAAATTCAGTTGTCTGGTCGGAGGAGAATTTGTTGGCCATTGCTACAGGCCATTTGGTCACCATTCTGGTATATTTGAAGCTGAATTGTAATAGGAATTCTGTGGTATTTTCTTAATTGTAGATATAAATGCAGATAGTTTGGAATTTGTGAGTAAGATGACATATATTACAAGGTATTTGGCTACCATTGAATTCTTTTCTTTAATAAATTGTTGGAAAGAATAATGATTGGTCATGGGTATTAAAGAATAACCAAAACTAATCATTACGGTTAAAGCAGTTGAGTTGTAAATGACCATCATTGCTAGGTTGACATCTCTTCTAGTTTTTTTTTTTTCTCGTGGGTGGTATGCATGTTGCATCCTACTCTACGATATTGACAGATATACTTTTATTTTAATTTGAGTTCCCAGCTTGCAAATGAAAGTATTATGTGAGGATGCGTTTCCCGTTCTACTAGTTAGAAGAGTTAAGCTTGTTATTATCCTATCCATCCTTGTAAAGTTTAACAAGATATATAAGAGGTCCAATTAATATGCCTTATAGTAACTGACTTACTACTAAGTACTCGTGGTTGTAGGATCTATTCCAAAAGTTCAAAGCAATCTTTATAGATCTGTAACAGATAACCAAATATGTAATTGCAATAATATATATAAAATATGAATAATTGATAAAAAATATGATGATTACAATTGAGAAGGAGGGCTTGATTATATACCCACACAGGGGTGCCCTTTCACCACTAGACATGTCTTTTGGAGAACATGTCCTTTCATTAATAATAATTACTATTACTAACTATTTACTAATTAATTATTTTGTTATGAACATCTATTTATATGTATTTATGTTCATAACAAGATCTCATATTGGGTTACTTTGACAAAATAGGGCTTTATTTTTTGATATTTTTGTGTGTCGTGTCCAGGTTGGGCCCTTTTGGTCCTACAATAGTCTGAGTAGGCATTGAAACAGGATTTTTAGAGGTTTGTTTTAGTGCCTGAAATGGGATCAAATGCATAGGAACATCTAGGCGTCTCACAACATATTGAGGAAGACACTACTCTACATGAAAGGAATGTCCAAATGTCCTGTTCTCTTTGTGAAGGAGAGTCCAAACGTTCTTTGATTAGGCTTAGTAAGCCTCCTCTCATCTGTACTCAATGACTCCCCAATCGATAATACAATTGTTTTACTTTGTCTATTGTGTTCTCCATCGATTGCAATCTTTCTATCAATCTTGACCTTATCGACTTCAACACCCTCTTTGGCTTCCGGCCTTCATGAAACATGACATTGCTGCTTTCAAATGCATTCTTTGTTCCCTGATTGTAGAGCTCCAAATGCTTTGATGTCTTCACTATATCCAAGGAAGATACATCTGCATTTCACATTTGTTTTTGATCTCTTGTCCTTTGGTCTCAATTCTTAAGTGTCACATCCGAACACTCTCAAATGCAAAATTGGCAGTCTTCTTCCACTCCAGGTCTAATTTGGCATTATATTTTGTAACGCCTTTGTTGGGTGACTACTATAATTGTTTTTGTCTAAAATCTATCATCAAATATTGTGTATTAAATCATGCATATCACACTTTCAACCAATGTTTGATTCTCCACTCATTTACTCTATGCTTCTTAATGGTGTAAGTGGTTGTCATTTGTCTGGAAATACCCATGTTTCAACTAGTTCACTTCTTGACGAGAGCCCTAAACTCCATGAACTTGTTGAAAAGCTCTAGATCCTTTTGCAAAAAATACAAAGGAATTTTTTTAGAATGGTCATCATCAAATACTTCACTTGAGAGTCTTTCATGGTTTCATTTTGGTCTCTTATAGGCTTCTTGCCAACTTGTTAAGGCCCAACGAGTCAACCATATTTTCCAGAGATATGGCAATAGTTTCCCACGACTTTGGTAAACTACCAAGTATGGTATCAATCTACTCCTCATTTTTGCGCTTTCACACTAATTCAAGTGTACTACTCAAACAACATCATGTGGTCTAAATGTGCACTCAACGACACTCCTTCCACCATCTTGGCATGGTCTATTGATGATGTAAGGACTACTTATTAGCCTAGTCTTTGGCTCGTAATGTCATCAAGAGCCTCCCATACTAACTCCACTAACTTAAACTCATACTCATAATGCAATACAATGTCGTCGATGTTTCGGATGACTTAGCCCTTTTATGTGTTTTCAACGTGTTAGAGTCTTTCTCCTTTTCTACCAGTACCGAATTTCTTTCTTTGGAAGGTACGACATTTTTATGATGTTACAAATGTTGAAAATCTCTCCACCAAACTGCTCGACTACTTTGATTGCAATCATTTTCATGACAATGGCTTTTACCAATTTCAAACCATTTCCATTATATTTCACATTTCCCATTGAATGTTAACAATCCAATCTAAATACCTAGATTACCTAGAATTTGCTAGTTGTTACTAATGTTGAATTACCACAATCCAATGGGAATACCTAGATCACCAAGAATTTGAGTTGTTGGTGATGTTGAATTACCAAGTTCGAGAAGCTCAAGGTGATTGAGGTGTTTAATGCATTGTAGCATGGGTACACTTACCTAGGGGTCAGATTCCTTGTACTTGTATCGAGTACTGTACCCACGTATTGGGAATGTACTTGTGCCTTGCAGTGCCTCGTGCACCTCATCGTACTTGAGGCAAATTCGAAGACATACCCTAATTTTGGGTACAATGACCTTGGTTTCAACATGAAAGATTATTTTTTTCATAATTAAATTGCCCCAATAAGGATGCATTTAGTGTGGGTGCAACAAGAATCTCTAAAACAATGCATTGCCCCCTTTATACCAAGAAAGCCTTAATTTCATGCTTACTTTTGTATTTTTAGTTTCGTCTTGCTTGGAAGAGATTGAGAAAGAAGAAGCGAGGAAGTAGGGCATTGTTCGTTGTTTTTTTGTAGGAAATTGGTGTCTATTAGTTCAACATTCAACATTCTAGACAAGGAAGGGATTTCGATCTCGAATATCCCTTTTGGAAATACTGTGAGAGGCTAAAGGGGCCCAAGGGTGAGGTGAGGACAACAAAGACCAAGTGCACGCTTTGTTTTACACATTGGTAAAGCACATACACGGGTTAGAGCCATTTTATGGAATTTCCAAAAAATGGAGTTGACCTCTAATGATAGTCCCAAATGATGATGGTATGCTTGAGAGCAATGATTACTTAGAGATCTTGATGATCGAGGAACTACATTTACTCGATAATGATGATGCAGCAACAAAGAACATGGATCCCTGACTACTAGTACTCAACTATGTTGTCTCTTTACTTTATCTAAATGCCATTGCACAATGTTTTTATGGACTTGCTTTAAAATTTAAGACTCAATCGGAAATCCTACCAATGTACTGTTTTTCTATCAATGAAGTAATGAGTGATTGATGATGGAGCAGCGAGCTTACCTTATTTCCAATTTCAAATGCATTGTTCAATGTTGAATGGCAATTAATGAATGGATTGGTCGATATTGAAATGATTTGAATCTAACAATCATTCTCAATCATTGTTGATTTATAGTTTAGATTAATTTTATTTATTTTTTATTTATTTTTATTTATTGTCAAATATACAAAATTTGATATGTGTATTCGGACGTATTCTTGTCCTTTGTTTCAAAAATTGTTGTATTGTTACTAGTACACATGTACTTGTACCTTGGCAACTTAGGTTTAATGAGATTTGAGTCGTTCAATCTGATTGCATGTAGAGTCAAATTTGATAGAGTTATTTGACACATGAGGTTTGGGTTCAAGTTCAATGATCAATGGAAAAAGTAGGGGGTGGAGGTCGAGTTCAAATTTGAAGAGAAAAGAGGTTATTTGACTAGATTGTTCATAACTAAGTCAATGGAAACTAAGGTAGTGACAACTCTTTGACGCTGATAGTTCATTGTATTAGAGTCTTATAAACATGACATTGGGTGAGGTTTGAAGTGCTTTCATATGGGGTAAAGGTGTTAATTGTAGTTGTTCTTTATTGCATATGTTGTATTATTCTATCTATCTCATGGGCATACTAGTATTTAAAAGGATAGCATAAGATCTTATTTAATTCTCTATGTTCGAAAATGTGTGTGAATGCCATTAATGAGTTTGTCTGTGTCTTGATTGTGCTTCGTTGCATTGAGTAACATGCTTAATAAAGAATTGTAATGAATTCAATCTCATTACGTTGTATAGATCCATCACAACTTGTGGTTGTAGGCATCAAGAGCCTTGCTAAGGTCTGTGGTGATACTTGTTATTGTTAAGCCTACTTTTAGAATGGTAGGTTTGGTCATGTATACTAGTGGTAAAAGAACCATGCAATTGTTCGTTGCTATTTTTCTAGATCAAAGATATTCTTGAACAGTTGCGCATGTAGTGGGAGCTATGGTAGAATTAGGGATTTTTTATAGTGGTTCTGGAGGTTTGAGTCACGGAGAGGTTCAATTTTGACAATTTTGACATTTGGAAGATTCAAATGGAATGCTACCTTGTCAATTGAGAATTGTGGCAGATGATTATTGATTGAGACTTAGATATCTTACATGATTTGAAATAGAGAGATGAGAAGACTTGGTTCGTGATTATTTTGAACTTGGACAATGTGGTCTTGCAATGGGTGCATGAGCTCAAGTCGACAAAAGAGGGGTGGGATACAATCACAAAGATGCACAATTATAAGAATTGTGCAAATGGTAGTGCTTGTGACATCTAATACACTCATGTGAAGATGACTAATGGAATGTCGATGATGCAATACTTGGATAATATGAAGAAATTGGTTGGTTAATTACAATTTATAAGAGTTTAGATCTTCAAAGAAGCCATACGAAGAGTGGATATCTCAATAGAAAGAATTCAAAGGGAAGAAGATACATGCAAATGCGATAGAAGACGGATTGTAGGATCAGGTGAGAGAGATGGCTTTGTTCTCTTCTTCAACTTGTGCTTTGGTCGAGGGTAATCAAGACTATTGGTGGATCGACTTAGGGATGTTGTAGCACATGACATCGAACAATGAATGGTTTAAAAGATATAACTGATTAGAGAATAAAGGTCAAGTGCTTGTGGGAGTCATTTTTAGCGTTGAAGTTGAAGGTCAATGGACAATTTTGTTTGATTTCAATGTGGAACACTTGGGTGGAATTCCCTTTGAATCCTGGAACCATTCTCTGTATACCTACAAAAGTGATTCCAGTTGGCACTTATATTCGTTCACACATACTTCAAAGAATGCCTTTACACCTACGGTATTGGTGTCTTTTTGGTTTTGTCTCAAGAAAAGTACATTCTCCTTGGTTGAGTTGATCAATCTATTATCTTGGTGTGCACTCAACGAAGAGATCTTAGACATCCTCTTGTATGATGATAAATGTTTTACATACTTCAAAGAATGCCTTTCCACCTACGGTATTGGTGTCTTTTTGGTTTTGTCTGAAGAAAAGTACATTCTTTTTGGTCGAGTTGATCAATCTATTAACTTGGTGTGCACTCAACGAAGAGATCTTAGACATGGGCTATCAATCCATAGAGGTTTTGCATGCATTTGCAATGTCTTTCATACCTTTTTTCTTTAATCAACTATGGGGCTTTTTGACCATGCTTCCATATTTTCAGGGCTTCTTGACCATACCATTGGAACTTCTTTTCTCGACGACAAGGGCTTCTAGTAGGCTTCTTCAAAGCGTCTTCCCGTGAGGGCCATGCTTAGAGCTACGCCATAAGGGGACCACTTTGGAGACTCCTTCAAATAAACCCATCACTTCTAGGGGCTTTTGGACTTCCTTCGGGGCTTCTTCTAGGGTTGACATCAATGACAACCAATTTTCCAACAAAATTTTCAACCTATATAAATTAAGGAATTATCTGGTTCTCTTTGCCATAGTTCTACAACATTGTGATTTAGTCAATTTTCATCGAAAACATTTTGCATTCCTGTACAGTAAGATAGCCTGGCTTGTCAATCTGTTTGATGTATAGTTTTAGATTGAATTTTCTTTTTCTGACTTTGAAATTATGTAATTTATCGTTGGTTGTTTTGTTCTTTGCAGAATCCAGCTCAGTTGGATGGGCCTCGAGGTTTGATTACCATCTCTGCAAGCCCACCATTTGATATTGGAGTAGTTGAAAAGGAAGGTACATAGTGAAAAATCACATGATTTCCTCTTGTATGGTTGATTGTATCATGTGTTGCTGTTGTTTTGCAATGACAGTGCTTATAGCAACAAGGACTTCATGCATTGCTGTTGTTTTGTAATTACAGTGCTTATAGCAACATGGAAATATTTTTTACTCCATACAAGCATAATGAAGTCTGTTCATTGTAGAATCAATTTAAAACTTTTATGGATGGCTTTGCTGTTGAATGGAAAGCTAGGGTCAACCTTCCATGATAAATTAGAACTATGAATAATAACTTTGATTGATATCTGCCTATGCCAAAACCTTGTATCCTTTTTTATAGCAACAGCAATGGCACTGAAATGTTCTGGACGCAGTATAATCAAATAAATGATCAGAAACATCATTGAAGGGGGTAATTAATTTGACCACCATTTGGTGCGTTATTACTCCTGTATGTCCATTATGATTTTATTACCTGTTTTACAGCCTCTGTTGTACTGTTTTAGTGTTGAATTTTTTCCATGTTCAAATGCAATGCTTAAGTTGGGGTTTTTCTATGCAAGACAAAACCTCCCTTGAGTTGCTGAATTCTATAGCAGATCCTATAAACCTTTCCTGAATTCTTCAGAATGCATGACACTTGTACATACGACTCAAGTCACTCAAGTGTGCGACACTTGTACATAATGACTCAAGTCACTCAAATCTGTGATAGAATGTTGGGGCTTAACTAGACCTTATTTATTTTGCCTTAATGATAAATCTGCTCTGCTACTCTGAGAATTAAACACTGTTCATGAAGTCTGATGAACCTCCTAACAATGTAGGAGAAGATTGAGAACTAGATTATCAGCACTTGATAATTTAAGAATGAACTAAAGAAGTTGAGTTTTGTTCATGGCAGGTTTATATATGTCTGCACACAGGATATAATTTCTAACCCGAAAACCAGTCCATGCAAAAGGTAATATAATAAAAACACTAATACACCTTCATAACAAGAAAATTATAGCAGCACATTGATGATAGAATAAGCATTAAAAACCCTTCACCTTTTAGAAACTTTGTCCTCAAAGTTGGATCTGACGTAGTTTCAAGCCTTTAACATCTATCCAATCAGTTCTACCTTTTACAACAAATTCTGGCACCCACAAAAGTGTAGAGTCCCAGTCACCAAGTTGTTAGTTTTGTGCACCTTAGGAAGGTCACCTGTTGATGTTTTTTGTAGCAGCGGGAGGTATTCCCTCCTGGACAACTTTTCTTAGAGAAGAAGATTCCAAGAAGAAGACCATTGAACACTTGAAGAACAACCTGGAAGAGAAGTCGGCCCACAGGAAAATAATAAAGTGGAAATAGAATTTCCAGGAAGAGAAGCCGACCCACAGGAAAATATAAAGTGGAAATAGAATTTCCAGGAAGAGAAGTTGACCCCAGCTAAGTGACTTGAAGACTATAAATAAAGGTGCATGCAGCAGATCGGGGTTTGCATGCAGTAGATCTTCAGTCTCCTCCGCAGATCTACCTATCTCCATCATTCTGGGTATTTTGTTTAGTGTTTTGCTTTTTATTCCAGCTAAGATCCCTTTTTCATGATCTAGTTGAGGTTATTTCATTTATTTTCCCGCATGCAATATTGTAATTCCAGCTATTCTGCTTAATAGAAGTTGTTGAGTTGTTCTGTGCTCCAAACCCATTGCATGAATGATATAAACATATAAACACTACAAAACCGCAATCAGAAACATTTAAAACGCATCCAGAAACTCCCAGAGTATCAAATCTGTAGCTAGATCAACAACTTAGCAATAAATATCCAGATCCGAGGGATTTGGGATATTTCATTGGTATCAGAGATTTCTTCCTGCCAGCCTGTGAAGAAGCGCTTATCTCATGATCCCATGATTCCGGGGATAGGTGCAGAATACCCATAGGGCAGAGGTCACATTGGGGACGAGTACATTCGGTACCGTAGGGGTCATAGTAGAGACAAAAGGGACAAAAACAAGAGAGACTACATTCCCTTCCATATTCATTCAGATCCAAAGCCAGAGATAGAGGACAAATATAGAGGTCATATCAATTCTGATTCAAAGGCCGGATCAGGAGGTAAGATGGGTGACAGATGATATTCCAGAGGGCAAGGGGAAAGGCCCAGAGGCTCCTTATGACAGTACCCAAGCTATGTTGAACGATCTTGCCAGAGGGCAACGAGATATGATGCACGCCATTATATAGATGGAAATCAGTACACAACTGATCCAGAACAGTATGGGCACGACGGGTGCAAATATAGCAGGTGGAGCGAGTGGTTCCATGGGACATCATGGAGGAGGAGCCAGTGGATCTAGTGGGAACCCAACAGGGTCGAGTGGATACCAGACACCCACTCACACCGCTGTTTTCGCAGTTCTAGGGTGAACAACAGATTGGACATACATGATAGGGGCAACAGGTGGGACAGGTCGGACAAGGGCAGACAGGCCCGATAGATCCGTTTGCAGAGTAAGGAGAGACCACTTGGCATTAGGGCTAGAGTTCCATGCTGACATGAGCTTGATGGACTACTGTTCGATCAGGTACCAAAACAGGACCGGAGAGGCACAGAGGGGTAACATGCAACCCCAGAACATGGACTTTATCAAGAATGTGGGGAAGTTGACTATTCCTACTTTCGACGGTTCGTCTCGAATTTCAGCTTAGGCATGGGTACAAAAGCTTGGCACATATTTCAAGCTTAGCCCGATGGAGTCAGAAGCTATCAGCTTTGCTACATTACACTTGGAGGGGGAGGCCTATGCTAGAGTTCCACGCTGACATGAGCTCGATGGACTACTGTTCGATCAGGTACCAGAACATGACCGGAGAGGCGCAGAGGGGTAACATGCAACCCCAGAACATGGACTTTATCAAGAATGTGGGGAAGTTGAATATTCCTACTTTCGACGGTTCGTCTCGATATTCAGCTTAGGCATGGGTACAAAAGCTTGGCACATATTTCAAGCTTAACCTGTTGGAGTTAGAAGCTATCAGCTTCGCTACATTACACTTGGAGGGGGAGGCCTACGAGTGGTGGTATCATGGGCTGGTGACCTTGGGTCACAACCGCATTACATCTTATTTAGAGTTCACCGAGTGGTTAATGGAGAGGTTTGACAGGAGGGATCCAAAACTCCAATTTAGGGATTTGACACAACTAAGACAGACCAAGTCAGTCGAAACATTCATCACAAAGTTCCAGAGGAAGGCAGCGGCAGTATCTGATATATCTGAGCACAGGTTGGTGATGCTATTCATCGAGGCATTGCCGGAGCCATTGAGGGGTTGGGTTAAGGCCTTCAAGCCTCACACGCTATAGGAGGCCATCTTGCGAGCTAGAGACATGGGGGACTTTGTGCAGAAACCCAAGACTTTCACCAAACCCTTCGTACCACATAGAGACAAGGATCAAAAGAATCCTTAGAGGGATTGGAAAAGCAAACCCTAGATGGATGATGATACCACGAGGGAGTTGATGAGAAAGAAGCTCTGCTTCTCTTGCAGAGATCCGTGGGTCCCAGGCCATAGATGCATGGGCAAGGGACAAATCCACTACATTGAGGTGGAGTTAGACAATGAGGAGGAGGAGGAGGAGGAGATCAGATCAACAACAGGCAGTGACTCAAAGGAGAAGCATGCACAAGATCTAGAGTAGCCTCTAAAGAAACCCCAGCCACAGGTAGAACCGCCAACGGGGGGGGAGACAACTTTGCAGGATTACGAAAGGGGGTACCATAGCAACCCTCTCAGGTGTTCCCAGGTATAAAACTATTAGACTCAAAGGGATCGTACAGGGACAATGCATCACAACATTGGTAGACAGTGGGGAACCCATAACTTCATAGATGCAACCTTAGTAGCTCGGAGGGGGTTACACACTGAGGAGTTTGAGGGGTTTACAGTAGACGTGGCAGATGGGTATACCATGACATGCTTGGATATGGTTCCAGGCCTAGAGGTCAAGCTAGGTAACTACACAGTGACAGATACATTCTATGTAGTTGACTTATCAGACACAGATACAGTACTGGGCGTTCAATGGTTATATTCACTGGGAGAGATTGGGGTAAACTACCAGACCTTGACTATGAGTTTCTGGGACACCAATGGGTCGAGGGTAGTGTTGAGGGGCATATCTACAGGAGCACCCCGGGCAGTGTCAACAAAGAGGACGGAGCAGATCTTCCGACATGGTGATGTAGCATATGTGGTCGAGTGCCCGATTACCACCAAGAGAGATTCAATTGGAAGAGAGTAGTATCATCCAAAGATCAGGGCACTTCTGAGTCAGTATGAGCCAATATTTGGACTGATACCACCAGGGAGACCACCAAACAGAGGGTTGGAACACACTATTGAGTTAAAGGTGGGGGAAACACTCGTGATCACTGCACCTTTTAAACACCCAAAAAAATTCAAGGACGAGATTGAGAAGGCAATCAAGGAATTGCTTGCGATGGGGCACATCATGCCCAGCACGAGTCCTTCCGCTTCTTTAGTTATACTGGTATTGAAGAAGGATGGAACATTGAGGATGTGCATAGATTATCGAGCCCTTAATAAGAAGACGATCAAGAACATGTACCGCATCCCGCGCATAGATGAGTCGATGGAGGAGCTACATGGGACAATCTTCTTCAGCAAGAAAGATCTACGGTTAGGTTACCATCAGATCGCCATCAGAGAGCAAGACATAGAGAAGACAACTTTCCGATGCCATTTTGGGCACTTTGAGTTCTTGGTCATGCCTTTCGGGTTGAGCAACACACTAGCTACATTCCAGTCTTGCATGAATTGCATCTTTAGAGGACAGTTGCGGAAGTACCTTTTGGAATTCTTTGACGACATTTTGATATACAGTAGGATGTGGGCTATGTTATCCACCAAGTTGCACTAGGATGGACTTGCAGATGAGTCGCTAAAGATTGAACAAAGTCTTGTTCAAAATTTAGAGTTCAGAAGTCCAGCTGACCAATATGGCCCTTTTTCAACTTATTACAATAGTTCCATATCCTACGGGGAATTGTAATAAAATGACTTAAGCATGTGAATTTTGTGAAAGGCTTAGCCACCCAAGGATTAGACACTAGTACTTTACTCTAGAGTGGTTTTTTACTTGCTAATTATATCTTGCTCTTTAAGCGAAATATAATTTTCGGGTTTTTTCACTCAATAACCTCCAAAGCTGGAGTAATTGTACTAGCAGATATGACTTGTGGGTGTTTTAAGTCTAGATTCTTATGTATATAACCATGCTAAGCATTATCCTAGAGTCTTATGGAAATATGCTAAGTCCCCCTTAGGATTTTTTAATTTTTTCAGTTAATAAATTTTTTCCCGTAAAACGAAAATTTTTAATTGTAATTTGAAGTTGTATTAAAATAGCTGGTAGTAGGAGGCATTATATGCCTTGGGGGTGCTCATTTTTGAACCTAGAGCATTCATTTTACCTTAGCACCCACTTTTGTGAGTGAAATTAGTGATTTTAATCACTAAAAAGGTAATTTTACTCTCAAAAGCCAAAAAAGACATAAAAAATCAGCAACGCTAAATTTTAGCAAAGTTGTTGGAAACATGTTTTAACATGTTTTGAGTGAAATAGAGCCTGTCATAGCGTAAGTTGTAGGTTGGGCAAAGTCCGACCCAACCACAGAACAAGTGCTACAACTTGAGAATCCTACACCCAATGTCACCTCGATGCAGGTCTCACACCTCAAGGGTGGCTAGGTCACTCTAGGGAGGCGATCCCGGTGACCCTAGGGGGATTGAGATGGAGATGGAGGGAAGTGGAAGTGAAGCACCTATAGGTCAAGTCTAAGTGGAGTGAAAGGTGGAAAGAGGTACCTTGTAAGTCAAGTGATTGTTGCCCCACAGGTATAACACTTCTTCGGATGCTTGTACCTGCCCGAGACACAAGAAAAGACACTTTGCAATAGTATATGTTAGTTGGATCAGCAAGTTAAGCTTGCTGTCCCTAATTTGCAGCAATAGATAACAATATATATCAGCAAGAAACTGTACTATAAGCTGCTCAATAAATGCTAAAGATCAAGTAGAAAATATAAGAGAAAAACTAGTAAATGACTAGCTAAACTCAAGATGAAAAACCAATACTCTTAGCATAAAAGATAAGGCTGTTGTAAACACTTGTCTGCAACAAATTATATCAGCCTTATGGCCCTAACATTCAATGTATTTCACCAAGAAAATCAGCCACTGAAATCTCCTCAAACTTTGCCAAAAAGTGTGCTAGGACAATGAGAGTAAGTGTGCAAACTTTGAGCAAAAACCAATGGTTGATAAGAGAGTTATTAAAGCAAGTTAGGGTTTCTGCAGCCCTAATGGCTAAAGATGCAATTTTGTAACAACACCAATAAGTAGCCCCTATATGGGGATGCCCTAGTGGCTGTGAGGTGCCAGGCACAAGGAAAACAATCCACTTTGCAAGATGTAAAAATGACCGAAAATCACGTTTCCCAATGCAATATTTTATTTCTCCAATGCAACAAATCAATGACCAGTGCCTTTACTATTGGGTTAATGGAGTCACAAGGAACTTAGAGAAGCTACCTCCTTGAGGGTGTAAGCCCTTTTACTCCCCAAGGCAAGTTTCTCTAAGCTAGGGTTTAAGCTAAGATGGTGTATGCCCATATACTTCTCTTAGCAAACCCTTAATCAATGAGATGAAACAAAGAAAATGATGAAGGCTATGGTGGGGGTGTATTCCCTTATACTTCCCACCTAGCTCCTAGCATAACAATACTTGACTTGAATAAAATGATAGCAAGAGAGTAAAAACCATACCAAGATCAAGAGAAATGCTAAGACAATTCACCGCAAGAGCTAGAAAGCATCATCCAAAGCTAGCTCTAGGCCTTCCTCCATCAACCATTCTTAAAATAGCCATAAAACAAGTGCACAAGAGCTAAAAGAGCCAAGGGGGCTGAAAATCTCAGATCAATCAACTCACAAGAGAGAGAGTTATGTTTTAAAATGAGATCTTATGATCTCTATTTATACAAAGTTTAGGTAACATAGCTTGTTCACAAAATAAGGAGTAAAACACAAGATTAGGGGTCAACAACCCTAATCTTGCCCCCTTAGCACAATAATATTAAACAATTCACTTAAAATTTCACTTTTTGCAGAAATTAAACCCTAATTTAAGAGGACGTCACCCCTTTAGGGGACGTTTTGCCACTTTGAGGAGATCGTTGTTGGAGAAGCATGGAAGGGCCTCCAAAGGCCACGTGTCAAGCATCTAGGCATTCATACCATGGTGAAGACTCTCTTTTCCTCAAAACGTCCATGTGTCAAAGAGTGGCACCTCACCACCATGCCCTAGCCCCCAAGGTTATGACGTCAAGCTTAAAAGTAGGGCATTTTGCCCCTTTCGAGCAAATCGTTTGGCAAGCAATGGGTGGGCTAGGTCGTTCAAGGCATCATCAAGGCAGTCCAAATCATCTCTCTCATCTGGCATGCGGGCCCCTGACATCCAACCCGTGGGCTTGTAGCCTCATGGAAGCCCAAGCTAGGATTGGTTGGGTGACGAGGGTATCGTCAATGGTAAAACGAGCACACCATCTTCTATATTCTAACAGGTTATGGGCCCACACCTCCTTCATTCAGTCTAAACGCTGGAAGGAAACATAGCCGCTAGGATATTGAGCTCGCTGAGGAACTGCCGCTAGGGTTACTAGCAAAAGCAGCTTCCAGGACACTGCCGCTAGGGTTACTAGCAGGAGCAGTTGCAAAAACCCTAATCCTCTTGTTGAGGCACCTTAAGTGAATGGATTGACCTAATCTTCGGACAGATCAGTGCGCCCTAGCCTAGCGCATCTCCTGGCACTCTCAGAAGGCCAAGACATGAAGTTTGGATTTCTAGTCAAATCTAGGGTTCGACCAAATCAAGCAGCCATGACGAACTCTATGAAGTCTGAGAACAAGTTAGATGGAGTCTCTAACTTCAGAGCATGGAAGACAAGGATTGACCTCATCCTTGCTAAGAATAAAGTGCTGGATATTGTGAAAGGAAAGATCGTGAAGCCTGAGTTTGAAGAAGGAGAAGAGAAGGAACCGCAAAATGTTGCAGCTATGGAGAAGTTCAAGGATGTTGACATCAATGCCATGAGTATCATAGTGGATTCTATAAAAGACCACTTGA
>JZKD02S1828092.1:409270-431262 GCA_000966675.3 Picea glauca | reverse complement strand
CATGATCTAGTCATGAGATAGTCTAGACGACTATATTGATGCTACCGGGTAAATGGTATGTTTTTGTGCTCAAGACCATTACCTGTAATACCTCCCTAGCTAGGAGGGAGTGTTATTATGGTAGATGCGGAAGGTATTTACCTCCACGTGTGAACCTGAGGAGAATAGAAGTCTCCGGGAAGCAAGAGAAACCCTAATGAGTTGGCCAATAACCCTAGAAGTCTTGTCGGCTCAAGAAGATAATTTATATTAGGTTATTAGCCTCCAAGAGAAGAAGTCGGCCAGAAATAATAATAATATACTGAACAGACACATATCCAGAAGGAGAAGTCGGCCCCAACAAATCTGGCAGAACCACTATAAATACAGGGTGTCGGTTCTCATTTGACATATCACAGCAGTTGCAGAGAGCCAGTTCTGCGCACTGCAGTTCCCAGTTTGGTGCGCACGTGTGGAGGAGTGTTGCAGGTGCAGCTGCTACATCAGCCAGTTTTAGTGTTGGCTTGGACTATCTCTTGGCTAGGGTTTGGACTATCTGATCAACTTTTTGTGATGGGCTATCCTTGGGGAAAGGTGAGCTACCCTTTGTTTGGCTATCTAGCCTAGGGTTTGCTTCCGGAGAAATTCTCAGTCAAGGTTAAGGTGCTCGGAGGGTGGCTTTGGCCTATGGTTGGGTGACGAGGTTATCGTCAATGGTAAAACGAGCACACCATCTTCTATATTCTAACAATGTCACCCACAAATACCTAATGGAAATGAGAAGGTTGGCTCATGATGAGAGCCCCTTTCTCTCAGCCATGCAACTGAGAGTCATTGCCTTGGTTTGGTGACAAAATGATGTTAATGTCATACCACTAGATATCCATGGACGTGATAGGTCGGCTCGTGATGAGACCTCCTATTCTTCAACTAACCTTTTATGCATTTTTTAATTATATTGTGGGTCCCCTTTTATTCAAAGATAAGCGTTTCATTGCTTTCTTGAGTGATCCGTGGGCAAATCATCTGGAAGGTTTATGTAAGGCTTTTATCTTTTACCCAACAACAACCCCTCCGGGCCTTTAGCCCCTACTTCCCATAGAACGAGGGACAACCCCTTCTTGGGTCAATACAACCTAAAATCCCAAGAGTTAAGGAAATGGAGGGGAATAATGATGGAAAGTGGTAAGTATGGTCGGGAACGGTACGATGGCTCATTAAGGGATTTCCCAGTAGCAAACCCATTCCCAAAGAAGACCACTTGCTAGGGCACAATGTCAATCACCAAGGTGAAGCAAGGCAAAAGGCATAATGTCCAAGCACATATAATGAAATCTAGAGCAATCTAAGGTACAACATAATCAAATGGCTTAGATATTGAAATGATGCTCACCATAATACTCACTTGTACTTCATGGAGCAAGGCCCATTGCCTTTCGAAAGCCAACTAGTGTGGTGGATTCCATCTGTAAACCTGTGACCATCTGTGGTGGTGAGTGGGTTTTCCATCTGTGCAAAGGGTACTAATGGTAATGTAGTCTCTCGACACTCCATATCTGCAATCTGAGGGCCTCGAGACATCATCTCCTTAGTTATCCACAAAAATGGGGATAACAAAGCCTAAAAGGATATGTGGCAGCCATAAGAGGCAAGTAAGAGTTTGTTGGGATTGAGTGAGTGAGGTGTAGTTGAGTATTGAGAGAGAGCTAAGAAAAGGTGCGCCCCTCTCTTGGCAAGGTGGCGCCCTCAAGAGGAAGTGTGCCTACCTCTTGAGAGGCGACACCTTCCTCTCTCCCCTTTGAAGCACACTTGTCATTCATTTTGGTGGTGTGAGAGGTGGCATCCCCACTCCCCACACTTGTCATGGGTCAAGCTACCAAGTGGTGCGCCCTCCCTCTCCAAGTGGTACACCCTCCCTCTCCAAGTGGTACACCCTCCTCCTCCTCTACACTACCTTCTCCTCTTGCTATATAATAAAGCATTCTCCCATTGCCAAACTAGTTGGAGCCTGTGAAGAATTTGCTTGTGTATCATTGTATTGTATCATCATTGAGAATTGGAATAAAAGGCTGAGGCTACATGCTTGTGTCAAATTTCATGTGTGGAACATCTATGTCAAGTGCTATATTGTGAGGTAAAATTTGCTATTGTGTAATGTTTCCAAGCCAAAATCTTTTGCTTGGAACACTAACTGCTCATTGTATGTTATGTTTGCTTATGTGTTTGTAGGTTTACTCTTGGAGTTGCGCATTAGGGTTTATGTGACGTTGATTAAGTAATGGAACAATAGATCTGAAGCATATAACATAAACAAGACAAGATACAATAAAGAACACCAATATAGGACCAATAATGTCAGATCTGACCTTTATTTAGATAGTAGATAGATCCTTGAACAAGAGATTTGCAGATTTGGAAGAAAACCCCAATAATATCAAAGATAGGTTGCCAACCGATACAATAATAATAGCCTCCCAAAGGGTCTCTGAAGAGAAGATCCAAGCCTCCAAAGGCCAACAACTGCAAGAGAAGACTGAAGAGATGAGATCCTGATCCAATATGCTGCAAACCCCTTCCAACTGGCTGAGTTGCGCACTGCCCTGGTTGCTGATAAACCCCTAAATTTCGGCCCTCCTCTTCCTGTGCTCCAAATGCCTCCAAACTTTCCCGGAATGTAGATCGGGCTAGCAGAAGTCCCTTGACCAAGTCTCAAGCCGAAAGGTGTAGTTCTGCTCCTCCAACTGAGCAAACCCTCAACTGGTTTGTGCCCCCCTAGTTGACTGAATCACCCAGATTTCGGCCTCACCTCTATAAGCCTCCAACTGCCACCAAAATCTCCAGAATGATAGATCGGGCCAATGCAAGCAAGCTGGTGAAATCTCAAGATGATCTATGAAGATCCGGGTCACCAAATAAAGAAAACCTCTTCTTGCAGTGCACCCCTCTCTCCTCCAAGTCGTGCCAAGCTCCAGGAAATAAACTGTTGGGATAACCTCCTCCAGAATAGACTAGAAATGATGCCAGGGACCATACGAATAAAACCCAGATGCTCCTTTGTCGAGAAGCTCCCTCCTTTCCTCAGATCGAGCTAAACTCCCTCCTTTGGAGATAGCAGGGCCCCGGGGGCCAAGGATTGGATAGACGAGAGTCATAGGGTCCTATGGGCAGTAAAAGAGAATCTGCAGACAACATAGAACCAACATAAGATATATGCAGATAGACAGAGGACCAAGCGCAGTTTCGAGGTGGGGGACTTGGTTTTTCTGCGATTACAGCCGTACAGACAGTCTTTGTTGAAGAAGAGCGGAGCAGAGAAATTGAAACTCAGGTTCTATGGGCCATACAAGTTCATCAAGAGAGTGGGCGAAGTGGCCTACGAGCTAGAGCTACCAGAAGGTAGCAAGATACACAATGTTTTCCACATTTCTTACCTTAAAAAGGCATTGGGGAAACATGTTACCAGTTCAGAGGAGTTACCACCATTGGATGAGGAGGGCCAGTTGGAGTTAGTGCTAGAGGAGGTACTAGAGCACAAAGAGCGCAGGTTGAGGAGCAGGGTCATCCGGGAGTGCTGGATTAGATGGAGGGGACTTCCAGTGGAGGATGCCACATGGGAGGGAGAGTAGATACTACAACACACAGGCTCGATGTTGCTTGAGGACAAGCAATCGCGGGAAGAGAGGATTGTGATGTCCTTTTCCCAATGATGACCCGATAGGGAGCGACTGAGTAGTCTACCAGTTCCTGTAGACTATAGTCGAGAATAGAGAGGAACAATTTCTCTAATTAATGTCATTTCATCAAGTCTAACCAAAAGTGACATTAAAAGGGGAAAAACGACTAAGAGGTAAAGTGAGCGTCTAAAGACTAGAAAGGGGGTTTAAAGTAACTTAAGTGAATAATTAATCATAGCTTAAGGAAAAGTCACTTAAGCTATGCATGTCAACGAAGAATTAGACGGAGGAGGGATAAAAGGGATGAGTTCGACCTAATTCCTCATTATTGATGATTATTGAGTTGAGAAACAGGTTTTGGAGGAGAGAAGTTGACCTCCATTGTTTTGTGGGTTTCTGGAGGAAACCACCACCACAGATTGGTTTCAGTGTTGAGAGACATACCCTAGCCATCAGGAGGAGCACACAGGTCCTTCATCAGTATTCAACAACAGTATACAGATCCAGAGCAGCCATGGTGCACTTCAGTAGTGTGAGGGCGCCAGGGTTTGAGAGGCATCGGGAGTTAGCCAGGTTCGACCAGGGTACATTCATCAGATTCCTTCCAACACATTAGAGGAGGAACCATGGCGCTCCTTTTGAGACAGTTCTTGAGCCATTATGACGGGGGGATAGTCCAGGGCTTATTTCCCACCCAAAAAGTGCGCAACACTCGAGGAGATACAGTTGGGGTTCCAGAGAGATCACCAGACGATATTAGAGAAATCCCTTTCGACCCAGTACATAGGAGACTAGGGGGCACACATTGATCCAGTTAGATCTAGATTTCGACGGTTAGATCAACTAGGGCGCACTAGTTGAGCTTAGAAGGTGCGCAAACCTCAAGGAGTCTATTTGGGGTTCATACAGATCAACAGAGGACAGATCTTTAGGCTGACAGTCACTGAGAGGTTACTTGGGGCCAGGGCGACCCAGTTGAGACATTTTCCAGGCATATCTGAGGAGTTTAGCCACCAGGGCGAATATTCCAGTCTCCAACAACAATTGTTGTGGGTGTTTCCGTGTGCATGCAACAGATCAAGGTTTGCATGCAGTAGATCTTTAGTCTCCTCTGCAGATCTACCTATCTCCATCATTCCGGGTATTTTGTTTAGCGTTTTGCATTGTATTCCAGCTAAGATCCCTCTTTCATGATCTAGCTGAGGTTATTTCATTTATTTTCCCGCATTCAATATTGTAATTCTAGTTATTCTGCTTAATAGAAGTTGTTGAGTTTTTATGTGCTCCAAACCCATTGCATGAATGATATAAACATATAAACAGTACATAATTGCAATCAGAAACATTTAAAACGCATCCAAAACCCCTAAAGTATTAGATCTGCAGTCAGATCAACAACGTAGCAGTAAATATCTAGATTCGAGGGATTTGGGATATTTCACAAAGTAGATCTAGCATCAAAAAGTTCATTTTAAGCAAGCTTTTCTCTTTCAAATTGTTTAAGGCTAAAAGTGTTCTATTTTCCTAATGTTTAAAAGATAATTTGGGCTATAAAAGTGCCATTAGTTTGCTGTCCTAAAACAACAAACTTAAGACCCTAAGGAGACAAGCTTTCTAGCTTGCTTTCTTTAGTTAATTTTTGCTTATTTTTGATAGTTTTGACTTAGAATTTTTCTGGGTTTTTCCAACTTTGTCCAAGGCACTTCTAAAGTGATTCTGGGCATCTTTTAGTGTCCTTTGCTTGCTGTTTTTTGTAGGTTAGTGGACAACCAAGGGGAGACTTTGCCGGATTTTGATGGAATCAGAGCATCCAGAACCCATGGGAGCACCCCATTCATCAATACAAACTTCTCAAACCCTTTAAAAACTTGTGATCCCTCTAATGAATGATCACAAGTCACTCCAAAACGATCATTGTAAATCTCATTAATAAAACCAGTGGGCCACGTATTCCCCACTCTTCATCCTCCCTTAGGGGGAATGGTGTCTTTGTGTGATTGTTCATTTTGGTTCCTTTTGCTCAAGTTTACAATTCTCACCTAAAGGAAAGCTAAAATTAACCATAAAATTTGTCACAAGCACTGCAAAACATTTAGAGTAGATTTCATTTTATTAGATTAGTTTAGTTAGATTTCCTTTCTGCAATTTCTTTTCAGTTATTTTAGTTTGGCAAATAAACCCATCCCCTCAGCTCCCCTTAGTATTGCTTTGTCCCCTCCTTTATGAGTTTCGGCTTGATCTTTGGTGTGGCGTACATCAAAACATGGGTTGGTCAGTGTGGAGTAGTTTTAATAGGACAATCTCAAAGTTGTTATTGCTTGATTGGAAGCGCAAGAGAAATTGTGTGAAGTCAGATAGGAACTTTGAGATCTAGGTTCTTCCCATGTTGGACATCCGACAATCTCTTGAGCTACTGTGTGAAGTCAAAGGGATATCCTCATTGTTGGACATCCGCATAGTTCAACCTCCAATTTGAGGGGTAGCCTCTAAGAGGCCAAATCTAGATTAGATTTATTTTCTTGTACAACTTTCTGTTGAATTTTTGTAGTTTTCAGATCTGATAATTATTATGATTTAAATGCTACTGCTATCATAGAATAATTACACATTGAAAATCTCAACAAGACTTAGCGAACTTGATGAGAGGTTATTGTAAGTAATATTATCTCAAAATTAGAAAAATTCAACACTTTGTACACATATCACATAGTGACTTGCAGTCACAACAATCACTCCACCTAAACAACTCATAATAAAATTTTACAAGAACACTTGCAACACTCCTCTTCAACAACTTCATCTTACTATTGGCACTGGTCTCATTACATTTACATTTCAAGCCTTTTACTTCAAGCATTTACTTTTTCAAAGTATTTACATTTCAAGCATTTCCTTTATCTTGAAGTAATCTATTGATGTATCTCATTTGCTTATATATCATTGAATGTATCCTTTGATAGTGAATGAATCATATATGCTGCTAGATTAGATTGTTATATTGCTCTTACTCTTAATAAACTCCTAGACTTTATTTCTTGTACTTAGATTAGTTCAAGCCTTAGATTATTTTATTTAGGGACTACCCCCCTTGGCTTCTCTTGGAGTTGGCCTAGACGGAGGAGTTGAGGATCAGGTGACAACACCTTGACTCGAGACTTGCCCCCAAGGACACATCGAGTGGATTGAAAATTTCTTCCACGTTACCCGAGGTGTGTATAAGGCACATTTTTTGGCGCCATTCCTGGAGATAAATATTTCTATTCCCGGAATGCAATTTTTGTTTTCCTTTTTGTTTTTTGCTTTGTTTGATGCTTCTTGTATATTTTAAAAAAACTTGATCATCTCGCAACTCCATTTCAAAATAATTTGACAAAATATTTTGCAAGAAGGAACACACGGTTTACTTAGCTTCATCCTTGAATCTGAAAAGGTTTTTGGAGGAGGTTAGCCAAACTTTCTTCTCATAGGATCCTTGATAATCTTAGATCCCAATCTATGTCTGAAATTATTCGTTTTTATTCAATAAACATAGTTTAGAAATGGATGATCTTTATAGACCTATTGATTTTTCTACAATAAGTGGTTATCCACATGTGATTCCAGAAAAAAGCTTTACAAGATTTGCCTTGTTTTCAAAGTAATAATGCTGAAGGTGCTAGACATCATGTTAGACATGTTTCCCTTTGCTTTAATAAATGGTGTTGCAATGCTTTACATGAAGATGTAAAAATGAAATTATTTATCTTGTCCTTTGATGATGATGATCTTGATTGGTTCATGGAACTTAAGAATAACCAAGTTAAAACTTGCAATGAATTGTTTGATGCTTTTATGGAAAAATGGAAGGAGAAGGAACCTCTAGATATAAAGACAACCAATTCAGTTAATAAAGATGCTTCACCAGATTCCAATAAGATATTCAAAAATGTGCTTAAGGCCATGGAATTCATCTATGCGAAACAATTAAAGGCCATGGAAGCCTGCCTTGCAGAAGGAAAAGCTAATTATGTCAGATATTTAGATCTTGTAGAGCTTGAGCTGCACAATGAACAATAAATGAATTTCCATCTGGAAGTTTTTGAAGAGCTCGTGGATGAACTAGTAACTGACCAGGAGGAAACATATGTATTTGAGTTTGAAGTTGTTGAATATCTAGATAATTTAAATCCCCACCCTCGTCTCGAAGAACCCATCTCTTCAGAGAAGATCTTCGACAACCTTGATGAAAACAATGAAGCAGATTCCTTGACAGTTCCAGTTCTAGCTCCAACCTCTCAAGCATCAGATGATTTAATACAAGATAATGGGAAAATGGAAGAGAGCTCTAGAATATCAATTCCAGATCATTACGAGCAGTGGTTGGCCTTCCACGATGACAATCACATTAAAAAACTCATAATAATTTTACAAGATTTGCCAGACTTCAAAGTTTGGTTGAATGAAGGACACATATTTCTTGAGTGGTCTAATCTCAAGAAAAACCCTAAGTTGATAAAACTTGGAAAAAGATCTTCAACAAGTCATCTCGGATAGGGACTTTTCAGACATCTAAGGTCTTTACTTCATACATGACATCGCTGGTCCGTATGTTTTCTACTTTAGCCAGTTGGACAATGAAAAGCTAAATCTGCTAGTGAAAGGGCTCCACCTTGAATTGGTCTTCAACACAATCATCTGATGCCCATGGGGGCATCCTTTGTAACATAGCTCTCTAGCCCTTCTTCCTTGTATTTCATTTTCATTTCTTCAACATTTTATTTTCCTCTATTATTAGTGTAACTTATATTTTAATTGTTGGTTTCTATATGCATGTGGAGCTGGTGTTGTTTTTGGCGAGACATTTGTGATGTAGGTCACAGATTCTGGATTCTCGCATGCTCTCCATTTTCTAAAAGATCAAGCACACGTCCCCATATGGAGCCTATGTTACCCACCAAGTTGCACTAGGATGGACTTGCAGTTGAGCTGCCAAAGATTGAACAAAGATGTGTTCAAAATCAAAGTTCAGAAGTCCAACCGGCCAACCTGGTCATCTTTTTCTTTCTTCTTGTTCTATACCGCATTTCCATCCCCCCATGGGGCATTGTAATAAGATATATCTAGCATGATGGATTTGTAAAAGGCTTAGCCTCCTAAGTCTTAATTATGAGTGCATAACTCTAGAGTGTTTTTTTTTACTTATTAATTATTTCTTGCTTGAATTAATTTTTAAGCAAGTTATAATTTTTGAGTTTTTTCACTCATTTCCTCCAAAGCTGGAGTATGTACTGATGGTTAGGCCTTAGCTTGGTCATCGAGGTCTAGTGTCTAATGTATATTACCATGCTAGTCATCAATATTGAGTCAGATGGAAATTGCACTAAGTCCCTCCTAAGATTTTTTAATGTTTTCTGTTAATAAAAAATTTCTTGCAAAATGGGATATTTTAGTTGTAAATAAGTCATAAGTTAGAAAAGTGGTACTAGGAGGCATTATATTCCATGTGAGTATTCGTTTTCACACTTAGAATACCCACTTTACCTAAATAAAACCTTTTTGAGGGTAAATAGTGATTATTTAATCACTTAAAGCTATTTTCTCTCAAAAAAGTTAATAAAAGACAAAATAAAGACAAAAATCAGCAAGTGCTATTTTTGAGGAAACATGTTTCCAACATGTTTTTAGTTAACTCTTCCTCTCTCTCACTTGAGATTCACTTAAGGGGAGTTAACATGAGTTAAGTGGTGAGTTGATGGAGTGATGTGTCATTGGGAGGACATCCCAAGAAGAGGGGCGCACCTCCTCTTGTGTGGCACACTTGGAGTAGTGGGTGCCAATCCCAATGAGGTTACCGCCCACTTTTGGCAATGTAGCAACCTCTCACTCTCTTACCCACTCACATGTGGTGCCCTCTTGAGATTGGTTGAGAGGTGGCAGCCCATGCCTCACACTAGTCTCTTCTATCTCCTCCACGTGGTGCGCCCCCCTCTCTTGAGAACTTCACCCTTTGATCTATTTATACAAGCACTCTCTCCTCATTCAAACTAGTTAGAGTTTAGGAGAAGACTTGTACTATATTGTTGTAAGCATTTCATATTTGAATAAAGCAAGAGACTTTGGAGGTCACATGGTGGATGGAAGCATTGTGTGGATGTTTGATGTTCTTGGTTTAATATTGTGAGGTAATTGTGTCTTGTTTATTTGTATTTCAATTTGTAAATTGGTCTTAGTAAGGGTGCTATCACCCAATGGGAAAGATCTTCTTAACTAGTTTGGCTATTAAGATCTTTTATTTCTTTACATATGCAGTTAATGATTTGCATGTTAATTTTGTTTAATTGCATGCTATTTAGACTTCATGTGTAGGGAACACTAATATTTAACAAGTTGTATGCAAGTTTATCAAGATTGCAGGTCTTGATACTTGAAGTGGTGGTTGATTTGAGCGCAATCTCCCACAAGCTTCAAGCTCTTTCAAGAACATCCCTCATCCATTCACCGGAGGACCCCATAGCCCAAGGAATTTCATGTTGCAAGCTCCTCTTTTCTTTCTCTACCTCGTAAAATTTCAAAATATTCTTTGGTTACACTTTTACTTGCATGCAAGATCAAAGTTTTGTCTTTTTCAAAGTTAAATCTAAAGTAAACTTTTATTGCATGCATAGATAAGTTAGATCTATTTTGTACTAAAGTTCAATCATTTCAAAGTAGATCTAGCATCTAAAAGTTCATTTTTAGCAAGCTTTTCTCTTTCAAATTGTTTAAGGCTAAAGGTGTTCTATTTTCCCAATGTTTAAAAGATAAATTGGGCAATAAAAGTGCCATTAGTTTGCTGTCCTAAAACAGCAAACCTAAGACCCTAAGGAGACAAACTTTCTAGCTTGCTTTCCTTAGTTAATTTTTGCTTATTTTGATAGTTTTGACTTAGAATTTTTCTGGGTTTTTCTAACTTTGTCCAAGGCACTTATAAATTGTTTTTGGGCATCTTTTAGTGTCCTTTGCTTTCTGTTTTTGGCAGGTTAGTGGACAGCCAAGGGGAGACTCTGTCGGATTTTGGTGGAATTGGGGCATCCGAGACCCCCGAAAACACCCCATTCATCAATAAAGTTTCTCAAACCTTGTAAAGACTTGTGATCCCCCTAATGAATAATCACAAGTCACTCCAAAAAGATCATTGTAAATCTCATTAATAAAACCAATGGGCCACATAGTCCCCACTCTTAATCCCCCCTAGGGGGAACGATGTCTTTGTGTGATTGTTAATTTTGGTTCCTTTTGCTCAAGCTTACAATTCTCACCTAAAGGAAAGCTAAAATTAACCATAAAATTTATCCCAAGCACCGCAAAACATTTAGAGTATATTTCATTTTATTAGATTAGTTTAGTTAGATTTCAATTTCTAGTTAGATTTCCTTTCTGCAATTTCTTTTCAGTTATTTCAATTTGGAAAATAAACCAATCCCCTCAGCTCCCCTTAGTGTTGCTTTGTCCCCTCCTCTACGAGCTTCAACTTGATCTTTGGTGTGGCGTACATTAGAACAGGGGTTGGTAAGTGTGGAGTAGTTTTAATAGGACAATCTCAAAGTTGCTATTGCTTGATTGGAAGCACAAGAGAGATTGTGTGTGAAGTCAGAGAAGAACTTTGAAATCTAGCTTCTCCCCGTGTTGGACATCCGACAGTCTCTTGAGCTACTGTGTGAAGTCAGATGGATATTCTCCCTGTTGGACATCGACATAGTTCAGCCTCCAATCTGAGGGATAGCCTCTAAGAGGCCAAATCTAGATTATATTTATTTTCTTGTTTCACTTTGCACACATCACATAGTGACTTGCACTCACAACAGTCACTCCACCTAAACAACTCATAATAAAATTTTACAAGAACACTTGCAACACTCCTCTTCAACAACATCATCTTACTATTGGCACTGGTCTCATTACATTTACATTTCAAGCCTTTTACTTCAAGCATTTACTTTTTCAAAGTATTTACGTTTCAAGCATTTCCTTTATCTTGAAGTAATCTATTGATGTATCTCATTTGCTTATATATCATTGAATATATCCTTTGATAGTGAATGAATCATATATGCTGCTAGATTAGATTGTTATATTGTTCTTGCTTTTAATAAAATCCTAGACTTTATTTCTTGTACTTAGATTAGTTCAAGCTTTAGATTATTTTCTTTAGGGACTACCCCCCTTGGCTTTGCTAGGAGTTGGCCTAGACGGAGGATTTGAGGATCAGGTGACAAAACCTTGACTCAAGACTTGCCCCCAAGGACACACCGAGTGGATTGAAGATTTCTTCCACGTTACCCGAAGAGTGTATAAGGTGACAACCCTGTCACAAACCTCTTCACTTAAATTTAATAATAACACTGTCTAATTTTTTTCCCTGGGGTCCACAATTTTTGATATCTGCATAACCTTAAATCTTTACTTATTTCCCTACATCAAAGGGAGTTATATGAAAAAACAAGGCTTCTTGAGAAGCAAAGAATAATGCCTTCAAAGAAGATTGCAGACCTATGTGACATAATACTGTAGGTTATTCAATTCCTCTTAAGCTTCTAAGAAGGCAAATCTTTCACAGTGAAGTCTCTCTAGCTTTGAATGATCTGTTCCCTCCTCGAATTAATCATCTAAGGTAACACCTATGGCCGTTAATTCAATAATTGCTGCAAATTGTACTCTGATCAATGTTAGCAAAGTCTATTTGAATGGAAGATGCAAAAAGACCTTGGACATGCACAATATCTTGTTTTGACTTGGCAATCACCACTGATTTCCTGATGTTATTTTGGGAATGAAAAATGAATTCACTGCATATGTTTTGGTGGAGTAGTTTAGGTGACAAATGTTGAGATTTGGTGTTGGTGCAGATCTTTTGACAGGATGCATTCTGCCTACTTGTTTGTCGAGAGATGTACGCTCTTATGTTCGATCTATTGCTTGGTCCCAACAAGGAATGGCTCCAAATGGAGGGTATGTATATCATTGTTTTACTGTTTTATTTATTTGAAGTTTCATCCACTGTAGTTTTCCAGCTAGTTGGACACACAGGATTTAAAGGTTCTAAGATCGCAAGGATTTTATCTAAGATTGTCGCAAACATTTGTTTTAGCTATTTCGGATTACACACTTCATAAGTTCATATTGACCAAAGCTATATAATAGAATAAAGTAGAAATACTTTTACTCACGGGGAGACGATCAGGGCCTTTCCTGGATTTGAGCTAAAATCCATGAATAGTCTTTGTGCAGTTGTTTGCTTGGTGTTTGCACAACGGATAGTCGTGTAAAGCTTTATCGTGCACCCTATTGTGATTTTCGTGCAGAATGGGTAGAGGTATGTATGGCGTTTAAAATTTTTCCATTTAAATCTCTTATTTGACATTATCACTTACGGTAATCCATGATATTATGGATCTAGAGGTTGAGTGTTAATGTGTTACATCTGTTTAACTTTTTGTCTATGTAATTGGCAGGTATTAGACATATCGGAAATGCTATACAATTATTTTGTGACCATCCAGTTTGGTGAATCTGAGTTAGGATTTGCTGGAATCTCACCTGTGAGTAGAGTTTCATTGGTAGTTTAATAGCCTCACAGGCCTAAGTCTAGATGATGTTTGCATATGTTCTGTTTATATGCAAAAATATATTAAAAGATAATATAGAACCAACTACAAATTTTGCTTATGTTTAGCGGACAAGAGCTTTTGTTTCTGAGAATAAGATAATTCATTTAACTTCTTTAGGTTAACATAAAACATGGAAGTTATTTTTTATTTCAGGAGAGGACAGTTTCTGTTGATGGTCTATTTAGGGACATTAAAAGTTCTAACTCAGCACAAGAGGCTCGATACATAAAAGCAACGAAGACCAGAAAAATGTAAGCTGACAACTCATTAGTTTTAGTGTGTGCATTATTGCAGCTAATTGTCTAGGCTAATTAATATAGGACATCTGTGCTGAAATATTTTAACACTAATTATGTAGTGATGGTTCAATGCCACAAGAGGCCTTGGGTTCAAGCCTTGCGGGTTTAACATTTTTGGTTGTACAACTATTTCGATGCCTGATCTGTGGTGACAGTCAGAGTATGCAATTTTAAATCCAATTTTACAGGTGTTAAATATCTTAGAAGCTTCTGCAGTCTACAGAATTATTCATCAAATCTTCATAAGAACCTGTGACTAAATACTTTTTAATGCGGGCTCTCGTGAAGATTTGATGGATAATTTACAGGGCTTCTTGAATTGTGATCCAAAATTTGTATAGGAAAAGGTTGTGTTGATTAAGAATGACCTTTCAGTGCTTGTAAAATTCATTAGAGTTATATGTGATGAGCTGACTGAAACTCTGAGGTAAGGAAGTGGATTGGTGTTTCTAAAAGAAATTTCTCACATGCTTTGAAGTTGAAGGAATGTATCCCAGAATGGAACCATGCATTTTAATTGTTTTTCTGTAGTGAACCAGTTCAGTTTAGACTACACACATCCAAAGTACTTGGAATTGAATAACAAAATCTATATGGACAAGTAATATATAATAAATAAATGTATATGAGAATGAATAGTATCGTATGAGATGATTACAATGAGAACGAGGGCCTGTATATATACCCACATAGGGGTGCCCTTTCGTGAAGAGACATGACCCTTCATCAGGAAGGTGTCCCTTCATAATATATTTAGTTTATTGAGGATTAATTATTATTATTTAATCATTATTTATTTATATCTATTTACATATATTTGTGTTCATAACATTGCCTTCCCCTTTTGAAATGATTTGTCCTCAAAGCATAGTAATGGAAGGGCTTGACATCTTTTTCTTTGGCTTGTAATGTCTTTGCATCATTCTCTATTCTTGGAGTTGTCGTAGTTGATGATGCAAGACAATATGAACCTCCGAGTGTTGAGCAAAATTTTCGAATCGTAAAAGGATTGGACCATCCTAATTCAATCCTTTGCGGAACATTACTCTTCCACGATGAATTGTTATTATGAGACTTAATTGTGTCGGTATCAATATTTTCTGACAATAATTTAGTTGTTCTCGACCTAAGTAATATTGATCCTTTGATTGTTTAAGATATCTACTTTTATGATTTGGATGTTGATAAGGAGTTCTTATAACACGATTTTCTCTTATCATGCTTGTAGCGTTTTCTTGGTTTAATTTTGGTATATGATTTTCTTCACGCATTGATGTTGCTTGGTTGGTCGTTGAATCTTCACTTGGAATTTCTGAATATGTTTTTACTTCAACTGGATTGACATCTTCTTCAGCTGTGATGTGGATTGGATCCGTGTTTGTTTCTTTTTCCACAACTTGGATTTTTACTCATGAGGTCTTTGATGCTTCCTTCTGGATTTGTTGTAACTTGTTTTCTAATAACCTCTTATCATTTTTATTTTTTAATTAGCATTAGTAGGTTTTGATTATGATTTTTTAGACGTAAATTTTCTTCATTATCTGATTTGTTGATATCTTTAATGTCTGGATTTTCAAGTTTCTCTTCTTTCAACTTTCTGATTTGTTTTAGTAGCCTTTGATTAAGGTTCTTCAAACGAGAGTTTTCTTCATATTTTTCTTATAGGTTCTTCTTGAGATCTTGATTCTCTTGTTCCAACCTCTGAACACGTTGTTTTCTATCCTTTGACTTCTTGATCTGTGTAAGTAGTTTTTGATTGTGGTCTTTGTTTTTATCCATGATAACTTCGTCAAATTCTTTTTGCATCCTTGATATTGACTTTTGATTTTCTTGAAGGACCACCTTTGAAATATCTTTAAGGTCTTCTGATGTGATTGGATCAAAATCCAATTTAACGTCCTGTAACATTATCTTCTTCTTCTTGTAGGAAAATGTCAAAAACTTCTTCTTTGTGTTTAATATGAAGTACCCTAGTGTTTCCATCCAGGGTGAACCTAGAATTATGTCACCATCATCACAGAATAAGGATCTAACCGTGAATTGTGATACAAAGGTATAATCTTCAATGTTTAGTTGTAAATTGCTTATGCGGTATTGTTTCTCGTTAAATCTATCTCTTCAATTATATTTGACTTAGGAATCAATAATTGGTTAGCACATTTGGTACTAACATAAGTATCATTTGCAGTTGGATGATTGGATCGATAGAAATAATGACCTCTTTCCGTGCAAGTGTCCCTTTGATTCTAAGTAGTATTGACACAAACGTTCTTGATGTTTTAGGAAATCTTCCCTTTTCCTCATTATTGGACTCCATTTACTTTCATTTATAATTTATGTTACTTCGAAAAAACTTCAATGGCTTCTTTGATTATATATATGTGTGTGTGTGTGTGTGTGAACTTTAAATGTTCCTTTTTAATGTATCTTCAATCATTTTTATAAACTTTTTATTTTTATAAATACTGTATAACTTTATAATTCTCCAATTAAAATATTTTATTATGTTCCCCTTTTTATAACCTTTTATATACTTGGATTGAAAGGATATAGTCCTTTTCTCTTGGTAATAAAATACAAAAATACCATTTATTTTTCAAATAAATGATTTTGTTTTTCTAATTCACCTTGAATAAGGGTTGTTATTTGATTTGATTTATTCAATCACTTTATATGCACCATGTCTTATACTCTGTTAATTTTGTAATGGGACTGTCAATGACTTTCTATGGCACCGCTTTTATGTAAATCGATCCGATGGCTTATCTTAAAAAAAAATCCTAGAACTTTAATATTCAATACGGTGGCTATATCAAATTCATTCATTAATTGTTTATCCGTTAATCTGTTTAAACCCGAATGGATATGTTGACTGGTCGTGACCTTCGATGCGGATGGTACATATAGCAATTTCATTAATTGTGAATTCACAGCACATCGTACGGATGAACAGTACGGTACAGATAAATAGTTTTAATTGCAGCAGGTTTGTCGGATACATATGACAGTACGACTGTACAAAAATACCGACGACTGTACAGAGTTTGTACTGCACAGAATTTTGGGCAGCTGCAATTAATTTTGCATCTGTATGACACGGCTTGTAATTCGATGACTGTACAGAAGTATAACTGTACGGACGATGGATGACAACAAGGAATTAAATTTCTTAATCAACAACTGTAGTGTTTAATTAAATTGTTGCTGTACGATCTTCAAAATCGTACATATATGCGATTTCTTGCAGAAATTGTACGAACGATGATTGGTGAACTGTTCCTTCACGCTAATAATTTTTGTAATATTCTTTTTCAAATTTCAGTGGGAATATTTTCCTCAATTTCGTTTGCACCAGAGTGTTTTTATTTATTTATGACTGTAGTGTATGTGTATACATATATTGAATTGCAACGGATTTATTCACTGCTTTTTTTTTTCCTTTTCTTCAAACAACAAAATATATGTAATGATATGATATGATCTGGTATTTCTTCTAATTTTCTGGCAGCGAAGTAATTCTTAACTTTGAATGGCCAAGGGCCAAGTTTTGGTCAAAGACCAAAGTTCCAAGAGTTTGAAAATTTGAGTGGCCAAACGCTTGCAGTGGTGTTGCCAAGGGCAACCAAATTTTGACCACAGGTCTGGTAGCCAAAGGTTAGGATCAGACTTGCTCTGATACCAAATGTAGTGAACCGGTTCAGTTCGGACTACACACATCCAAAATACTTGGAATTGAATAACGAAATCCACATGGACAAGTAATATATAATAAATAAATGTATATGAGAATGAATAGTATAGTATGATATGATTGCAATGAGAATGAGTGTTAGTTTTTAGCTTGGTTGGTGTCTCAGCTGTGCCTATGTGTCCTAGGCTAGCTGTGGGACACCTTAAACAACCTAGATCAACCTTTTATTTCAGCTTAAGTTAGACTTAGGCTTGCAGCAGAAAAAAAATCATCTTTGAGTGTAATGTGGGGCCTAAGGAGAGAGGGTGCACCTATGAAGGTGGCTGCTAGTGGAGTGTGGGACCTTGTCCAAGGGCGGCACACCACCTAATGGAGAGTGGGGTCCAACAGCCCCAAATCTCATCCATTGAAGCCAAGCCTTGGCACACATCTCAAAGGGAATGGGGGGTTGCTAGGGAAATAAAGGGAGGCTGAGGGTGAGAGGACATAACACATTTTCATTTGTGAGGTTGAGCAAGTGAGGAGAAGAGGGAGCTGAGGAGGTGAGGCATTGCTAGCTGAGGAAGAGGACGAGCAGAGTTAAGAGGGGCGCTTTGGCTGGGTAGAATCTATAGTGAAAATTGGATCTGATGTTTTGGCCTCCCAACTTCACAAGAATGACTGCAATCCTGTAGATATGAAGAAGATGAACTAATGAGAAGAGATCCTTTGACCTTAGTAATAGATCTGAACTCTCCCACTCAATATCTCCAAGGGTAAATGCGCCCTCCTTCAGGGATTTTGCACAACTGGGAGAATAAATGAATATGGCATGAAAACCCTCAACAAAATGATGAGAAGAGATGCCCTGGTGAAGTGAGATCTCTTCCAGATACAAGGTCCACAAGCCCCCACAAACTCTTCTCTTATGGACAGTGCGCCCCAGTTCTGCAGAAAAACCCCAAACCTGTGCTTTGCTTCTGAATTTGATCTGAAACTGAAATATAATGGTGAGGGTGGAATCTTTCACCACCTTGATCAAGTTTGGATCAGGAACAGAGGAATCTTTCACCTCCTTGCTTATCTCTTGGGTTTATTCACTCAAAATCCTCAAAATGTTCAAGCTACAAGAGCTCAAAGATACACGTGAAAATGATCAACAACATAATGAGAGACTTTTATACCCCCTTTCACCTTTTTCCATTCAACTGACTTTTGATTCATCTTTAATATTTTTCATGAAATCACTTTATTAATTTAATGAACCTTTTTACTCCAAAAGGCGATTAATTCGCCTTTATGATTTCTCTGCCCATTGAAAGTCAATTTTCATCATCTTATCTTGTAGATATTTTCACCTTAGTTCCAACGAGCTATTACAATAAGGTATTTCTCCAAGAAACGAGCTCCAAATAGTACCTTAAGTGTGATTAATTAAAATACGCTTAATAATAACCCAAAATTAAGAAAATCGTCGAAATGCCACGGAACCAAGAGCGAGCTGTGCGGAAATGATCCCGATGATGAAAGATGGTGAATGGCTTGCCTGGGCCCCATAAAACTCCTCCAAATTGCCCAAGCTCATTGTTATCCTCATTTTACTCCTCTGGTTAGGCTGACATATACTCATAAAGTCTCCTCTGACTGCAAGGAAGGGGAATCAAAAAATGGGAACATTACAGTCCTCCCTTCCCAAAGATTGCTTGTCCTCAAGCAATGCCGTCACAACCCTATGATCAATAGGCTGAACCAAACTGAAATTGAGTGTGATTCTTAGATCCCAAACCAATCTGAAAGATGTGGAGCACCTATTGCCCACAATATTGTCTTGCAATGTGCTCACCCAAGAAGTCTCATGAAGACCATTGATCAATAGAGAAAATAGATACTGTAAATACTCGGTCCACCTCTCATAGAATGTCCCACCTAAGACACCAATCCAATGCTCCATATGTATAAGCTCCTGGAAGTAATGGCTGACCCTCCTAACTGCCCAATTGTCAACCCATGAAATCCCAGGAGTAAACTCCTGCAAATCAGAACCGACTCTCTCATCTCTAACAGTAGCTAAATTGTCAAACAATGTAATCCCAAGGTCCCAAACTAATCCTAAAAGGGAACCACCATGCTGTCGCTGCACCACTCTGATCATCATTGTCGGACCAATGTGCCCAATATACATCCTCCTCTCTAAGAATCCAATGCTGAAATCCCTGAATGGACTGAACCCACTATCCTGAATCATCCCCTGCAAAGGTGTCTTAGTGAAGTCTAAATCTACAAATCCACTGCCAACCTCGATCGCGGGTATCAGGAAGGAAAGTCTATCCTGCCATATAGAGTACGTCTCAACCTCCCCACTATTGACATCCCAAACATAGAGCAGACCAATCATTGCCACAACTTTATCGGTGATCATCACCATCCGATGCAATCGACCATTCAAATGAATTCCCGGATCCCACCAAAGAATTGGAAGTCCACCACTCCCAAGGCCCGCTCACTACTGTTGTGCTACAGTGATAACTATTGGAATCCAGCCGAGCCTCATCTCTAATCCCTGTATGCAATCAATCGATGGAAACTAGATACTAGGAATCAACTCCATGCATGCAAATCTGTCATGCTCCTGCCAACCCACACAGAGTAATCTGCTATCCCTACTCCTGCTAATGTACTCTAGCCACACCTGGAGTCTAGACACCGTCTTGTAAAGAAACTCTGCCCTATGTGGTACCTCATGCTCATACAAGTCCCCAGAAAATCCTACCGTAGGTGCATCATGCATCGCCCTCATGATCATCTCCTTAAGTGTGGCCTCAAGGGATAAATATGTGTCACCTCTATAGTAGATCACGTCATCCCTCAATTTGTCGCTGTCATCCCGTGCACTGACCACATGCCCTAAATAAAAACTCCCTATCGTGTCTATAATGTCCCCTGTCTCAAAGTATCCTCCCATGTTCTACTGCATATACCGAGAGTATCAAAGAACAGAAACAAAATCTCTGCAACTGTAAGAAAATCTGGTAAGTGGTAGGTGCGTTGGTCAATCCCTAGTGTATGACCAAAAACTCATAAGGACACCCAAGAATAGTCCTGTGTCTATCCTGCTCATTGATCCTGCTCGGGTGATATTCCAATCGGAAATCAGTCTCCGAGGAGCGTACCACTCCATGGAATTCATCCCCATGCATGAATGAACTGTCTGAATAATCTCTCGGACTACCTGCTACTCCCATACCATGCCTTCAAAGACATCTCCCCACATAGATGGTCAACCATACTCCCTCCATCATCACAATTACTAATGCTGCTGAGAGTACGACCTCTAAAGCCCTCGTACTGCCGCAAAAGAGTGGATTGTCCTCCTCTGGACCATCCGTGCTCCATCAAGTTAAGAGTATGTCTCTCCCCTGAACTCCACTGTCTCACATTGTGTATCACTGTGCCCCTTTGCATAACACGACACACCATTGCACACCGTTGCATACTGTTGTATATCACTGCATATCACTCTGTATCCTGTATGTATCACTGTATCAAAAGATGTACTGTCAGCTGAACCTGGATCCCAAATGGATATGTCCTCATCTGTAATATACCTCTCCCCACAATCTCTGGACGCATATGCTTCCCTGTTGGCTGATCCACAAGGTATATGCTCAACTGTCCCATCGGTGATCATGACTTGAGCCTTCAATGGGCTCTCCAAAAGAAGCGGCTCCTGATCCCCATAATACAAAAAATCCGAAATCTTTGGGTCATACCTATCTGTAAACACCTACAAACCTACATGCTCCTCATGTCCAATCATCACACGAGGCTCCTCCATCAAATAATAAATGCCACTCACATCATCCCGTGATATGGCTGTCATACATGATTGAAAGTTTGATGTGGGGGATGAGGGATGTACCCCACTCAAATCTACACAAAGATGTTCAACTTTCATCCCTAATTCTTGAAGGGCCCTGTTATCGCATTGTTTGTAGGAAAGGTTTAGGTAGCTTGAAGGCAAGATTCAAACTGGCGTAACAGGAGCTTCCCCACCCACTATCACCTCGATGGGGAGCTCTTTCTATTCAGGGTGGCTAATCCCAAGGGAGACGTCCCTAGTAATCTGGGGTTCTGAAAGGGCTTAAGGTTTATGGGATCAAGATGAAGATTTCCTTTCACAGATTACGACCAAGAAGGAGATAGTCAAAGAGAAGGTATTCCACTGAAAAGGGCACCTGTTTGCGAGACAAGGCAATGATAAAACTAAAATATGCCACAGTGGTTAGTACTTCAAAAAATATTAATGACTATCTTTAATACATATGAGCAATAATAAATGTAATTATTGACGAAGTCAATGATTGCAATTAAAGCTATGACTTATAATATTACTTCTTCAATAAATACAAGTGACAAAGCATTCAATGTACAATTTCAATCCTTGAATTATCACAATGCATTAAATATCACAAATATGCTCATAAATGTAATTTGTTGCGTCACTATACTAAAGGGGTGACGCCAGCCTAGTTTCTAGGTTAGTTATCTAGACAAAGAGGTGAACGTTTTGCTAATTGGGCCAATGAAATTGCTCAACACCTTTATGGCTATCAATGGATGACCTAGCCACAAGTTTTAGACTAAACAAGAGTTCAAATAGGGCAAGACGTCATCAACAAATTAGGGTTAGTAACATCGCTAGGGTTAGTTAGGGTTTCAATTTAAGAGTTTGAAAAAGGTTGTT
>JZKD02S1828092.1:379928-394947 GCA_000966675.3 Picea glauca | reverse complement strand
TTCAGTGGCTTTCTTAGTAGGAACCGATTCAACCCATCTGGTGAAATAGTCTGTAGCCGTCAAAATCCATCGATATCCATTACTTGAATTGTCCTTGAATTCACCGATAAAATCCGGGCCCCACTGCTCAAAAGGTGCTTCTACCACCACTGGTTTCAAAGGCTGGGCTGGGAGCTTTGGTTTGCCTGTGAAGTATTGGCAAGGTTGACAAGACCGAACGTGTTGATAAGCATCTGAAAAAGGGGTCGGCCAATAATAACCTGCCCTCAAGATTTTGTGGGCAGTGGTACGTGCAGCAAAATGTCCACCGCAGTATCCAGAGTGTAATTCCTTCAAGATCTTCTTTGCCTCATCCTTGTTCACACATCGAAGTATAACGCCATCGAGATTCTTCCATCCAAGTCCATTTTCTGTTAAGCAGTATTTCATGGCCTTCAACCTCAAAGCTCTCTTTTTGTGATCAACCAGGTGATCAGGACATGACAAGTTCTTTAAATAATAGACTATGTCAGAATACCACTCATCATGTTCCAATTCACTGACTATTACATTTACTTGCTCATTCTCACCGATCTGTATAGCTTCTTGATTGTTTTCAGTCAGCATCTGGGCCAAGCCTTGTCCCTTTATTACGTTGGTGGGTTTTATCTCTAAGTCATATTCTTGGATTTTCGAAACCCACTTTCCTCGGGTGCCCATACAGTCTTGTTGTGACAAAACATCCTTCACAGCCGGATACGGGACATAAGCCTTGATCTTATTATAACCGACATAATTTCTGAAATGCTGGAGGGACTTAACCAAAGCATAAGCCTGTTTTTCTGTGATAGTATAGTTCAATTCTGAATCTCTCAGGACTTTGCTCATAAAGGCCACGGGATGTTCGAAGTTGTCAGCATCTTTCTGCATCAATACCCCTGCAATGGTGTCCTGAGATGCAAATGAGAAAATGATGAAATCTCGTGAAAAATCAGGACTGATCAAGACCGAGGCTTGAGAGATGGCGTTCTTGATATCTTCGAAAGATCTGTCAGCTTCTTTTCCCCATCTGAAAGCAACATCCTTCTTCAACAGAGCACTTAAAGGTTTTATCCTTTCAGCAAAGTTAGGCACGAATCTGCGGATGAAGTTGATTTTTCCAAGAAAGGACCGCAGGGCCTTTTTGTTGACTGGAGGACAGACATCTTTTATTGATTGGACTCATTCAGGGTCAATGGACACTCCTCCTGGTGAGGCCACGTGTCCCAATAATTTTCCTTCGTCAATACCGAAAACAGACTTTTTAGGGTTTAGTGAGATGCCATACTTCCTACATCTCTCAAAAACAATTCTATGGTGGGAGAGATGATCTTTCCTTTCTTTAGACACCACAATGAGGTCATCTTGATAGATCTCTATGATCTTCTGTATGAGGTCTCTAAAGGCATAGTCCATTGCTCTTTGAAAAGTCGCACTTGCATTCATAAGACCAAACGACATTCTCAAGTGTACATAAATGTTCCCCAGGGCGTAGTGAATGCAGTCTTGAGGTTATCCTCCCTTTTGAGGAAAACTTGGTTGTATCCCGAGAATCCATCCAACATTGACATCATTCCTGCTCCTGTGACTCGTTGAAGTAGATGTTCGATGTTCGAGAGAGGATAATTGTCTTTCAATGACATCTGGTTGAGGTTGCGGAAATCAACACATAGGCGGATGTCACCATTCTTCTTCCGAACAACCACTAGATTTGACATCCAAGAAGAATACCTGATCGGGGCTATGATACCTGCGTCAACCATCTTCTGGAGTTCCTTTTGTATCTGCCCTGCCATCTTCGGGTTGATGTGCCTCAACTTTTGTCGAAAAGGTTTGGCTCCTTCAATGGTGAGGGTGGAATCCTTCACCACCTTGACCAAGCTTGAATCAGGAACAGAGGAATCTTTCACCTCCTTTCTAATCTCTAGGGTTTATTTACTCAAAACCCTCAAAACCTTGAAGCTGCAAGAGCTCAAATATACAAGTGAAAATGATCAACAACATAATGAGAGAATATAAGCCCCTATCTCTCTTTTATACCCCCTTTCACCTTTTTCCATTCAAGTGACTTTTGATTCATCTTTAATTTTTTTCATGAAATCACTTTATTAATTTAATGAACCTTTTTACTCCAAAAGGTGATTAATTCGCCTTTATGATTTCTTCGACCATTGAAAGTCACTTTTCATCATCCTATCCTGTAGATATTTTTGCTTCGGTTCCAACGAGCTATTACACTAAGGTATTTCTCGAAGAAACGAGCTCCAAATAGTACCTTAAGTGTGATTAATTAAAATATGCTTAATAATAACTCAAAATTACGGAAATCGTTGAAATGCCACAGAACCAAGAGCGAACTGTGCGGAAATGATCCTGATGATGAAAGATGGTGAATGGTTAGACTGGGATGCATAAAACTTCTCCAAATTGCCCAAGCTCATTGTTATCCTCATTTTACTCCTCTGGTCAGGTTGACATAAACTCATAAAGTCTCCTCTGACTGCAAGGCAGGGGAATCCAAAAATGGGAACATTACATTGTGGGATGACTTCTCTCAGGAGGAGAGTTGGGAGGAGGCTCTTCAAGGCAGTCAGGCTAAGGGTGATGAAGACGAGGATAATGCTGCTCTTCATGCAAAGAAGGGTAGGGAAGATGGAAAAAAGGACACGAGCAAAGTGAAATGATTTGCATGTCATAAGACTGGCCACTGTGCAAGCTAGTGTCCAAACAAGAAGAGAAAGAAGGAGACACAGGTAGCAACATCAACATCAACTGAGATCGATGATTTTGCTGAGAAGTTCAAGAATGAATTTGCTCTTGTGTCTTTTCTTTTAGGTAGTGGTAGTGCAGAGTTTGGGGACATTGGAGCATGGATTGTGGAAAATGGCTCGTCTCGTCATATGATGGGAATGAAGTCGATGTTCCTTAGTGTTTCAGAGACAGACTCAGACTGTCATATGGATTGTGGGACTAGTACCATGCATGCAGTGAAGGGGATTGGACGTGTGAGATTCCAACTAGAGTTAGGAGGATCTCTGGAGGTGGCAGAGGTGTTGTTTGTTCCGTAGTTGAAGTAATTTTGCTCTCAGTATTAGCTTTGGAGGATGAGGGATATGGGGTTGTGTTCGAGCATGGACGTGTGTTCATATATCTATAGGGATCTACCGTGGACACAACAATAATGCTTGGTGTCAGACAGGGGAGTTTATACAGGTTGCTAGGACAACCTGTGTGTGAGTCCAAGGGAATCTTGGATTCAGGATCAGTGTCAGTGATAGGTGGTTGTGAGGCTACTTCCAGTACTGTCAGGAGTCTCAAGTGGTATGAGATGACACAGCTGGATGCTCAGGAATGTGAGGAGACTCCTAAGGGCATGCAGAGGAGGAACAAGTCTTCAACACAGGATCCAATGCAGGTGTCGGGGAAGCTTTTTGGTTCAGAGGGAGCAACTACTGTAGCAAATGGAGTGATGGGATTGGAGACAGATCCAGGTGGAGGTTCCAGAAGTACCTTCCTCACTAAGAGGGAGTGTTAGTTTTTGGGGTAGCTCGAATAGGTACTTCTGCATTGGCGGTGCCTAGTATGTGGAAGTGTCTAAGCGACACTCTCTAGATCTTTTACTTTATAATTTCATTTATAAAGTTAATGTGGTTTTTATTTAATGACTAAAGTGACTTTTTTCATAAAGTTGAGTGACTTAAGTGATTTAAGTCATCTCAACGATAGATTAAGTCACAACCGTCGATCTTGAGAAGGCAAGATATAATCTTCTCTGTTGAGATCTTAGGGTTAGGGATTTGGTCATTAAGAGATTATAAAAGCAGATCTAAGGAGAGTGAGAGGCACACATTGAGCTGAGAGTTGAAGGGGGTGATCTGGCTGAGGAAGATGGTGAATTTGCAGTTGGAGGAAAGATTTTGCAGGGCCAAAAAAACAGCTGCGGTCGAAAAAGCAGGGCCGAGAAAAACTGGGCCGAAAATGTTGTGCGGAAAAGGTTGGGCCGAAAAAGCAGGACTGGAAAAAGACGGGCTGAAAAAGCTGGGACGAAAAAGCAGGACTGAAAAAAGCTGGGCCAAAAAAGTTGTGCAAAAAAAGCAGGGCCGTACATGCTGAGTTTGCTCGGCTCTAAGAAATTTCTGAATTAGCTGCTGTAATTATTTTCTTTCTCTGAAGCCAATAAAATCCTCTCGTTTACTGGTTTTCCCTTGGGGGTTTTTCCAGGGGCATTGCTCAGAAATATCTGTGTCAAATGTGTGCTGTTTATGATTCCGCTGTGCATTTTTAATGGTTAAAACTCAGCTGTAAATTTTCTGCATAGTTTACAGAATTTATATCAGCAGTAGATTAAATTCTGAGTTGTTAAATTATTGGCATAAAATTTCTGATTGCTGGGTTTCAAGAAATTAACATGGCTGTTGTCTTTGATGGTGACTTGCTAACCATCAGAACTCAGCCAAACACTGTAAATTTGTCATGCAAGAAATTGTAAGCAGGCTCTTCAGTAAATAGGAACATACAAGACACAATCTAAATCAACATTACCTGAAAGCATCTGAAAAGATATAGAGCTCAGTCCCTTCATTTGATATGTCACATCATAACCCAACTCTAAACAACAGAAAACTGAAAGTACTAACAAAACTGTCATCTGATTTCTACTAGCAACTGAAACACATCAATCTGAAAATTATAATAGCTAGTACAGCAGATGTGAAACTCAAATCACATCACTGTTTTATTACTCTGAAAACAGGAAACACTGGAAGGTTCAAATCCCAACTCTAATCACTCACTGCTCTCTACTGAACTGAATGAATAACAATAGAGACCCTGCCTCTCTTTATAGAGGAGGAGGCTTGGGTTGCGCACTAAATATAACCTAACCCTACGGCCTAGGTTAGAGTGCCCAGCCTGCATGCATGCCTGCATACACTGGCCTCCTACGGAGGTGCGCTTAGACTGGAGTAGGGTACACATGCACCTCACCTTTACCCTCTCATTGGATCAGTGCCCTTACTCTCTTACACTGGATGTCCTCCTATCCAGTGCCCTTTTCCTAAAACTGGAAAGGTAACTCACAATTAGAAAAGTGACTCAAAAATAGAACTGAAGCTAATTTGCTGACACCGAAAATAAGAAAGAAAGCACTATTCTAATTTTTTGACCATCTATCTCCCATTAACTGGTGCACTTTCTAAAGCCCTGCTGCTGTCCACAGTCAAGGCATCTCTTCTGCTGCACATAGGAAGTGAGCTGACTACTCTGCTGATGTGCCACTGCTGTTGGAGAGACTGCTGTAACCTTCTACTGTACCTTTTCTGCATGCACTCAGGTCTTGGACACCTTCAGAGGTACCTGCTCAATTGAGAAGTGCTCCCAATATGAGAACACTTACAAAGGTACAAACTCTAACAGTAATGATATTATTATCATTGTTTTAGATGATATCATAATTAGTTGTACACATGTATTAATAAAGTTGCACATGACCTAGAAAAACATTTGAGATGACAAATTTAGGTCTTCTGCAATACTGTCTTGGATTTGAAGTATGGAAAAAGAGAGCATTTTCATCTTGAAAGCAAAGTAGTGGAGAGAGTTTCTTTATTCAGAATGGCAGATTGTAAACCATCAAGAGCACCAATTGAAACAAGTTTGAAACTATCAACAGAAGACGATCCCCGGAATGTAGATGAGACATTGTATAGACAACTGGTAGGAAGTTCAATTTATTTATCTTTCTCCATGCCAGAACTATGTTTTGTAGTAAGTTGTGTTTCCAGGGTCATGAGTTTGGCAAGTGTTGCGCACTGGAAGGATGTGAAAAGGATTTTAAGGTATATAAAAGGCATGTTGGATTTGGGTGTTGAGTTCTTCTATAATGGCAGGTTCAATTTGACTGGTATCACAGATTTAAATTGGGTAGGATCACCAGATGAAAGAAAATCTACTTCAGTTTATGTGTTTAACCTGGGATAGCGTTCTACTTCATGGACCAACAAAGAGCGGGGTATGGTTCCTCTATCTTCCACAGAGGCAGTGTACAAAGCTGTTGTAGGAGTTGTGTGTGAAGCAATGTGGCTCAGGGGAGTTCTTGATGATTTAGAAAAACTGAAATATATTAAAAAAACTTCGATAAAAACGAACAAATCTAACCTTATATTACCTCTAGAAAAGCCAGCCACACCTTATTGTTTCGTCATTGCCTGCATATGCATTATGGAGAGTTTGGAGCTGATTTGGTGGGTAAACCCTGCCTGATGTTGGATCTGATTTAGAGCTTAATTTAGAGCTGATTTCAGTGGGGAATCCATTTGTTATTTCTGTCTACCCAATGGGTTGCAGATTGAAGGCCTTTACAGGTTTTTACCCATTCTGACTGAAATAAGCCCACTATGTTTCAGTCTATCAGAAAGTTTCACGAAACTTTTATTTTATGTATCTTGATGTGATTTTGCCTAGTTGCACCCTTGCATGCAATAAAATGAGAGAACTTGTATATTTTGTCTCATATTGACAATTGTTCACATTTCCATTGTTGTGCATGAATTTATGTTTTATTTTTATTTTTTAATTTTGAATATTTTATGTATTTTAAATTTCTGTGAGTCAACTCTGAGTTTTGTTACCAGGTTCAAGTCGACTCTGAATAGAAGGTCCTGGCAAGTGCAATCCTAGTCTGACTTGTACATCTTTGACTTTGACCCCTTTGTTGCCCCGTTGCCTGTGAGTCAAAATTGCCCTTTTCAGAATTAGCCCCAGTTCGCAGCAGTACTTAGGTATTGCCTATTTCTGCATCGTAGAAGATAATCTAATTAAAGTTAAATTGCTCATATGTTAGGACAGTAACTGAAGCTTCTTTCAGGATAAGTTTTTGAAATTTATCAGCTTTTATCTTCTTGAAAAGAAAGGCTGATTGTGCAGTTAGCAACCTCCAGGTGGGTAGGTGTATATGAGTACTAGTGTGCAAAATCCATACAATACAGCTCATAGGTGTGCCTGGTACAATACCTGTTAGACATAGAAACATACTAAAAATAGTAAGTGCACTGAGCTTAAAATGTCAAAATATCTCTGACGGCAACACCTTCTAAAAATATGAATTCTTAAAATTATGCAATGCTAAAAATATAAGCCTTTTGCATGTCACTGAAAATAGCTCATTTGGTTTATATGACACCAAAGAACTAGAATATGCCGTCAGATCCAACATGCAAGCACTCTAGCCCTACTTGGATATGCCATGTCACTGACTAAAAATAGGCATACTAAAAATAGCAGTGACCCCTTCAAATTAGGAAGTGGCCAAAACTAGAACATCCACTGAACCCTGAAAGTTTGAAAGACAACCCCGTTTCTGAGATTACACACACCTTTCACTTGCTAAAGATAGTAGTATTATTGGCTTTTTACAGAATTTCGATGTATCGACATTTTCAAGGTATATATCAGCATCTTAAGAATATTCTAGCATGTGTCATGTTTCAAGAGATGTGTTGCAACTTTAGCTCTGTATCTTACCTGTGATTCTTTTAGCTAGAAATACGGGTGCACACTGAAAGTTGGTACTCTAGTTATTACGGACAGTTTATATAGAACATTAATGCTTGACATGCTTTTGGCATTTGTTGTGTGATGTAAATAGTTATCCAATTTTTATCATTCTTCATAATAAGTTAGAAAGGCATTGCATGTGCAACTTATGATCAACAGTTAAATTAGTCTAGACTCTAATGCAATGTTTACATTTATCTATCTAAGATATAGAAATGCAATAGATCACTTTATAGTATTGGTTTCTTCATTTTGGGTTTTTCTCTAACCAACTTGATGCAGTACGGCACACTCAGATACAATAGACCATGACTCATCTTATGACGGCAGTCAGGATTCTGATGATGATCTAAATGAAGAGTCTTCGGAGCACCCTAATAAGAGCGTTACTTTCCATACAAGATGTACCTTGATGCCATGGGCAGCAGTTGAGGAGGGAGCATCTGTGGAGGTATGAACATGATTTGTAATGCTTACAAACTTATATTTGTTGCCAATATTGCATTATGTCATTTTGGGCAGCATTCATTCCTACTCACTGTTGGAAACTCAGGCATTGAGCTGTGATTGCCGTTTCTCTCTACTGTAGGTGCTGAAAGCAAATGGTTCATTACGCTTTTGGGTTCGAGGGAGAATTGAACGCCTAGAGGACAGGAAAGCCTTAGTACAATTCACAGGAACTTCAGCAGATGGTAAATGAGTTGGAGTTTTTATTTTATCATTCATTTCTATTTTGTTTGTGCTGTTGATTTCTATATCTGCTTGCCCATATTTTTCACAGAAATGCAAGAGGAATGGGTTGCATTGGATTTGAGAGTTGATGGGAAAACTGATTCAAAAACCTCAGAGGATATTATAACCAAGCAGAACTATTTTTTGCAAAAGATACGGCCTTGTATAAATGCTGGTAATTTGCCAAAGGGGATATCAATGGCAACATACACTGAAGGTTCAGAACAAGTTCCTATGAATGGGCAGCTGGTGGAAGCCTGGATAAGTAACAGGTTTTTTTCTTCTCTTTGATATCTTTTTCTATTCCACTGACTTTATTTTTAGTAGAGAGAAATTATGGATTAAACAAAGTTTCTAGATTACATTTTTCAAGGGGGTTAGCTAGGAGTCTCTTCTATTTGTGGCTGGTAGAAAGATTATGATTTCCAGATTTTGCATAAATTCATAGAAAGTACATGTCATTTTCGACCTTCACGAAATTCTGCACAATTTTTAGCATTCTCCTGAAAATCTTTTACATGGGATGATGTGCTTCCATGTGAAGTTTTAAGCTTTTGCAGCGTATTTGTTTAGCTTCTGAAAGTATCAGCAATGCAAGGTTTAACAATTTTAAGCAATGCAAGTATTAAACCAATTTGCATGATGGAAATGAGTTTGTCGCTGCATGTTTACGTGACAACTTACGGGGTCTCTCTCTACTTTTATGTAATATCCCCAGATAGCTAGGCTGAGATATTACGCTCTTCTGTGCAATAAGTGTTCTTTATGCTCTAAACTTGTTGACAGATTTTTACAAACAGTTTGCATTCATTCCATTAAAAATATCTGTCAAACATATTGCATGTATTCCAAGTGCTCACAAAAATAGAAAAGACACCATGGGTATTTTTATTATGGATGGAACCCAATCACAACAATACAAATCTCCTATTGGCTGCTATAGTAGCTGCAATACATCTCTAATCACACAATAAGCAAACCAAAACCTGGAACAATGCAACGGCGTCTCCACTAGATGATATGTCCTCCTCAAGGAAACCCCACGGACCTCCTGATCAAGTCACTACATCTCCATAACTGAAATAGATCTGCCAAATGAAGCTCCAATGAAGATCCTGGATGGATCCTCCTCCTTCTCTAGCTAGGGTGGATATTGCATCACCGAAACTAAACTACAATGGAAGAGTTTTGCCAAAACCCTAACGAAAACCTTGGCTCCAAGAGCACTCCAAAGAGATCATACCAAAACGTAATGAGAAAGCAAAGCACTACCCCTCCTTTTATTCTTCTCCCGTGCCCTTATAGAACTTCCCCCCTTTGACTTAATCCACATGACCCTTATTCCCCTTTTAATTTTAACTTAAAGATTATAGTTACTTTACTAATGTCTAAGTAACTATTAATCTTGTTAGAAATAGAGAAATAAAGCAGAGTAGTTACTGTTTCAAAAAATACTTAGAGAGAACAGTAGAGATCTGAACTTTAAAACAAAATATATGTGTGTAGAATTTCATTCTGAGCATAGACAGTTCATAGATAAGCCCTTTCCATTTAGATTACAGATCTGGACAGTAGGCAAACAGATCTAGATAAAAGAGCAAACAGTTATAAACCATAAAACAAATCTAGAAGGTGAAATATCAGATCTAAGCAATAGGCAAATCTAGTTGAATGTCAGATATAGTTAGTGGATCTGTTATAGATCATACAAGATCTAACTAGGAGAAACGATCTAGATCTATATAGATCAAAAACTCAAAATCATATTTAATATTAAGATCTGATAGGAATCAATCACATAAACAAACTTTTAAAACAGAAGACTATAGAACTGAACAGGAAACTTACCTTGCCTTGTAGTTTACCTCTGAAGGTGTCACAGTCACACATAAGAGATGTAGTACTTCTTGTAGTTATGCTCAGAAAAAGATTAGGATCATAGATCTACCATGTAGGTTAGATCTCTTGCCAAGAGATGAATTTATTTTCTTGCCACCAAGGAGAAAGGGCCACAAAAACACCACATCAAAAATCTGTGATTAAACCCTCACACACTCTAGAGAATCAAACCATCAAACACACAATAAATTCATGGATCCAAGCCCTCACACAGTCTGAAACTTCTAGGGACCCAAACCCTCATTCACAAGAAGGATTACAGGCTGCTTTAATTGCTTGGTCCGAGACCAAGAACCCCAGTCATATACTGGGGGCCCTAACAAGGGTCTTTTGCTGCTTGGTCCCAGACCGAGAACCCCAGTCATATACTGGGGGCCCTAACAAGGGTCTTTTGCCATGGCATTGACTGTTTGGTCCCATACCAAGTACCCCAGGAGTGCACTGGGGGCCCTAGATCTCGGCTAGGGTCTTTGCCATCCTCCTGGAGAATGGCTCTTGCAGCTGTTATAAATTTAACACTCCCTCTCAGCAAGAGAGGCATTCTCAGCTACACCAAACTTGTCTCGAAAGTATACAAACTTTGTCAGTGACAGTGGCTTGGTAAAAATATCTGCTGTCTGTTCTGTTGTCGGAACATACTAAATGCTGAGAACGTTCTTCTGAACCATGTTCCGGACATAGTGATATCTTATCTCAATGTGTTTCGATCTGTCGTGAAACACTGGATTCTCAGTGAGCTTTATACAGCTTTGATTGTCACAGTGAATGACTGTGGATTCAAGCTCTGAACTGAACAAGTCCGAGAGTAGCTTCCTGAACCACACTGCTTCTCTGCCAGCAGCACTAGCAACAATGTATTTTGCTTCTTCAGTGCTTTGGGCTACGGAGCCCTGTTTCCTACTGGACCAGGAAATCATTGCTGAACCCAAACTGAAGCAATATCCAAAAGTACTCTTCCGATACATTATACTGCCCATCCAATCTGAATCTGTAAAACCATGGAGCATTACACCTCCACTGGAGGTGTATCTGAGACCATAAGCTATAGTTCCTCAAACATATCTCAGAATATGTTTTACAACAACCATATGTATATGCTTTGGTTCACACATGAACTGGCTAAAAGCATTTACCGCATAACAAATGTCTGGTCTCGTATGTACGAGATACATCAAAGATCCAATGATCTGCCGATATAAAGTGGGGTCTTCTGGATCCGAACCTGTAACTTGATCTTGTAGTTTCTTTAGGTTAGAGATCATTGGAGTTGTCATGGACTTGCAGTCCATCATGCCAAATCTGCGATGTATATCAACTGCATATTTACCCTGTGAGAGAAAGATCTCTCCTGGTTTCTGCCAAACATCCAAGCCCAAAAAATAGTGCATGAGCCCCAAGTCTTTCATTTCAAATTCTGCAGAAAGCTCCCTCTTAGTCTGAGCTATCAAGTTTTCCTCTCCAGTGAGGAACAGATCATCCGCGTATAAGACTAGGATAACTGGATGATTTTGAACAATCTTTATATAAAGATTTGGATCTGCTATGCTCTTGGAGAATCCAAGACTTTGTAGAAAACTATCTATTCTACCATACCAAGCTCTCAGAGCTTGTTTTAATTCGTACAGGGCTTTCTTGAGTTTGCACACATGAGATCTTTTATCATGTATCACGAAACCTTCCGGTTGCTCAATGTATACTTCTTGCTCAACTTCACCGTTAAAAAAAGCAGTCTTAACGTCTAGCTGGTGAAGTTTCCAACCAAAAACTGCTGCAAGTGAGATAATAATCTTGATTGAGGTATACCTGGCAACTGGAGCAAAAATCTCGTCGTAATCAATTCTTTCTTTTTGAGAGAAACCACGAGCCACAAATTTCGCCTTGTATTTCTCAATGCTGCCATCTGCTGCATGCTTTATCTTATAAAACCATTTTGAAGTTACTACTGATTTGCCATGAGGTCTAGGAACTACGGTCCATACATCATTCTTTAAAATAGAATCATATTCTTCATTCATAGCATCTTTCCACACTTGATGTTTAGAGGCTTMTACAAATGTGGACGGTTCTGAATTAATCACATTATTTAAATTAGCTATGAGACCGGAGTACTTATCTGGTTTCTTGCTTTCTCTGAAGGTGCCCTTAGGAGCTGAATGCTTTTCTGCTTCTTTCAATATTTCCCGACACCAGGCTTGTTTTCTTTTAGTAGGAGGTATCTCCATTGGAAACTCAATAGCATCCCTTGAGAGGTCCACTGGAAGTTCTGAGGTTTCCTCCCTCTGCTCATCTGGAAAAGGAGAGTCTGAAGGGTCTAGTGGTGGAGCTTCCTGCTCCTCTGAATCATATGGAAGTTCTCTGGCCCGACGAAAAGCTGTTTCTTCATGAAAAGTCACGTCTCTGCTTACTTCGATGAACTTTTGGCCAGGGATATAAATCCTGTAAGCTTTTGAGGTCTCACTGTATCCCACAAAAGTTCCTTTCTTACTGGAGGGCTCTAGTTTAGTCCTCTTCTCTTTTGGAATGTGTATATAGACTGGGCTGCCAAAGATTCTTAAATGATCAATTGAGGGCTTACATCCGGTGAAAACTTCTTCAGGAGTTTTCGCTTCAAGGACTTTGTGAGGACATCTATTTTGAATTAGACTGTAGTACTGGCAGCCTCAGCCCAAAGTGATAGAGGTAAGTTTTATCATGCATCATAGCCCTGGTTGCTTCACAGATAGTTCTATTCTTTCTTTCAACAACCCCATTCTGCTGAGGGTTGTATGGTACAATTAGCTCCCTCTTAATTCCAGAGGCTCGACAGAGTTCGTTGTATTTGAAGGAGTCAAATTCTTTACTGTTATCTGTTCTGAAAACTCGGATGTGTCTTCCTGTTTGATTTTCAACAAGATTCTTGAAATCTGCTAAAAGATTCATCTTTAGTTTTTAAGAAATAAATCCAAGCTTTACGCGAACAATCATCAATAACAATGATATAATAAATACAACCATTCATAGAGGGTGCAGACATGGGCCCACAAAGGTCAGAATGAATTAAATCCAAAATTCCATTTGATTTTCTATTACTGAGAGGATAGGGTTTCTTTATGTTCTTACCAAGTGAACAACCTTTACAAACACTATCATGTTCAACAGAAAATATTGGCATACCTGTCACCATCTTTTGCAAACCTGGAAGTGCATTATAGTTGAGATGTCCAAGTCTCCTGTGCCAAAGCTTGCAGGGATTGATCGTCTCATGAATTAGAGCTTGAACAACCTGACCTGAAATCTTATAATGTCCACTCTCACGAGTTCCAATGGTTATAGCAGTACTTAAATCTTCATTTGAGGACCACAAGAGGGCCTTTCCTTTGGAGAAAGCTACTGAGTAACCTTTACTTTCTAAGACTGGAATAGAGATTAAATTTTTCTTTAGACAAGGTACATAAAGAATTTCATCAATGTGAAAGATATTACTTGAGTGAAACCGGAAAGAGGTAGAACCAAAACCTTTTATGTCATAGGTGCCATCATCACCTAGTTCAACCTTTGCTTTGAATTTCTTGTCTTGATAGTTAGCAAGGTTTTGAAGCCTGTCATGTGTCTGGAAGCACCGCAGTCTATTAGCCAAATCTCCTCTGACTTGGTGATAGTGCCGGAAAGAGCTGAGATGAGATAATATTCCTTATGTTGTTCTTGCTCTTTGGTGGCAACCCTGGTTTGTTTTCTTTGAGGCTCCTCTTGGGGTTTAGCCTCTTCAGTGGCAACTGAGGCTTGAAATCTTCTTCTTCTTTTCTACTGAAAGGGAGGACTCCTGCAATCTCTTGCATAATGTCCTAGATTATTGCAGTTAAAACATTTAACTTTAGATAAATGAGGATTAAGATGAGATAACTTACCTTGGGGTTTCTTACCTTTGCCTTTTGATTTAGGGAACTTCTTCCATTTCTTGGTCTTTGTTGCAAGGGCATGATCTTTCAGAACTGAATAGTCATTTATGCTATTTAGTCTTCTTTCTTCTTCTAAGCAGTCATGCCACAATCTTTCAAAATTAGGTTGGGATTCTCTTCCATTCACGGATGTAAGAAAAACTCCCCAAGTATCAGGAAGTCCATCAAATGCTGTTTGAACAAGGTCATCATCATCTACAAGAACTCCTATTGCAATAAGCTGATCTTTGGTTTGAGCAATTTTGGAGAAGAAAGTGGCAACTATATCATTCTTTCCCATTTTCAAAGTACGTAATTGTTTCTTCAAAATTCTTTTTTGAGTAGGTGCTTTCTTTTCATACAGGTTTGCCAAAGCATCAAAACAATCTTTGGTAGTCCTTAGATGACCAATGATGGGCATCATGCTGTCCTTGATAGAATAAAAAATGATTCTTTTGGCCTTGGTTTGTTTCCTTTTATATGCTGCCCTTGCTGTGTTTGTGGTAGGTTCTTCAATCTCCCTAGAGATAAACTCTTCTAGATCATTCTCTTCAAGAATGTTCATTATTCTGTATTTCCAAGCATTAAAGTTTGCAGCCCCTACAAGTCTGTCTTCAACTTTAACTGATGAAGAAGCCATGCTTAGATCTGAGTTAGTTTAGATGGTTGATCTCTGCAAAACAACTCTAACAAAGTGGATCTGTGTAGGCTCAAGATTAAATCCTTGAGCTCTCTTCACACCCTTAGCTCTGATTCCACGTTAGAAATAGAGAAATAAAGCAGAGTAGTTACTGTTTCAAAAAAAAACTTAGAGAGAACAGTAGAGATCTGAACTTTAAAACAAAAATATATGTGTGTAGAATTTCATTCTAAGCATAGACAGTTCATAGATAAGCCCTTTC
>JZKD02S1828092.1:350916-365300 GCA_000966675.3 Picea glauca | reverse complement strand
TGGTCACTCTGCAACTGACATCAAGGAAAACTGATGGCTAGAAATCCCTCCAGGTGACAAACAGCCTGCCAAAGCCATGCGCCCTCCTCTGGTGAAGAATCTCTCCAATAAAATAGGGAAGAATGCTGCTCCAAGCTGCCAATACTGGATGCAAGCGGCTTCCTCTTCCTCTCTTCATGCACAAAACCTCATCTCCAAAGCTCCAAAGCTCCTCCTCACACAAGCAAAAGCCTCATGAAACAATGCGCCCCTCCCTTAGCCTTTTGCCCCTCTTTAGGCAAGAATAGGGAAACCTAAGATCCAATGGATGAGATCATCCCAAATCAAAGGTTGAGATCACTCCTCATAAATGTAATCTCAAAACCCACTTTTGGRTTMWTTCCCTAAGTCAACTCATGTCTCCTCAAAATCACCAAAAAGGTAATTTAATGTTCACTTTAGCCAAAAGTGACATAATGCACTTTAACCAAAGTCAAAGTACAAATAGACATAAAATACTAGGACAAAGTGCCAAATAACTTTCCCACATGTGCTAAGGAGGGAAAACACATGGGGAACACCTCCTCAGGTACTAAACTCAACAGTATATTGACAGTGGGGCCTCCCGCCATATGACAGGGGTTCGTGAGCACTTGATAGATCTTACTCAGATTGGTGATGTTGAGGTGGTGCTTGGAGATGACCGAGTGGTCAAGGCAGTTGGTTGTGGAACTGTATCATTTTAGAGGGAGTCTTTGTCTCCCATGTTGTTGAGAGAGGTCCTATATGTTCCAGGCTAGAAGAAGAACTTAGTTTCAGTTTCTGCTATTGAGGAGAGGGGCTATGAGGTGTTGTTCCGAGATGGGCAGGTGCTCCTTTTCCCCAAGGGTTCTAGTATCACTTTGGCCAAAGTGATTGGAACTAGACATGAGAAGCTATACAAGCTTATGTTCCAGCCAACGAGAGCATCGTTTCATTCTACCAACAGTGGTGACTTATGTGAGCTATGGCACAAGAGGATGGCACATTTTCACCATGGGGCTTTGAGAGTACTGAGGGAGATTGTGACTGGAGTTCCAGATTTCAATACAGAGCACCAGGAGTTGTGCAAGGGGTGTGCTTTGGGAAAGTACACCAAGACTGCTTTTCCTAGCAATGACAGTAGAGCAGCAGGTATCCTTGATCTTATTCATTCAAATGTATGTGGCTCGATGTCTTCGGCATCGTTGATTGATTTTCTATACTATGTTATATTCATTGATGACTTCTCACGGAAGTCTTGGATTTTCTTCATGAAGACCAAAGGAGAGGTCTTCAGTCGGTTCCAAGAGTTCAAAGCTCTTGTGGAGAACCAGACAGGGAAGAAAATTAGAGTTCCGAGGACAGACAATGGGGGTGAGTATACCTCCAAGGAATTCATGGACTTTTGTGCAGGAGAGGGCATTAGGAGAGAGTTGACTGTTCCTTACAACCGACAACAAAATGGGGTTGCTGAGAGGAAGAACAAGGCCATTGTTGGGGTTGCGAGAGCCATGCTACGTGATCAGGGGCTGCCACTATTTCTTTGGGCTGAGGCATGCTACACTGCAGTTTATCTGCAGAACATGAGTCCACACAGGGCAGTGGGGAGCATGACTCCTGAGGAGGATTTTTACTGGGAAGAAGCCTGAGGTGGGGCACTTTCGGATTTTTGGGTGCATCATATATTCACGTCCCTTCTGAGAAGAGTACAAAGCTAGAGCCCACTACAGAGAGAGGGATCTTTGTTGGGTACAACGAGACTTCAAAGGCTTTCAGTATATACCTTCCTTCCTTGAGGAAGACTATCTTGAGGAGGGATGTTATATTTGAGGAGGACAGAGTCTTAAGGAAGTCACGAGGGACAGAGAGGGGTGAGCAGTCTTCACCTTAGATTCATGTGAGTCCGCAGCAGACTATAGTGACACAGAGTTCAAGGCCACCAATTTTGGTGACGACTGGTCCACAGGTGACAGGGCCACAGATCTCAGGATCGCAGGTTACTGGTCCACATGTTTCTGGATCGGGTACTCCAAAGTCTACTTCAGGATCACAGTCTTTAGCATATGGGGTTGAGTAGGGAGAGTCCCCTCCACGGGACACTACTTCAGAGAGGAGGAAGCCCAAGTGGCTTCAGGATACTTTGAGGGAGGCACAAGGTTCAGTGGGGAATCCCAGGCAGGCTGTGAGAGAGAGTAAATCTCCTGAGAGGTTTTGCAGGTACATCGTGATGGTGAGCAGTATTTGAGAGTTTGAGCCTTCCACTTTTGAGGAGGCTACTAGTAGACAGGTTTGGAGAGATGCCATGATGAAAGAGTACAATTCCATCATGAAGAATGATGTCTGGGAAGTTGTTCCTAGACCTGAGGGGAAGTCAGTGGTGTCTTCTAGGTGGCTCTATAAACTCAAGCATGCCGCATATGGCAACATTGAGAAGTACAAAGCTCGCTTTGTGGCTCGGGGGTTTTCATAGGTTGAGGGAATTGACTATGATGAGACCTTTGCGCCGGTTGCTAGATATACCTCGATCAGGTCGATGATTTCCATTGCAGCAGAGATGGGTTGGAAGATCCACTAGATGGATGTGAAGATCGCATTTCTGAATGGTCTTATATAGGAGGAGGTGTATATTGAGCAACCATTGGGCTTTGATGTGCATGTGAGAGAGTCTCATGTGTGTAGACTGAAGAAGGCATTGTGTGGGCTGAAACAAGCTCCCAGAGCTTGGTATTCGAGGATTGATGCCTATTTGCAGTAGTTGGGCTTTGAGAAGAGTGAGGTGGATCCCAACCTATACTTCATTATGGTTGGAGAGGATCCTCTCATTCTCTTTCTATATGTGGATGATCTTTTCATTACAGGGGCAGAGAGACTCATCACTAGATGCAAGCAGAGCGTTGCTTCAGAGTTTGAGATGATTGATATCAGACTGATGCACTGTTTTTTGGGATTGGAGGTTTTGGCAGGAGCCTGGACACATCTTCCTGGGACAGGGGAAGTATGTGTGTGATATTCTGAGGAGATTTCAGATGGAGGATAATAGGCTCATGACCACTCCTATGATTACCAACTGGAAGAAGCTTCATGCTTCTGAGTCACAGTTGGTGGATTCCACTTTATATCGTCAGTTGATCGGGTCATTGATGTATTTGGTCAATACCAGGCCAAATATTTGTTTTGCTGTGAACACTGTTAGTCAGTTCATGGTAGAGCCTAGGAGAGTGCACTTGGGTGGCAACAAAACATGTGCTCAGGTATCTTTGTGGTACGGTAGATTATGGTCTGGACTATCAGAGATGAGGTGGAGTTCGTCTGGTTGGCTATACAGATTCAGATTGGGTAGGATGTGTCAGTTACAGGAAGAGTACTTCAGGGTGTTGTTTCGGATTGGGCTCAGTAGTTGTGTCTTGGTTCAGTCAGAAGCAAAAGTCAGTGGCTTTGAGTTCTGTAGAGGCTGAGTATATGGCTGCCAGTTAGGCCAGTTGTGAGGCCTTTTGGCTTCGCAAGTTGCTGGTGGGATTGTTTGGTGTGCAGTTGAGGCTTACCTTGATTTACTGTGATAATCAGAGTTGCATTAAACTCTCGAAGAATCCAGTTTTTCATGATAGGTCTAAGCATATCGAGATTCGTTATCACTTCATCCGTGACTATGTTCAGAGAGGAGTTGTGGAGCTAAAGTACATATCTACAAAGGAGCAGGTTGCAGACATACTCACCAAAGCATTGGGCAGAGGCAAGTTTGTATTTTTTAGGGACAAGCGTGGATTAGTGAGTAACACTTTCCTCTGTAAGAGGGAGTGTTAAAATTAAATTAAAAAGTACCTAGGCAAATGTTTCTCATCACCTAGGCACCTAAGGGGTGAGAAAGTGCCTAATGTGGGCCCTAGTCATTTAATTTGGGAGATGCAAATCAAAAGGTGACTTTATGACTTTAGTGAGGGGGTGAGTGAAGAGACAGTCAATCTCAACCACCCATCTAATCCAATCTCAACCGTTGGATTGTGAAACTCCTCACTTACCACCATAAGGTCGATTAGGGTAGGAGGGCACACCCTAGCTAGGGTTGTTCATTCATTTTTGAGAAGAGAGCAAGAGAGAGGTCGAGCTTGAGGGAGAAGAAGAAGTTGCAGGAGTAAGGGCACGATTCCCAAGGCAACAAACTAGCACAGAAATCGAGGAAGGTACAATAGAGTTAGAGGGTCGTACTGTACGGATTTTTGGAATCCGTACTGTTGGTTTTTGGGCACAGTTTTCGAGGAAGGAGGTACAACCCTAGTAGAAAAACTCAGCATCGACAAAAAATCGGCAAGGGTCCTGAAAACATCGAGCTCGCTCTGACTCTATGTAGTATTGTAATGCTGCAATGCTTCTGATTGTAAGTCTGAGTCTGTCATATGTCTAAGTTTTGAAAGGGTGTGCATGGCGTAATGCATTGTAAATCTGGGGAATTATCTAAAGAGGACATGAGACTATGTTGCTGTCAAGTATGTTTTTCTTAATGTATGCTTGTGTTTGATGGAATGAGGAGAATAATAAAACTGCAATGATTCTGATCTATTGTGTTACTCATACGGTATTTGTATATGTGTGTGTATTGTTTTTGCATTTTAATAATAGTATGTTGTCAGCTATGGAATGTATGAATGTCAACCTAGATGGATCTTTGAGTGTTTAGCCCTTCATCCCCGATACAAGACCAGATGGTCTCTGTGATCCTCATAGCATCTCGGGTGAGACCTTCTTCAACCTCGGATGAGGATTGATATGCCGATGCTTTGGGGTTATTGTTGGTCAACTCTGGACGAACCCTGTGTCTTAACCCCCCAACGATAAGGACACGCGCAAGCGTGAAATGACCCAACAAATAGTTCTAGTGCCTGGACCGAAAGTCTTGTATTGAACAATGAAGGCAAGGAATGAGGTGGTATCCATCTCGGGAGGAAATTCAAGATTGGATGACTACAAAGGAACATGAGTTTGCCCAGCGAGAAACTCAAGCTCTGAGAGTAAATGTGAAGCGATGGAAAGATAAGTAACTCTACACAGATATGCATGATATTTTCTTTGTTGAATTTCTTTGTTTGTTGTACAAATGGTTGAAAAGGAAGATTGCCACTATTACTGCTTTGAGACCACTACAACCGATAGTTTGGGATCAAGTCACACTTGATAGGATGAAGTTGTTGGACAACAAGTGGGCTTGAGCCATTGATTTTTGGTTTTCTCGAGTAAAGGAGGGGTATATCATTGAATTTGTTGTGGAGTACATTAATTCTTTTAGCGAGGCTGAAAGAAAGTTCACGGAAGGTCCTAGGAAACACATGCTGGAAGAAATCCCACTTTGGATAAAGATGTTGTTCGTGGAGAAAGGGTTGATGCGCATGGAGCCCAACAGGTTTGTGGAGTAAACTCTCCTAATGCTGGGGGGAGGTGGAAAGACGAGGGAAAAATGAGGAAGGAGCTGGATCCGTTGAGGAGGATCCAAAAGTTGTTGAGATGAGGTGAGGAATGGGATAGACCCAGAGGAGCAGAGGAGAGAAAGAGTTGAAAGATACGCAAGAAGATTTGAGTTGAGAAGGAAAGCGGAACAAAGGAGTGAAAGGAAGGTAGCGAGGGGCATGCAACGAGGAGAAAGGGCCCAGGATGAAGAGAAAGAAGAGCACACCAGGAGGAAGTGTAGAAGCGTGTGCTGTGCCAAAGAGGAGCACGGATGATGATAGGCCCACGAAGAGGCGCGACATTGAGAGTAGGCTGTCGAATGGGGATACCTGTAGCAGTATTGGTAGTAGCAAGAGGGGCCCCAGAGACGAAGTTTGAACCCTTTGGCTGTTGCAGAATGAGGCAACCTCAAAGGAAGATGAGGTGCAGATTAGAGGCGCAGGAGAAGGAGAGGAAGATGGAGGCTTCGCTAGTGGTGGGGGAGAAGAATTGGCGATAGTAGATGGTCTTGTGCGGCTGCAAGTAGGAAACTCTATGGGTCACCTCACAAGGAATGTCAGAAGAAGATGGACTTACCCCCCTTTTGAACCATCCCTTTTGCGCATTTGTAATCAAGAAGAAAGAACAACAGATAGTGACGCGATTGGAATAGGAGAAAAAGTAGAAGGAGATAGAAATAAAGAGACGAGTGAAGAAGGCAAAGTCAGTGCTACTTCACCAACGAGAGTATCAATGTTGAGAACCCTGACAACTAGTAGTTAGATCGGAGTTAGTTCAGTATTGAAGATGGAAAATCTGGATAATACCCTTAGGTTACTCGTGTTCCATGGAACGGGTAAGGATGACGTGGAACATGCGAAGCGATATGGTTTGTGAAGAGGATCACAAACGAAGTAGCAAAGATTGCGCAGCTGGAGACCACGTTTAGGGACAAAGCTTTGATGTGGTATGTGAAGTACAAGGCAACTACGTCGGCGGTACAAGCGAGGTCCCTGACAGAGATCAAGTGAGTTATGCTTAAGGAGTTCCAGAAACCTATGTCAAAGTCTCAGTGTATTACATAAATCAAGGAGATTAAGCAGAAGCAAGGAGAAATCGTGTGGGACTATGATCAACGTTTCAAGATTTTGTTGGATAGACTGATGTTCCAGATGCAGGACATACGACACAGAGGATGGTTCATTGCGGAGTTACTCCCCCATATCCGAGTCCCGCTCACCTAGCAAAAGGTGATGACTCAATCAGAGCTCGTGGAGATTGCAATGCGCTTGAAGGCTACACCGGGAGGGGCAGAGACATCAATAGGATTGGCGCAGGTGCAGTCGCAATTGATCAATATGACGATGCAGTTGCAAGATATGGAAAAAACAAAGTCGTGTGTGAGCACATATGGTGTACCACATGTCGATCTGAGGGGCATCACCGGGACAAGTGCCCTGTGCTTGGAAACTATGTGGTGACGGGAGCACCGAGTCCATTTCCAACTGGGCCTCAAACATAATGGCGCAAGATTTGCAGACAATGGGGCCATGTACCATCCCATTGCCCAACTTTGGAGAAGTATCAAAAGATGCATCGTACCTCGTTTTGTGAATTCTGCAAGTCCGTGGGACATGATGTCAACATTTGCTGGTCACTTCAGCTGATGCAAGACAATACCGCGATGCGTTCTGGGTACAAGAAGATCAGAAGGGTGGTGATCATGGTGGTGCTAAGAGAGGCAGATACCATGGAGGTCCCAGAGGTGGATATGTGCGCAGTCGTAGACGAGGATATGGAGGAGGGGGGAAGACCCCCCACTTGTTTCAATTGTGGAGAGATTGGTCTTGTATCAAGGTTTTGTACCAAACCGTGCGTGCTTTGGGCATATTGTTATTGCCCTGAGCATGTCACAGAGGACTGTCTCATCTTAGTGAAGAAGTGGGAAGAAAAGAAGACTCATTGCAACATGGTGCATGCAGAGTCACACATAAATAAGAAGGATGTGGAGGTTGATGTCTGGGTTATAACGCGAGGAGGAGGAGGGAAGATAGGAAGGGAATTTGAGCAGGCTGAGAGCTCAGGTAAAAAGCTGGAGGGAAAGATCAGAAAGAAAGCGCAACCCCCTCCTAAGTTTGATGCTACCTAACAAAAGTAGTTTCTGCGCGATGCAGAGAGACATGGAAGAAGAAAGAGTGTGTGACTCAAAGATCACTTGAGGAGGCCCAGATTCGTGAAGAAGTGTGGTGAGCGACATAGAGGTCGCTTGAGGAGATTCGGATCTGTGAAGAGGTACAGTGGGTGACACAAAGGTTGTTGGGAGAGGCTCGCGCCCGGGAAGAGTTGTTGCGCGTGACAGAAAGATCTTTGGAGGAAGCTCGTATGCGTGAGGAGATGCAATGCACAACGTAGAGATCAATGGAAGAAGCGCGCAGACAAGAATATTTGCGATGCGCTGAGCAAAGAGCGATTGAGGAACATCGCCTTGAGGAGTTACAATGTGCAGTGCGCCCATAAGCATTGCGCGACTCAGGTCGCAAGACGGATATTGAAGATCAAGTAACTAATTTCTTATGTTGCTGCTTGAGATTGCTCAATGATCCTGATGCTGCGAGGAAGTTAACATAGATATTAGTCACTTGTATGGGGAAGGAGCTGGCATCTGACCTATATCAACCCCTCTACCAGAAAGGGAGGTGTTCTAGGTTAGCAAGCAAAAACGCACTAACAGAGAAGTCAAGATGACAACTGAGCTTGGTGGTTATGATATAGATGGAGTCATGTCGGATCTGGGGTCCGACGTAAATATTCTGCCAAAGAAGTCCTTGGAGTTGATGGAAAACCAAATTTGGTCTGGTTGCCGATCTAGCTGCGGTTTGCAAATCAGTACAAGATCTATCCTATAGTCCGACTGGAGCAAGTAGAGGTGAATATAGAAGGGGTGAAGACGAAGGCGGACTTTGAGGTCATAGAGATTATGAATGACTCTGATCCATACCCAACATTGCTTGGCATTGATTGGACCTTCGACAATAATGCAGTGCTAAATCTGAAGAAGGGGCAGATGTCATTTGAGACAGACATCCTGCGCATGATCACACCTCTTGATCCTGATGAAGGGGACAGATACAACGAGCTAGTCGATGAGGGTGCACGAAGCTCTGTTATTGAGAACATCTATAAGATACTCGGGTGTAGGGAGGATAACATCAATCCCACTGCAGATGGTGAGTGAAGTTAGCGAAGCGTGAAGATCTATGATACTGATTCTAAAGATGCCATGTAAAGATGGCAAAACATGTTGTATGAGTTCTCTACTTGCAGATGTGCGAGGTTAACTAAAGTAGTGCATTGGATCGGATAAGAGTTATGTGATGCCCCGCGATTTGACTGAACATGGCTAGTAGAGGCACTCCTAGTGTAGATGGAGAAGGCCGTCCCAATAGAAAGAAGGATTCAGGCCATGGATGCCGTGGTTCGGGGAACACTGGTGCGGTGGTGGGTGACACATCCTGAGAATATCCAAGATTGGGTGCAGGTGGCTGAGTTGATAAAAGTACGGTTCCAGCCCATTGCCGACTTTGAATTGGCCAACTGGTACAAGGGCAATGAAGATCCCCAGGAACACATTTCCTTTTGTGAATGATGCTAGACTTCCAAGAATATTCCTAGAACATAATGGGTCCATCGGTTTGTTCATACTATGGATATGGTTCCTCGGAGCTGGTATATTTAGGAGCTTTGGAAGCAGACGGTAGAATGGATTCATGTAACCTCAACATTTTGCTTAACTTTCCGCTTCACATTAGAAGATCTAGCTCAAAGGGAGGCACTCTGCAGAATTAAGAACTTTTTATTTCATCTTCAACAAAAGAACGCCACCCCAAAGGCGGTTTGCTCCTACCATTAGCCAATGGAAAAGATGAAAGAGGCCGTCCATTGTTGGATGGTCAAGGTGGATGACATTGACGACGATGATTGTCGAGGGATACATATAAAGGAATCCGAGGGGGAACGCGCGCTAAAGGGAAATGAGGCAGAGATGGCTGTGCTAGAGTATGATCGTTTGATTAAGACAAAGAAACATAAAATTGGCATGGAAGAAGCACCCAAAATGGTTATTATCATAGATTATTGGGACAAAGAGACTGTCACCCAGGTTGTTGACCTACTCAAGGAATATGAGGACTTGTTTCCTCAAAGCTTCTCAGAAATGAAGGGAATCGCAAGATTGTTGGGTGCGATGTAAATTCAGCTCAAGCTAGATGCCAAACTGGTCAAAAGGAGGCCTTATCGATTAAACCCCAAGTACAAGGAAAAAGTGTGCAAAGAATTGGATCAGATGTTGGATGCTGGAATCATTGTTCCTGTGGAAGAGTCCGATTGGGTTAGTCCTATGGTTGTGCAACCTAAGAAAACCGATGATATTCGATTCTATGTAGATCCGAGAAGTCTCAATGTAGCTTGCGTCTACGACCCTTTCCCTACCCCCTTCATAGATGTGGTGTTGGAAAATGTTGGAGGCTGGGAAGCCTACTCTTTTACATACGACTTTTCAGGGTATCATCCGGTTCAGATCGCAGAGGAGAATCAAGCCAAAGCTACCTTAGCCATGGAATGGGGGTCTTTTGCGTACACTGTGATGCCTTTTGGCTTAAAGAATGCCCCCACAATATTCTCCCGGATAGTGGTTGTAGCCTTCAAGGAATTTATCCACTTGAAGTTTATTTGGATGATTGGACAATGTTCATTTTGTTGAAAGAACACTTGCAAGCCCTTCGACTGATGCTAGACCAATGCCGCAAACTCCAGATTTCATTGAATTTGAAAAAGTGCATCTTCTGTACACCCTTTGGCACACTATTGGGGCATGTCATGTGCAAGGATGGATTGCTGGTGGATCAAGCTAAGATCACTGCCATCTTGGATATGGTGGCCCCCACTTTGGTTCACGAGTTGCGCACAACATTGGGTCATACAAGATATTACTGATGGTTTATTTAGGGATATGTGAAGATTGCAACCCCTTTGGAGAAATTATTGCGCAAGGATATCAAGTACGTCTGGACCCAAGAATGTCAGGAAGCCTTGGATACTCTAAAAGAAAAGCTAGGTACTGTGTTGTTTCTAGTTTTTCCCGATTGGTCTAAGCTCTTTCATGTTCATGTAGATATCTCATCCATCACACCGAGAGCAATTCTTACGCAGTCGAGTGAAGGTAATATTGACCATCCGATATATTTTCCTAGTCGCAAGATGTCTAATGTAGAGAAGAATTATGCTACAACAAAGCGCGAGGGTCTTGCCATGGTATATGCCTTACACAAGTTTCGCTATTACTTGTTGGGGACCCCTTTCAAATTCTTTACAGACCACTCCACGCTCAAGTATTTGGTCAACAAACTCGTATTAGGAGGAACAATATGTCGCTGGTTGTTGGTTTTCCAGGAGTTTGAATTTGAAGTTGTTGTCAAGCTGGGAAAGTAGAATGTGGGACCAGATCATCTATCACGGCTTGAGACTGGAGAGGCTAGTCGGAGCCTAGATGATGAGCTCCCAGATGCCCAACTCTTTTGAGTCGAAGCAGTTATTGATCAATTGGTTGAGATCACAGAATTTCTCTTGTCAGGACAGGCCGCAACAGGATATGCCCAGGCTTAGCATCATCAACTGGTGACCCATAGCACAAATTATTATTTTATCGTTGGGCAATTGTATAAGTTGGGAACGGATGACATCTTGCGTAGGTCTGCATTAGAGCATGAACGAGACCCTATTCTCTATGAAGCACATGAGGTTATTGGAGGAGGACATAATGTAGGTAAGGCTACAACGCGAAAAGTTTTGCGCGTAGGACTTTGGTGCCCCTCACTCTTTGCAGATGCCAAGGAATATTGTAAACGCTGTGACGTATTTCAATGGATTGAAAAGCCATGCCGATGAGATGAACTCCCATTGTTTCCAGTTAGAGCGTTAGAGTTGTTTGACAAATGGGCAATAGGTTTTGTGGGGCCCATTAACCCTCTCGCATGTTGAACCGGTGCGCGCTCGCCGCTACATTATTACCACTACAAAATATCTAACGAGATAGGCTGAAGCTGCACCCGTTAAAGATTGTACATCATAAACGACGATGCAATTCATTTTGAGAATGTGATTACCAGATTCGGCTGTCCAAGGGTGCTGATGAGCGACCAGGGCTCGCACTTTCTGAACGAGACCATTCAACAACTCACTCAAGAGTTCATGATCTATCATCATAAGACCACTCCCTACCATCTTCAAGCTAATGGTACAATTGAAGCTTTTAATAAAATTTAAGAGCATGCTTTAACTAAAGTTTGTAATGTGCAGCGTGACGATTGTGATCAAGGCGTCCTTGCGATATTATGGGCATATCGAACAACATGTAAAAGGCTAACAAAGCGCACACCATTCTGATTGGTCTATGGTAAAGAAGCAATCATGCCCCTAGAATTTGTGGTTCCTAGCCTCAGTGTTGCTCTCGCGACCCATATGACAAACGAACAATCCCTTCAACACAGGTTAGATAAGCTTGTGGAGCTAGAAGAGGACTGTATGATGGCTAGATTTAGCCAAGTGGTTGAAAAGCAGAGACAAATGGCGTGGCATGATCGCAACATCCACCAGAAAATCCTCCAGACTGGATCCTTAGTTTTATTATGACAGTAAATATTTACAACACCCTATCAAGCTACATATGCGTTGGTTGGGTCCTTTCCGTTTGGTCTACATCAGTGAAGCCGATGTCGCCAAGTTGGCTACATTACAGGGACAACCGCTCAAGGGACTTGTTAATGGCAGCAGGTTGAAAGTTTGCTACAACCCGTATGGGTCAACCACCACTTAGCTCCATGTTGCCGCCTTATACACACCTCGGGTCATGTGGAAGAAATCTTCAATCCACTAGGTATGTCCTTGGGGGAAAGTCTTGAGTCGAGGTGCTGTCACCTGATGCTCGATTCCTCCATATAGGCCAACTCCTGGCAAAGCCAAGGGGGGTAGTCCCTAAAAAATAACTAAGGCTAAGTAAGCTAAGTACAAAAAGGAAATCTAGTAGTTTATTCAAAATAAGAGCAAGATACAAGTAAATCTATTCTAGCAGCTTATTTGACACATAAATGAAATTTGCTTATGATAGAGATAGAAAGCATGTAAATTACTTGCATGTAAGAGATACAATGATGAAAGCATATACAAGTGCTTGAAAAGTAAATGATAAGCAATATAAGACCAGTGCCAATAATATGGAAATTTGCTGCGAAATGTGAAATGTTGCTGAAATGAAGATATGTTGTGTATGCTCTTGACATTTTATTATTAAGGTGAGTTGTTTAGTTCGTGGGTTTACTGTGAAGTGGCTTAATAATTGTAAAACCATATATGAGTGCAAAGTGTGTGTGTAAGTGATTGCAAATAAAGAAATCTAGTCTAAAGTTTGGCCCTCTAGAGGTTATCCCTCAATTGGGTACAAAGAGCAATGTCAGAGGTCCAACAAGGAGAGAATTGATCTCGTTAATGAGTATCCCCCTAACTTCATACACAAGCTCAATGTATTGCCCCAATCGAACAATAACCAATATTGGATTTCTCTATTAAAACTAGATCCACACTAGCTAGTTTTGACGACTTCTTTTCACACCTAGTTATTAGGAGTGAGGTCGTGGATTCGCTTGCCTCTTTTCACACCTGTGTTGACATGAGTGAGGTAGCGTTCCTTTGCATTGGGAGCATCCGAGTGAGCGCAGTTGGCAGACATGTCAGTATCTCAGATGTGTGTGGAGGACAGGCTAGCCGGGGCTAGCAATTGGTCACCTTGGAAGGCGAGGATGGTCTTTGTCTTAGAGGACCTCGGGCTATGGGATATAGTTGAGGCAGTTATTCCTCCCGTTCCTGTCACTTCTCCCGTCTTGGTAGCAGAATTCAGGAGGAAGAACAACAAGGCAAAGAGGATCATATGTGATGCTGTGAGAGATCATATTATTCCCCACTTGACTGGGAAGACTTGTGCATACGAGATGTGGGCATCTTTGTGCAAGTTGTACGAGAGCTCTAATGAGAAACGAAAGATGGTTCTTCATGACCGACTCAGGGCCATTTACATGCTCGAGAATGAGATCGTTACTTCATTCCTTGGTAGATACACACAGATCAGAGATGAGTTGGCAGCCGTCAGAGAGGTTGTGAACCCTAACTCTTTGGTGAGGCAAGCTATGAATAGCTTCACCAAAGCGTGGTGTCCATTTGTACGGGGCGTTGTTGCCAGGGAGGTTATGCCTACATGGGAGAGGATGTGGGATGACTTCGTCCAGGAAGAGATTAGGCTTGCAGTCGAGGCTTCTAGACAGCATCAACAACAACAAACTGTTTCTGGTGATGAGGACCTTGCTCTTTGGACAAAGGGCAAGAAGAAGACCGACCGTGGAGGTCGGCAGGGTCCCAAGTTTGGGGCCCCACCACAGGGAGGAGAGAGTAGCAATAGCAGTGGGCAGAGGAGACACATGAGCACAGTGAGATGCTTTGCTTGTGGAGAGATGGGTCACTATGTAGAACAATGTCCCAAGAAGAAGAAGAAGTAGCAGGATGGGTCAACAACGACAATAGAGGAGATAGAGTTCAGTGATTAGTTTTCCAGAGAGTGTGCATTCATTACTACTTTATCTGCTATTACACCATCCAACACTAGATGGGGAGATCGAGTTGAGGAGGACCGACTGACGCACAACCGTGATTCAGAGGGAGATGATACTCAGTGTCCCTGGACATCTTCAGAGTGGGTGACTCGTCCACCCAGTATAGCTACAGTTTCAAAGCAACCGAGCAGACAAAGAGTTGGTGCTACAACTTCAGTGCATCAGAGGATGATGAGGAGGAGTAGCAGGGCACCACAGAGGCTTGAGCCTCACATGGCTTATGAGACGGGCAGATCAGGTTCTGGATCCACTTCA
>JZKD02S1828092.1:314798-336546 GCA_000966675.3 Picea glauca | reverse complement strand
AAGAGCCAACTAACCATTCCACATGGTCAAGGTTTGTGTTCTAGGCTACTCAATCCTTGGCCAGAGGAGAGTATCTGCCCGCTGCCCCTTGGAGAAACATCCACACTCCTCTCTATGAGGGTGGTCACACCCCTTTCTACGAGGGTATTCCAACATGTCCCTAGAGTATCCAAAACTCAACACTTGGACATAGACCAACCTTGGAAAATTTCTCATTCCCCTTCTCTATGAAGTCTCTTTCTTCTCTACAAAGGTCTCTTCTCTTTTCCTTCTCTATGAAGGTCTACCTGTGGGATTGCTCATTCCTTCTCTACGAAGGTCTAGCTATGGGATCTGAAAAAATCTCTTGTGGTCCAAAATCTTTCCATGGTATAATACCATGCTACCCATCTGCTGGGCACCATCCATCTGCTTTCCTAACTGCACCAAATCACAATCCTCTATTTTGAATTCGGAGACATAGCTCCCTCTTGCACCAAACTAAGAGCTTCTAATCATCATCTTTGAAGCTCTCTTCTGTAATATTCTGGGTGCCTTCTTGGGTTCGAAAATTTCTTTCTTTCTGACTACATACTGGATCAACCTGCTCCCTCTGCATCTATAAGAACGGTACTGGAGCAACCTGTAGTTACCTGCATCTCATCAACTATGTCTGAGTATCCATCTTTCTCTTCATCTTGAGCATTTCTGTTCTGCATCTTTAGGAGCCTCCTGCTCCTATATAAATACTGGATATTATCTGGTTCTTACTGAGTATCACCATATCATAAGTCCTTCTCATGCTGTCTAATTTATGCAAGTCAAGGCATAAGTTCTTTCTTATGAGACCTGTAAACTTACTTACAATATGCTTTTTGAGATATGTCACTTAGCCAATCAGTCAGTAACAATAAGCAGTAATCAAATAAAACTATATCATGATTTCTATCAGAGTAGTACACATCTTTTCTTAATTAAAACTTGTTCAACCATGTACACATCTGAAACCCTAATAATGAATAAGACTTTTGAACTCTTTTTCACTCTAGCTATGAAATTACCAATTTTTCCCCGACTATCATAGTTGAACACATACCTTTGTCACTCTCATGAGTGATCATATCTGAAATAAATATTTTATCTCTTTCTTTATCCTCTTCTTTGATACTTCCTTCATAAATCTGTATAGACACTGAAATAAAATGAGGTTAATTAACATTCTCACAAAAATCTAGCTTGTAATGATAAAATATTAAAGTAAACAAGATACTAAGAATAAACTTGAATACTTATCTTTTGTTTTTGTGTGGGGAGGCTCCACAGACTCCACCATTTGCTATCTTTCTTCAGATCAACTATCTTCATCTTAAAGTACATAATCCTCAATTTCTACTAAAGCTTTCTTTGAGGGAGGAGATTCCTCTTCCTCTGCCACATGTGCTTGATGCTTTCTTTTCCCTTTTCCTTGAGGACAGTCATAGGAAAAGTGTCCCAACTTTTGACAGTTATAGCATCTGATCTTTGAAACATCTTTCTTCTTATCTGGAACTCTTACGGAGTTAGCTTCTTTATTGTTCTTCCGGAAGGAACTTCTTCTGTTCTTTTGAACTGTAAGAGCTTTCTCCTCGTCAACAATTAATCTCTTCTGTTGGTTTGCAAGTCTAGATTCTTCGTGTGTGCACTTTGCCCATAACTTATCAAACTTGGGTAACTTGCTTCTTGCACACACTCCTTGTACAAAAGGAATCCAAAATGTTGGAAATCCATTTAGGGTTGTGGTTACAAGCTCTTTGTAACTAATGACATCTCCAATAGCTGCAAGCTGATCTCTAATTTGAGAAACTCTCATAAGATAGGATGAGACAGATTTTGAGTTTTCCATCTTCATATTATGAAGCTGATTTCTTAAGGCAAGATTTCGGCTAATGTATTTGCTTTCATATAACCTGCTGAGTGCTTCATACATTTGCCTTGCTGTCTGTAGTTCGGATATATGAGAGATCAAGTGATCCTTTACTGAATCTGACACGATTATTTTTGCTTTATTTTTATTCATCTTGTGCTTGGTCTTTTGCTCTTCTTCCTCTGGTTCTGGTACATCCACTGTAACATGTTCTAGGAGATCATTCTCGTCTAGAATCATCTGCAACCTATGCTTCCAAGATCTGAAGTTTCCAGATCCTTCCAGCCTGTCTTCTACCCTCATACCGGTAGCCATTCTCTTTTGTAGTAGAAACCCTAGCCCTTGGGCTATATAAATAATAGAAAAATCAAATTTCTTGGATCTGAAAATTGAACTCACCAAAATATGCGCTGGACTGAGGCGAGTATGCTTGTATAGTCAGTTTCTGAAAATTCCAATTTCTGACCCTTTAATTTGGACCAACGGATTTCTAGATGGGTGCTTCTGGTTTCCTAGTACTTCTGGTTTTTTGGTACTTCTGGTACTGGTGAAAACTAGGGTTTCACTTTACAGGAGTTCTATCCACTGAAAAGGTGCGCTGAAGGTGCCAATGAGTTCCTTAGGCTAGGGCGCACTTTTCTAGATGATCTTTGGGCCGAAATTCCTCTTTAATAAAAAACCCTAATTTTCTTGTATGACAATAATGACGTTTTTCTTTTTCCCGTGAAAGATGCTCTCTTCAGCTTAGCTTTGATACCATGTTAAAGTTTAAGCTATTATTAGGTTTCTTTTTAATTTACTAGATAACGATAGCATAGATAGGATCACTGAGAGAAACACAATCATAGAGTATGCACACATTTATCCTGGGAAACCCTCAAGGGGAAGAAAACCCAACAAAACTTTTTTAATACGAAGTACAACACCAAAATAGCTCTCTCTCTACGAGAGACAAACTACCATGATAATAGACCAGAAAATAATCAAAGACTAGAGAATATCCTCTCCAACCAATGCACCTCTCGCTCTTCCTTCTTCCGACAATTGGTAACTACAGTTTCCTTCAATACTTGCGCACTAGATGAGTGAGCTGAGTGAGTGAACAAATGAGTGGCTGACATCCTTTATTTATACAAACTGGCAAGTGCTGAAAGGAGGTGTGTCTTCACTGGCAGGGCTGACTTGGTATTTCTGGGTTGTTAGAACCACTTTAATTTACCTGGGGGTCGACTTCTTAATTTGCATATTACAATTAGGGTTTGACCAATCCGCGAAAGGGGATTTGGTCAATTAGAATGCCCGACATGATCAATCCACAAAAGGTGATTGATCTAATGAATAATAGATCAATAATAAATAGAATACTCTTTGCAGTTACAATATTTCAACAGGGTGCTGACTTGGTGGGTATAGCTTCTACCCACTTTGTGAAATAATTAGTTGTTGTGATTATCCAAGCATAGCCATTACTTGAATTATCTTTAAACTGGCCAATGAAATCAAGCCCCCACTGCTGAAAAGGGGCTTCCACCACTATTGGCTGTAATGGTAAGGCTGCTAGCTTTTGCTTCCCAGTAAACAATTGACACTGCTGACAACCCCTAACCATTTTGTGCACATCTGAAAAAATAGTAGGCCAGTAGTAACCTGCTTTGAGGATCTTGTGGGAAGTAGTTTTGGCTGCAAAATGCCCACCACAAAATCCTGAATGTAAATCAACCAAGAGTCTTTTGGACTCAAGCTCATCAACACATCTAAGTATCACCCTATTGGGGTTCCTCCACCCCAATCCATCTTGTATGATACAATACTTAGCTGCTTTCAATCTCAATGCTCTTCTTTTGTGACCAATTAGATGACTTGGGCATCTGAGATTAGAAAGAAAGAAAACGATATCAGCATACCATTCGTGTTTTTCTAACCTTTGAAGTTCTGGAGATAAAGCTGGCCTAGATTGACTGTTTTGACAGACTAGGTCCAAAGCTTGTTCATTTCCTTTAGTTAGCATTTGAGCTAATCCTTGACCTTTGATTAACTTAGTGGGTTTTATCTCTAAATCATACTCTTGTATTTTTGAAACCCACTTTCCCCTGACCCCCAAGCAATCTTATTGTCCAAGGATATCTTTTACTGCTGGGTGAGGTACATACCCCACAACTCTTGAATATCCAATGTAAACTCGAAAATGCTTAAGGGACTTGACCAAAGCATATGCTTGCTTTTCCATGGTTGTGTAATTAAGCTTTGCGTTTTGCAATGCTTTGCTCATGAAAGCAATGGGTTGCTCTTGACCTTCGTCATTCTTTTGGAGCAACATCCCTGCTATAGTATCTTCAGAAGCAAAGGAAAAGATTTGAAAATCTTTAGAATAATTTGGACTAAATAGCACAGGAGATTTACCAATTGCGTCCTTAATGTTTTTAAAAGCTCATCTTCCTTCTTTTGTCCACTCAAATTTGACATCTTTCTTTAAGAGTCTGAGGATAGGTTTCATGGTCTCGGCTAAGTGGGAGGCGTCTATGTTTGTTGCAATATGAGATTGCAGTTACAAGGTAGCTTGAGGGTCCCTCTAGCTCAGCTTTGGGTTTGCTCCCATTAGCTCTGCATGGAGACTGATCATCTTCCAAAGGAGCATTGCACTTGTAAATTTTGTATGTGGGAAGTTGAGTTAGATTATCATTTCATCTTTATATGCCCTATCTATTATGCGATATCTGGCCATTATCATTTTTTGTTTAGAGATATTTTGGCTCCTTGAGGAATTTTGCATACTATGGGGCCTAGAGATGTATTGCCCTACTCCTTTACTAGATGCTTTACCTTTGATAGAATACTTTTAGGGGAAAATGTTTGTGCACGACTAATTCTAGGATCATCACTTCTTACTTCCATCCTCAAGATGGCTTTAGTCATAAGAGTCCTTAAGAACAAATCTCAAATGCTAGGTTAGTCGGGTCAAAGTTGCAAAAATCGTATTGGCGAAAAAATCGTCGGGGGTCCAGAAAACATCGTTTTGGATTTATTGCGAAAACATCGGCAATATATCGACAAACTTAAAAACATACAAAAATATTCATTTTTAAATTTTTTTTGAAACATTTAAAGCAACAATAGCATCAAATAGACAGATTGCCACATGAATATGGAAAGAAAACTGATATATAAGATATATAAGATGTCTAGTGATACATCACACATAAAAAATGAATCATGTCTGGAATCTTGATTCCTTAGTCATAAAAAAATATAATAAATGTATCTCATGATCGTCATCATGACTCATGACTCATTTACAATGAAATAAAGTAAATAAAGTTAATAAACTATCGATTCCCTCTGTCTCTACCCCTTTTACAGACAAAGGTAATCGCTGCAGAAAGTGCTTTTCCTCTAGCCGTAGGAGTAGGTGCCCTTGAGGCTAGTGCACCTCGTACTGGAGTCGAACGTCCTTTAGAAGAACTAGAAGACCTTCGAGACTGATGTCCTATAGAAGAAGGTAGAGGAGGTAGACTACTAGTGCTACCACTGGGTCTGTCTCCCTCTGATTGTGACTGTGGCTCTACTGGTGGCACACTTGCAGACTTGGCGTGAAATTAAATGTCCTCTGGAACATCCTAATCCTACTTCTCAGAGATACCATGCTCATCATCACTATCCTCCTCTAGCTAATCAAGGACGGTCTCAATAACAAGTTCCTCGACCTCCACTCTGCTTCACCCAAGGACGGTCTCAATAACAAGTTTCTCAAGCTGCTTCACCCACAACCTGAGATTGTAGTAGACGTAGTCCAAATCATTAAGGCGTTGGATATCCAACTTGTAGGAGGATCATAAATTAATTAATTAGAATGTAAAGGAGCATAAAATTTAAATGACAATTTAATAATTTATAATTTTATAATGAATTTAAAATTTAATTTGAAATTCTCTAACCTGTTGCGCTTTTTGGTGTGTACTTTTTCAAATACACTCCAGTTGCGCTCACAACCAAAAAAGCTACATGTCTGGCTAAGCACCCGAATTGCCATCTTCTATAGAATAGGTACCTTTGCACCATAGTTTTCCCACCAAGTATCTACAACGAATTAGAGAAACATAAGAGAAGACAATGATTTAGTTTAAAACAAAGAAACAACTTAAGAAGATCAATGGTTAATTTGATAAATTGAAATCTGAAAAATGAATTTTGAAACTTAAAATTTAAAACAAGGTGAAACTTACTTGGCATTATGTTCTTCCTGTCATTTATGGCCATGTCAAACCCAAATAAGCCTATGGACCTATTATTAGAGTTCTAGCTGTTGGGAAAGCTCTAATCGGTCAGTTGCTCTTGGCACCATCCTTTGGACACACTCAAAGAATCCAGACATAACCTCTGAATCAAACTTGAAACCATAGGTGTAAGAGAATGCAAGGTTGAGGTATAACCCTGCAGCATGAATGGGGCGATGGAGTGTGTTGTTCCATCGATCATCAGTCACTCTCCATATCCTTTCTTTTCTCTCCTGCCCTTGATCCCCCTTATCCACATAATAAGCATGAATGGACTCTTTGGCCCTATCCATGGCCTCATATAGGTAGCCCATTGCGGGCTTGTCCCCGTCGACCAAGCAAAGAACCTTTACCAAAGGTTCATTGATGGTGCACACCTCCTTCACTGCATCCCAAAAGCTCTCCTGGTATGCAACTAGCCTCAGAATGGCTTGCCCCTCTTGTTTACTGCTAAATGATAAAGCATGCCACTCAAGTGAAAGGAACATTGCCTGCAATTCCCACCTAGAATTCAAGAGAGAATGAAGAGAAATAAAACTAGTGGCAAAGCGTGTGATGGCAGGACACACCAACTCTTTGTCACCTATGATTTTTCTCATCAAGCTAAGTATAGAAGCATGATTGTATATAAATTTTGTGATGCTCCTTGCTGAATCAATGGCATCCTTGATCCAAAACAATCTTTCCCATATCCTCTAACATCAAGTCAAGGAAATGAGCGACACAAGGAGTGCAAAACAGTGTAGGATACCTGGACATAAGCATCCTATCAGCAACCACATAATTTGCAACATTGTTCGTTATGACTTGGACAACATGCTGTAGACCTATCTCTTGGATGAACCCATCCAACAAGTCACAAAGTAATGTCGTATCCTTGACATGTGCAGATGCATCCACAAATTTCATAAACATTGTCTCCCTGGGACAATGAACCAAGAAATTGAGAAGGTCCTACCCTTCCCATCAGTCCAACCATCTGACATCACCGTGCATCCTGTGAACTCCCATGAATCTTGAAGCTCCTGCAACCTCTGAGTGCAATCAACCTTTTCATTTTGAAGGATGGCCCCCCTCAATTCCTCAGAAGTGGGGGGCTTATACCCCGGGCCAACAATAGCAACAACCTCAAACATGGAGACATAGAATGGGCTCTTGGCAAAATTTTATGGAATATCACTCCATAGAAGGTATCTACCCACATTTTTGTTCGCTTCTTCTTTCTCTTTTATTTTCAACATGGACCTGATAGACGGTTGTACACCGGGTGTGGATCATGGCACAAAAAATGGTGATGTTGTTGTAGGCATTACGGACTGTGAGGACTGGATCTCACTAGACCCCACTCCCATTGCCCCAAGAGTGTGTGTGCTTGACTTGGATCTTGAAGCCATTTCTTTTTTCTTGGCTTCTGCGTACTTTTTGTTTTCTGCATATTCTTCAAGTGATTTTGTGGCCTTCACAATGAGTTTTGGGCTTGAATTAGGACAAATACCCACCACATGCCCTGGAATTTTCACAAGGTGGTATTTTAGCCTGTATACCCCACCGAACATTTTTTTCCCACATAGATTTCATGAGAGAATTTGTCGATTCCCTGGATTAACAAGCTCACCATACTCCCATAATAGATCCAATGACTTTGGCATCTTTAATATGGAAAAATATGAACCTAGGGCAAAACAAAATCGGTTTTTAGCATGTGTTATAGATGAAAACATGAAAATTTAAAAAACAGAGATAAATCAATGATGTATTTAGCATTCAAACTTGGTTTTGAACCCGAAAAACACATGATTTTTTTTTATCTAATTTACATTGACCTAGGGCAAGAAAAGTCCAAAAACGTTTTTGGGCATACATGGCAAGAAAGAAAATCACATAACAGTGGCAAAAAAATGGTTTTTGATCCATCAAAAATATATTTTGAAGATGTAAAACTCATTGCCACTGAAAACCTATTAAAATCTATGGTGGAAAAATGAGAAATAATGTGCAAATGTTTTTACTTACCTCCAAATGCAAAAACTGTGAAGTGGACTTAAAATTCCAATGCCAAATCCACAAATCTGACCCTTGAATCCACAAAATCCCATTGGAAAACTCTTCCTTGGCTGGTTGGATGGCTTGGCTCTCCTGCTTGGCTAAATGTCAAATAGAACCCAAAAAAAACTGTGGCGGAAGTCTTAAACTGGCCACTTTTTTCATCAGGTGATTTTCTCCATCGACTCGCGATTTTTTGGGGAAAAATGGCATAAAAATTCACCAAAACATTGGCCAATTTTTTCGGTGATTTTTTGGCAATTTACCGTTTTCTGCTTAGAATTGCGATAAATCCCTATTTCTACGATTTATCGGCAATACTGAGTCAGGTAACACGTACTCTAGAGCACCCGACTATTGGACAACATGAATCTCATTTCTAAATTCTTCTTTGCCTTTTATGTTAGGAGAGATAATGGTTGGCAATGTTTTTGGTGAAGTCACCTTTCTTGGTTCCTTTTGGATCTTTGCCAATTTTGTTCTTCTAGGCTTTATATTGTTTGATTGTATCTCTTTAACCCTTCTTTTCCTCTTGTTTTCTTCTCACTTTGTTCTAGAGTTGTTTTCAACGCTCCCTATGTACTTTTTTTTCTTTGTTCTTTTGCAGTTTTCTCGTAAATGCTTTAGCACTCCCAGTGGTTCATTTACAAGTTATCTTTATACTTTTTACAGTCCCATTGGCCAACTTTGGCCAGTAGTGGACATTAATATTTAATTTAAATAAAATAAAATTAACTTTTCTTACCAGGCCTACAAACTCTATGCTTTACTTGGAACTGTAGCTTTTTTCTCTGTTATGCAATTGCCTTCTATTTCTGCATCTTTAGGCTATTTCTTCTGAGTTGAGCATAATTGCATGGATTTTGGTATAGTTGTGCATTAAAAAAGTGAAGGAATTATGCCTGTGCTAGCAGCAACGACCAAACAAGGATTCTTGTTTAGCAATAATCACTCCCATGTTATGTAAATGCTATTTGCAGTAAGTTCCATCAAGTAAATGAATAACTTGTTTTACGTGGATTTGTTGTGCTACCACAAAGCATTTTGTGTGGCCGGATGTTTCCAGTCTAAATTGACTATATTGCCTTATTCATATCAAGATTTTTTTTATATCTCTTCAAAGAAAGTGTATGTTGTTAAGTTGTTAACCTATATTATATTGTCAAATTGTTGCTCTAAAATTGAGAGGGTTACATGGAAAGATACTATGTAGATCCATGACATTTGGCATCCAGGAATTATGAGATTCAAGAATTTTACTTAGCATTTCCAGCAGTTATTATCTTTGTTTTGTATATTTTCTTTAACATGAGCATTTAGTGGTATGCTCTAAGTCGGAAATATGTTGCATATAGGACAATTCTGTCCGCAGTTGGATCATACATGGGAGTTCTCTGCTTCCAGTACCTTTTCCAGACAGTTCTCCTGGCCTTGCTTCAGAAAATCCAAAAAATGCTATGGATGTGAGACCTGTCATCACAAATACTGGCTACTGTACTCTTTTATTTTGTTTTGTTCAGATGTATTAGAATAAGAACATAAAGATTTTCTGTTGTTGTTGTATTTGCAGCTTCCATCATATGTATTTGATTGTTGCTTTGGGTTGGCCGTATCACCAGGAAACCTGGTTCTTACTGCTGTAAGTTGCGTTCATACCGTTTCGACGTTTTTTGGATTACTTGATTGTTTTGTAGTTCACATATCAATATACATCTCTTGTATTCTCGTATGGTCATTGCCTTATGTGAGTGAATGTTCTGGAAGCCACACCTATTCCCTGTTCTAATCAAAGAATAGAAGGTTAATTGTAAGCTCTGAGTGCATCATGATATCAATATTGACAAGCATAAAATCGTTCTGCTTTTATCATCAATTTTTTAGTTGATTCATAAGCATTTTGCTTCAAGTTACTTTTGACTTGCTCTAGAAACCTACTGTCTATACTCTCTGTGCATGCATCCAAATGTGACATTCTTTTCAATTTATTTATTTTTCCAAGGAAAACCTCATGGGATGCCCTTCTCTTCCCAGGAATATCCAGTGGAGGTTGGCTCAACTGCCAGCCACAAGAGCAGCTGGTAAACCAGCAGGACTCAGCTGGACTCGAACCTTAGCGGTACTAGAATGGGGAACCTCATGGTGAACTTTGCCTTCAAACAATGCATTTGAGCCGATTGAGCTAGCCCAATTGGCTTAAAATTTGAAGGACATGGGGGTGGGCTTTGAACCACTTATGTGTACATGGGTCACGAGATCTTTTAATATAATCTCTTTGGGTGCAACCACATGGTTGACAAATGCTTTTCAATTTCATGTAAAACCATGGTGCTTGATTCTCTGGTGCTCACATGATGTAGCAGCCAGTAATAGACTTGATCATGATGTCCTGTTTCCATGTAATATTGAAATAAAATGATTCAGTCTCTATGAAGCCCAAATAAAGGAGGCTTCACAAACATCGATGAATTATAATTCTATGTTATAATCCTTCACCCCACCTCTCTAGATACAATTGGGTATGTATTGGATATCTTGAATCCTTCTTGGATCAGTAGCCAGAAGGTATACAAATCGATCTGTACAGGATCAGTATGGGATGCATTTCGAATATATCTAAATAAGATAAGATAAGATAATTTTATTAATGTTCGACTAATGACCACAAAAGTAGGTCAAAGGGACTACTGAGTACAATGATGTCAATACAGTGCAGGAGTACCAAAAGGCCTCCTATAAAAGGTGAGATGCAGAAAGTAAAATAAATAAAGTGTAATAAGGTGTAGTAGTAGAGAGATCTACTTTGAGGCATGAAGAACCCTCGGCCCCAATTTCAGAGACCTACTCTGATAACAAGATGTACCGTGGGAGAAGATCTTTGTACAAGAGGAACCAAAAGAAGGGAAAAATAGGTCTGTTGTCACACACCCACTACGACAACTAAGATTTTCTTTTTCTTTTTGTCTTTTCTTCGAGGGACAGAATCCTTGAACTTCTATGGGGCCTAGCGCAGACCCTCCCTTCCCTTATCCTCCCCCATGTGATCCTTGGCTATGACCACAGGCCTTACCAAAAAGGCGCTTTCGGCTTTCGCGATTCGGGAAATCGCGATGCAAGCATTCCCCTATCCTCTGTATTTCGAAATGCCGAAACCCGAAAGGGTCTAGCAGATCCTTAGCTCCTCTCTTGGGTCGTTTGTCATACGACCGATCCTATGACCTGGTGCTAATCCTCTAAATGCTTTTGGGGTTTCGCGATTCGGGGAATCGCGATGCAAGCGTTCCTCCTTTCCCTTTTAATCCCCGGGACTTGAAAGCCCAGTGTCATTTGGATCTACGGTCCAGTTCGTCAGCTTGATCAATGGCCCGGATTAAATCCTGACATTCTATCTTTTGGGATTTCTGGCGGGGTCTTCACTCCTATTTCTTCGATGTCCAGAACCCCGGTAGCTTTAGACCTTCGCCACACATCCCCTACAAATGGACGGTCCAGATTCTTTCGGGACCCGAAATGTCGACTTCTGAGTTTTGACTCTTCATTAACTGCTAGCACCTACCTCCTCCTTCTACCACCTGACTCTGCCCTGTGACCTAGGGCTCATCCACAGAGCGCGTCAGGGTTTCGGGTACCGGGATTTTGCGACTTGCGAAAACGAGGGGTCTTACCCTTTGGTTTCCCTGGTGCCGAAACCTATTCACGCTAAACCGGCTCCTCCATAGAGTGTGTCGGGCTTTCGGGTACCGGGATTTCGCGACTTGCGAAAACGAGGGGTCTTACCCTTTGGTTTTCTGGGTGTCGAAACACCAAAACCTATTCACGCTAAACTGGCTCATCCACAGAGCGCGTCGAGGTTTCGGGTGCCGAGATTTCACGATTTGCGAAAACGAGGGGTCTTACCTTTTGGTTTCCTGGGTGCCGAAACGCCGAAACCTATTCACACTAAACCGGCTCATCCACAGAGTGCGTCGGGGTTTCGGGTACCGGGATTTCGTGACTTGCGAAAATGAGGGGTCTTACCCTTTGGTTTCCTGGGTGCCAAAACGCCGAAACCTATTCATGCTAAACCAGCTCATCCACAGAGTGCGTCGTGGTTTCGGGTACCGGGATTTCGCGACTTCCGAAAACAAGGGGTCTTACCCTTTGGTTTCCTAGGTGCTGAAACGCCGAAAACCTGAGAGAACTACTCTCTCTTGTACAAGCTTTCCAGACTCAGACCACATGATCCTTCAACGGGTTCTTGGGTAATTATCCCTAGGCTTGGTGACCTGACTGAAAAGCCTTCCTAATTCACCGAGCTATGAACTCTGTGTCAGGGGTAAAGTAAACTCGTGGGTTTACTAAAACGGTAGTCTTTTCAAGGAACTCACTCCGGCTCTGGAATGCGAGGGAACTTCTCGGAAGGAGGTGCCTTCGGGAAATCAAACCAAGACATAGCGCGAGTCAAGTAGATGGAACAAATCTCAAGGGAACAGACTCGTATTCTGAACTTATTCATTCTATACATAAACCGATTATGGTCATATGAGTATAAGCATGCATCCATTATTTCCGATCAAAACACAAGGCAAACACTTAAATACAGAAACCATTTATGAGCGTATAAACATGAGCATGCGTCTAGGATATTCAATTCAAGATACAAGATATAAACACTTATCAGAAACACCAGGTGTGACGTGACTGCTGAGAGGGGTAGTTGTTTCCACCCAACCGTAGGCTCAGTGACTCCAAACGGATTTACCACTAGCCACCCCCGAGCTAGACCACGATGCTTAAGATTCAGTCTCCTACTCCCAGCTCAACTGAAGTCAAGGACGAAGGTTACTCTACTTCTCCTATGTTCAGAACTCTTTGTGTTTCTAGAGTTTTCTCTAGTTCTCTTTCGCGATCCTTGTTGTGCGTGTTCTCTCTCTCCCCTTACCACACTTCTTCTCTTGCCTTTTCTTTGCAAGATTGTGTGTGGCGCGAATTTCCCTGTCCATGGTCAGGTCTGGGAGCTGTTACGGATGGGCGGTTCACCCCCATCCCCTCATTAAGTCTTGAGGAGCCTCCCCACCTACCAATCTGATGGGAAATGCATTCCAGGGTCAGAGAGTTGCTTTGGTCTTTGAGCAAGTAAAAACCAGTATGGTACTGGCTCGGTGGAAGTTAACGCAACCATTCCAGGTCCCTTCCACCACCTCTCATTAGCCATCGTGGTCTCTTTTAGCACATCCCCCTCCCAACAGTCATGCACCACATAATCATAACATAATTTACATTCATCAGCCTTTTATACAAAGGTCCGTCAAATCAAACATTCACATCTTTGAGTTTGCCATAGTTTTTTGGCCAATATAGTTATTTTTGCAGACTGGGGGAAACAGGGTGTTACATCTGTCATGGAATGGACCCATCTCTCCTACAATCCGAGGCTGAAAGAAGAAAGCTGAGTATAGTCCGGTTGAAGATTTTTAATGACAAAATCATAAATATTTCATTCACAGATTTCGCCAAACACTTGACTAACCTGAGATTTTAGTCTTTTAATAAATGCCTTTAAAACTGAAAGCTAAAACACTTAAGTCAAGTAAATCACTGACCCATACTCTGATAAGGCAATAAATAGACAAGTGATTTTTGGTCCAATGACCAGGGCAAAAACCCCATCGTGGGGAAAACCCTAGAGAGATTATTTCTATTATTCAAGAGCAGATCTGAAATTTCTTACAGCCCAAAAATTTATTAATTCCAACTGTAAATCAGAAATGCAAATGAACTTATCTCAACAATCTGATTTCTTTCTAGAAATTCGTGCCAACAAGCTTCAATTGCCCACACGTGCCAACCAAACGGCAGTCCGATTTCTGGGAAATCGTGTCACTGTACAGATAAAAACAGTAGCAATAAATGCACAAAATCTGCCTCGAAAAGCATGCCAACAAGTACAGTACGGACTGTACAAACTTCTTTCTTGGAAATCATGACTCCCTCTTGTTGTACGGACTATCTTCACACTGTACGGACTGTCCTTCCTTCTGCTGTACGGACTGTTATGATTGCACTGCCTTGGGAATCGTGCACTCTAATTAACTTTGAAAACTATGCTCTTAAACTCTCCAGAAATCTGATCTCTCTCCTTTGTCTTTACTGTGTGTTCTTCTCACATTCCTAAGCATGTATATGTACTCTTCTCTTTTCCCAAGAAACCCTAACTTACATAACCAACTGAATCTAATGGCTATCATAAGTCTAATCCGAGGGCTCATATTTAATGCTCCTCATTAATTACAAAATAAGTAATAAATGCTCATTAAATACTTTTGGGTCCCACAAGTTAAAATCACTTAAGTTATAAAGTACATTCACTTTATAAAAGCACTTTATTTAAAAAGTCACTTTACAAATAAAACATGTCTAGGAAATATGACTTTATGTCCCCCCCATGACAAAACACAAAAACATGAATGAGGACATCCCTTGTTACATTTCAACACCGGTGTCCCAAGGGGGAACTGGTGTGGTGCCTGGATTGTCTATTGTGCCACTGATTGGGAGAGATGGTGCACTGACGAGGTCTAGGGTATCTCATCCGTCTCATGGGAAGGGATCTGGTCTGGTAATGTCACTGAAATCTCATGGGATGAGGGAAGGTCCCATAGGGCCGCACCGATCCGGAGTTCATGGTTGCACTGGGTCGCTTATTGCCCCTTTCTAAGGGTAGCATCGTGAAGGAGGAGGTGATCCGCCGAGTAAGGTTTGGTCTCGTAGGAGGTTGAAGAGTATGGGCTCGGAGCCTAAGGGCCCCCTGTATGTATAAGGCTAAGCACTGCTGATCCGGATACCTAAAGAAGTTCGTGAGGGTCTGATTCCCCCTGAATAAGTAATGATACCTCCTTGTGATTTCATAATAAATGGGGTAGTGAAAGATGAAGTGCTCTTCAGTCTTGACTTCCTAAAACTGGCATAGCTGACAGATCTTGTCCGGTTGGTCGATTTGGTGGTTTGTCTCTACCTGAAGTCTATGAGAGCCCACTCTAAACTGGCCAGTTTTCATAGAGGAAATCTCATAGAGTTTAGAGTTTAGAGTAATCTCTAAGAGGTTCTCTTCACTATGTAATCTTCGTAGATGATTACTCAAGAAAGACTTGGTTATATCTCTTAAGGACAAAGGACGAAGTTTTCAGCAAGTTTCAAGAATTCAAAGCAGAGATAGAGAACCCCACAAACAAGAAAATCAAGACCTTGAGAACAGAGAATGGAGGAGAATACACATCCAAGGAATTTGTTGCCTTTTGTAAATCGGCAGGGGTTAGGAGGGAGCTAACTGTTCCTCATAATCCTTAACAAAATGGTGTAGCAAAAAGGAAGAACAGATCTATTAAAGAAACTGTGAAGGCACTAATGAATGATCAAGGTTTATCTATGTATTTGTGGGGAGAAGTAGCCATGACAACAATATAATATATATGTTCAGAACAGAAGCCCCCACCACATATTGAAGGATATGACTCCAGAAGAAGCCTTCTAGGAAAGAAACCTAATGTGGAACACTTAAGAATCTTTGGATGCCCTGTTTACATTCACATCCCCAAGGATAAAAGGAAGAAATTAGAACCCTTAGGAAAGAAGGGCATATTCGTGGGATACATTGAATCATCCAAGGCCTACAAAATCTATATCCCGGAACAACATAAGGTTGAAGTTAGCAGAGACGTAACCTTCAATGAAAAGATGGCTTTCAAGAAATCCATAGAAGAAACTATAGAAGAAGAAGAGTATGAAGAGCCTAAAGAAGAAAGCACATGTCTTCCAGAAAGTCAGAATGAAGAAACATAACAACTTGATCATCCGATGCAACCATGTGAACCTATTGAATCAGTCACTGTACCCAAAACCAAGAAACGTCCAGATTGGCTTGAAGCTACTCTACAAGAACCAGAAAGACTCAAAGCCCCAAGTGGCACCTTCAGAAAAAGCAAAAAGCCCAAAAGATTCTCCAGCTATGCAAGATGTATGACAATGCTTCTAAATGAAGAACCCACCACATTTGAAGAGGCAGATCAGAAGAAACAATGGAAAGAAGCCATGACAGAAGAACACCAGTCCATCATGAAAAATGATGTATGGGAAATTGTGCCTAGACCCAAAGAAAAATCAATAGTAACTTCAAAATGGGTCTATAAGATCAAACATACAATAGACGAAAGTGTGGACAAATACAAAGCAAGGTTCGTAGCTAGAGTGTTCTCCTAGAAGGAGGGAGAAGACTATGACGAGACAGTTGCTCCTGTTGCCATATATACTTCTATTAGAGCCATTATGTCTCTTGCTGCTTCCATGGGATGGAGTTTACATCAGATGGGCGTAAGGACAACTTTTCTCAATGGAGCAATCGAAGAAGAAGTATACATTGAACAACCTCCAGGATTTGAAGTACACTCCAGAGACACTCATGTTTATAGACTAAAGAAAGCCTTGTATGAACTCAAGCAAGCTCCAAGAGCTTGGTATGCCAGAATAGACAACTACTTAATAAGACTTGGTTTCTCCAAGAGTCATGCAGATCCAAATCTCTACTACAAAGTCGTGAACATTGCACCGATGATTCTACTGCTATATGTCGACGATTTATTCTTGACAGGTGAAGATTCTCTCATCACGCAGTGTAAGAAGGAACTAGCTTCTGAGTTCGATATGAAAGATCTTGGTCTCATGCATTATTACTTGGGGCTAGAAGTATGCCAAAAGCATGGTGAAGTATTCCTTGGACAAGGAAAGTATGCAGTGAAGATTCTTCAGAAGATTGGAATGATGGATTGCAAATCCATGGACACTCCTATGACCACAGATATAAGGAAAGTAAGAGACTCAGATTCTAATCCAGTAGACCCGTCCCTATATCAACAATTGATTGGGTCATTGATGTATTTAGTGAATACTCGACCAGATATTTGCTTTCCTGTAAACACTCTAAGCCAGTTTCAGGTGGAACCTAGACATGAGTATTGGATAGCTGCAAAGCATGTTCTAAGATATATTCGTGGGATGCTAAACTATGGTTTAAGATATACCGCATCCAGTGATATACCGCTTCATGGATTCACATATTCAGATTGGTAGGGAGTACAAAAGACAGAAGGAGTACTTCAGGGATGTGTTTCAGCTTGGGCTCCGCTATGATATCTTGGGGCAATAGGAAACAAAAGTCTGTCGCACTCGGCATAACAAAAGCAGAATATATCGCATCATGTGAGGCATGTACAGAAGCAGTATGGCTGAGAAAGCTAATTTCTGGATTATTTGATCAGGTTCCAGATTCGACCATAATATACGGTGACAATCAGAGCTGTATAAGGCTATTCAAACACCTAGTGTTTCATGAACGGTCGAAACACATTGAGATCAAATACTACTTTATTCAAGATAAAGTCTAGGAAGGGGAAGTGAAGCTCCAATATATCTCCACAGATGAGCAGAAAACAAATATTTTGACAAAGCCTTTGTCCAGGATAAAGTTTGCATACTTACGAGACAAGATGGGGCTCGTGGAGATAACTCTCTTAGTTGAAAGGGAAGAGATGGCTCCCCAGGTTGGGAGGGAGCACTGATATATATACAATTGATTTATGGACAATCCTTTTCTAGTTTGGAAAATGGTCCAGTATGGGCAGTTCCTTTCCAGTTCGGAAAGTGGCTTTAGATTTTTGACGGACAAGCATTTTCCAGTTTGGAAAATGGTCTAGATCGGATAGTCATTTTCGTAATGAAAATGGTCCGATAGATTGCTGATGTACCATAGACAACGATTCCCCTCGTGGCCAGTGTGGAGGAATGGTCTAGGACAGTCATTCTTCTTGGCAATCACTCTCAGTAGTGGTCAAGTAGAATGGTCCGCCTCGCCGAGTAGTCATTCTTTTGAAGTTCACAATTGTGAGTAGTTTCGAACAATGGTCCGTTTTGGAGGTTGGTGCAGGACAATCATTTTCTTAGGAAATGGTCCAAACAGTCATTCCCTAGGGCAACCTCATTCTCTCCAGGTTGCACTATGTTTAGTGCAGGAGGAATGGCCCAGTTAGGTGAATGGTCCAGGTTCAGCAATCAGGGACATGCATTCCCTAGGGCAGACTCATTCTCTCAAGGTTGCACTATGTTTAGTGTCGGAGGAATGGCCTAGTTAGGTGAATGGTCTAGGCTCAGAAATCAGAGACAATTATTCTTCCATGCTTGGGAAGAATAGTCCAGATAGCCCATGGTTGATGCTTTTACTGTATGAGGGTAGATGCTCTTCCAGATCTCACAGATGTGAGTGGAAGAATGGCCCATATGACTCAGTTTACATCATGATATTGTTTCTGTGCAGGTTGATATCAGATGATATGATTTCTATGGAGACTGTATGTCTCTGGACAGTAGATGTATGCTACTGTGGTGGATGTGTTCCATTGATTGTGACTATGTGTCACTGATTAAGTAGCCGTGTGCTACTTGGTGTGGTTGTGTACCACTAGATAGTAGTTATGTACTACTATGGATAAACATAGTTGTGTTCTATCATATGACATTGTACTAATTGTCATGGAGATTATCCAGTTGGATAATATTGACGGTGCTTGTGATTTGATCATGAGATAGCCCACGTGGCTATGATGATGCTACCGGTTGAATGGTCTGTTTGTGCTCAAGACCATTACCTTTTATACCTTCCTAGCTAGGAGGGAGTGTTGATATTATGGTAGTTGCGGGTGGTATTAACCTCCATTTATGACCTTAGATGAGATTAGAATATTCCGGGAGCAAGAAGAACCCTAAAAGACTTGGACAGAACCCTAGAAGTAAAGTTGGTTAAAGAGAATATTTCATATTAAGACTTTAGCACCCAGAAAGAGAAGTCGGCCCAGACAGCCTGGAAAGAACAGTGTAAATACAAGGTGCTAGAACTCATTTGATACACACAAGTTGAAACTGTAGAAATCCAGTAGTGCGCAAGTCTAGGGAGTAGCTGCAACTTGTAATTTCGGTCTTTCTGGGTTGGACTTTCTGATTAGTCTTGGTTATATTTGCTTGGTGCATTAGCCTTGGTTGGCTATTGATTTGCTACCAGAATTCTTCTCTCTGTCAAGGTCAAGGTGCTCAGGGGTGGCATTCGTGCCTATGGTCGGGTGACAATATTGCTATATTGTCTATGGTTAAACGAGCACACCCACTTTTCTAACAAGAAGGGCATGGTCCGCGAGGGGGATGGAGGAAGTAGAGAAGTGATGAATAAAGGGGAGTAAGTTATGGCTAGATAGGACATAACCGACAACACTCGCACCCCCTCCATGGGGACAGCATGTGAAAAGGAGAGAATCTGTGAAACATGGGAGCCCGTTTAGAATCAACGATTCCTGAGATTCCCCTAAGTGTAAAAGGTGCTGACCATAAGTTGTGAGAGGCCCCAATGCATAGTAAGACATCCAGTGAAGCCCCACTGATTCTGGATCGATCTCCTGGATGCAGAACATGTCATCTGGCCAGTCATGGAGAGGAATCTGGAGGGCTCAGTTGCAGAAGTTGAAGTCAACTAGGAGAACCACCCCCCCAACTGTCGTGTATTGGGTGATACTGGCATATAAATCAATGAAGGGGTCACCATCAGGTCTATTATGAATGGAGTATGATGAAGATGTTGGAGGAAAGTAGCAGACTACAATGTAAATGTCCCTTGGGAGAGGGGAAACACTACGAACCTGAACCCAAAAAAACCGGGCAAAGTCATTCATGCCACCAAAGAGATCCTGTTTCGGAGGGATTCTCTAATGAAGCGAGCAACACCACCTGAACCTTTGATACCCCTGAACTCCTCGTCTCTTGTCTACATGCTGAAAGCTGATGGTATCCTGCAATGTCCAGGAGAGGCCGGACAAGGCTCTCGTGCGTCTCGGTAATGAATAGAATGTTCAATGATGACCCAAGAGCATCATATAGTAGATTCGATGATGACCAGAAAGACCCATTGTTGTTACAACAACTTATGGAAATGCATGCGCCCTGTCGTCTCTCCCATCGGGCTCGTCATTTGGAAGCTCGAGGTACTCACCCAGGTGGAAAAGAGTCTCTGATGACTGCTTTGAGGTTCCTAATGACTGTCCATTTCCTTGCTTGGCGTGCTGCTGTAACCTGCTCCCTAGAGCGTTTGAGCTCTGCAACCTGTGATCTAGTGAGATCTTCATCAAGGGAGGTCCTACTGGGAAGTGAAAATAACTTTTGCTTAGCTTTGAGAGCCCAGAGTCGATCAACCGCAGACCTGAATCGGAGAAAGAGAGTGGAATTGGACCCAATCCAAGCTCTATCAAGGGTCACATTCTAGAGATCGAGATTATCCTTGAGAAATGAGGTTCCAATCACCATGGGATCTGCAGATGGAAGAGGTAGAGGGAGCCCTCTCACTTTGAGATTCAGGTCCCATGCCCGTCTAGTTCATTCCTCCATGAGTTTAGCTTGCACTACCTCTTCTACTGCTGCTAGAGGGGGCGGAGGGACTTTATCCCTGCCTCTAATGACCTGTGCCCATGAATTGATGTGTGTTTCTGTTTCATGTTTGAAGGTAGCTTGCTGAGACCTAATTTCTTCTTGCTTGTTTTTAAGGTCAATAATCTCTGCTTGTAGGGAGTCACTAGGGGGTTGGTGTAGGGTCTCTTGCTCCATGTCGCTAGGGGGTTGGTGTAGGGACCTCTATCCGTAATGCTAGGTTCGATGATTCCATGCATTCTAGTCTCATAAATAGAGACCCTGAATGATCCTGTTAATGTACCCCTCTCTCGAATCCTGTGTATCTTCCTTAGATCGACTGCAGATGAATCTGTGCCCATTAATAGGGGGGGGGTGGATACTTTGTATAGGGGTCATTATAATCGGCTGGAGTGACCACAATCCTGCTCACTCGTGGCCACGATTATGCTCAATCGCTCCACACGATCCTTGCTCTATCTGACCCACGATCATACCCATGGTTGTCCTCTTTTGCGGTCACGACCTTGTCTCCTCTCGTGGCCACAATCCTCCATGTTAGATTTTAGGGTAATAATGCAGAACAATAGTCTCTTTTAAATTTTAATGTTAAACCAAGTTAGATCTGGAATAAAAACAACATATAGGAAGATAGATCTATAACAGCTGTAACAGTGGAAGAAAAGAACTTAGTTTACATGCAATAATCCTCAGATCTGTAACATCATATCTATAGCAGCAACTCAATAACAATTGATCTATATGTTAGTTCTGAGAAAGAGACATTTACAGATCTATATGCTATAAATCTCAGATCTGTGACAGCAGATCTATAAGAGTAGCTCAATAACAGTTTATCTATAACTAGAAGAAAGAAGCATTAACAGATCTATATATATCAGCAGTTTTGCAATGCTTATTCAGTAAAACACTTCTACAGTAAACTTCAGATTTGAACCTTAGAAAAATAATTAGTAAACATACCTGGTACCTGCCTTACCTTGGAGAGTAGCACATACCACAATGGATGGAGGCCCATGGAGTTATGCTCAGACAAAGGTTCAGTTCAAGATTCTATAAAAGA
>JZKD02S1828092.1:302432-313582 GCA_000966675.3 Picea glauca | reverse complement strand
TATTGGTCCCAGACCACATACCCCAGGAGTGTACTGGGGGCCCTAGATCTTGTCTAGGGTCTTAGCCATCCTCCAGGAGAATGGCTCTCGCTGCTGCATGTAAATTTAACACTCCACTATCCACGAAACCCTTCATTTGGGAAGCACTTCGTGACCTTGATTTGCGGGCGACCACAACCTGTCACAAACCTGCTCTTACTTCGTGACCTTGACTCGCAGGCGACCACAATCCTTTGCTCGCACCCACAAACCTGTCACAAACCCTGCTCGCAAATCTGCCCGCGACCAAGACTCGCGGGCGACCCCAAACCTGTCACGAGCTTGCTCACACCCTCAAACCTGTCACAAACCTGCTCGAACCCTACACACGATTCTGCTTGCAACTTTGATTTGTGGGCGACCACAAACTCGCGGGAAACATGTCACGGACCAGGAATTCATGGGCAACCACAAACTTGCGGGCGACCACAAACTCCTCAATGTAGCATGCTGCAGTGCAGTGCTCATGAATCCGCTTGCGACCTTGATGCGGGAGACCACAAATTCGTGGGCGAATGGGCCCAAACCTGTCACGAACTTGCTCGCACCCTCAAACCTGTCACAAACCTACTAGAATTCTGCTCATGATTCTGCTTGAACCCTGCTCACGATTCTGCTCGAACCCCTCTGAACAAAGGAAAAAGAAGAAAAAGAGCATAGAAAGATTAAATAAATCAACATTCATTGCAGTTTCAACAACTAGACAACCAAATGTCATTAACTAGGCAACCTAGCGTCATTAGACTTATCTATGCCATCTAGCCACCCATCAACTAAGCTCCCTTTTTGCAAAAGTTTCTATCATGTACATGCATATGCCAATTAGTAGCCTTGTGTTTGAAGAAGCTTATCAAACTATTTTTGTTTCTTGCTGCCCAGAAATCATTTCAGATGCTGACAGTAAGATATTAGGCAAACTTGGTAGTTATTTTATATCTAAGCATGTAAGTTTTCATAGCTTCATGATTTATTCATTGGGGTTTTGGATATGACTGTCTATGTTTTTGTTCTGACGTTTCAGGTGAGAACACTTTCACCCATTATTTTGTTTACTTTATGAGTAATGATATTCAAAACCACAAAATCTGCATGAAGGCTGATTCATTAACGTCCATTTTTGGAGGTTACTCTGCTTCTTTATTGAATCTGATGTAGAATTAGTATCATACTGTAACGCAATTATTTTCCACCATATATATTATATCTATTTTAATACATGCCATATCAAACTGTTTCCTAACCAAAATTTTTAAGAACTGACATACCTGTATCTGTCCTTGGATCCACTTCTGGATCACTATCTGTGTCCTGTAACTTAGATATTATTTCAAGACTTTATTTGAATAGATAAAATGTATGCAATTAAACAAGACATTCTGTGAGAAACATCTAGATTTTAGCAATACTCCAGTGAATGTCTGTGGGTGGGATGGCAGATATCACCAAGAATCCATTGGAGAGAGTACAGTCCATACTTCTTCCCTGTCCTTGATAATTCTTACTGCAGTGAACATTCTTCACAAGGTCTTGGGTGACTTCAATGTTGTAGAGATGACAGCTAACTGTTTCTTATTCCTGACCTCACTCCATCTCATTTTATCCCAGTTATGTGGAGCAATACTAGGCCCACATAGCTGGGTTTTGTAGTGTACACTTGAATAGTCTTTTATATTAATTCTTTAAAATTATACATAGCTTAGACATATTTTTACTGAAAGGTGCAACAAGCTCTTCCTTTCTTGACGTAGAATACATGTTGAGTTGCCTTTCAAATTTCATCAATACTGAGCGTTTTTTGGCTACTTAAGGGTATTAATCAAGGACATTAATGCAACTTCAATTTCAATTTCTGTGTCATCTTAAAGGTGTCTATGGAAAGAGGTCTCTACTTATTTGTACATTTTTCGGACGTGAAACTTAGTTTAAATCTCAACAAAAGTTTCAATGTTAAGGTGCAATAAAATAAAACGCTAAGAGAGTTTGCAAAAACTTTTGATTTCTTAGAAATAGTCATACAATACACTTGGGCCTGACCATATTTGTGGTGAACGTGCAACATTCCTTGGATACAATTTTTAATAAGTCTTTCTTGCCTTAGCCAAATATATATATATATATATATATATATATATATATATATATATATTTTAACATTAGCTGGGCAAATTGTATTATAAAAAGACTACAGCAAAAAGTGTAGCTGGTATTACTGTATTACATTCATGCACTGTTCGGAGTGATTCAAACTAACTACTTTGCAATCCTTGACCAAGCCTATAACCAGCCAGCAATACAAATTGCCTTGGCTTTTAAACAAAATAGCCCAGACTATCTTAGCACTGTAAAATTTGTAATAGATGCCTAATACTCTAGTTATATGGAAAAATATGATAACTAACAGATTGCATATATAGTGGAAGCATCATCCAGGCCTGTACTGGTTGTGACATTCTCCTGATCAGCAGCTGCCATCTCTTTGTCAAACTAGTTCACCGTTTTTTCTCCCAGCCTGTCAGCTCTGGACGAGCATTTTGCCATCTTCTGAGTTAATGCTATATACTGTTCCCCATAATGCGGAGTGAGAGCCAGAATGCAAAGAAGACTAAAATCTGCCTCTACTATATGTTAAATTTAGAGCTGTTATTAGGTTATCAATGCATTTCCAAAATAACAGCATAAAGAGGATCATTGAAAGAAACACAATCAGAAGGTACACAGCATTTTATCCTGGGAAACCCTCATGGGGGAGAAAACCCAGCAAATAACTTTCTCAATAATAGATTGCCAATACAATGTCAAGACTAAAGACAAAACCACCAAGAATAATCTAGGACTGAGCATGCACCTCTCTTCTCCTTCTTGCAACTGCAGCTTCCTCTTCAAAAGATGTGCACTAAAAGTGTGAGTGAGTGAGTGAACAAATGAGGCGCCATCCTCACTTATAAATACTAGTGAGGAGGTGCTAGGGTTATGTCTCTTCACTTAGTAGGGATGACTTCTTCCAAGAGTGGTTAAAACCACTTTATAAACCCTAGGGGCCGATTTTACAAATACCACCATATAATATGGTTTGACCAATCCACAAAAGGGGATTTGGTCTTGTACAAGAACCGACATGATCAATCCACAAAAGGGGATTTGATCTATAAGATAATAACTCAAATATAATTAGAATATTCTTTGAAGTTACAATATTTCAACACTCCCCCTTAATGAGAAGGGTATTCTACTGACATAACCCAATACAACATCATCATGAGAGAGAGAGAGAGAGAGGGCAACAACATCATCAACATCTGGAACACTGACTGGCATATTTACAACATGGAGCTGGAGTAGCATCATCATCATCATCATCATCTGCATGGTGTGAAAACATCAACATCAATTAGCATAACACTAAAGAAACAATATCACCAAACTGAGTCTGGTACACGATCATCAACAACATGAAGCTTATACAACAACATCATCAACAGTACGAGGCTGAAACAACAACATCATCAACATGAGATTGATACAACAACATCATCAGCACGAGGCTGAGACAACAACATCATCATCATATGGCAACAGAATGAGGCAGGTGCAACAACAAAATTTTGTGGTACTTTGACAGACCGTCCTCACCGGACCTTCGGGATCTTCCCAGGAATCATAATATTCCCTAGGATATAAAATCCTAACAAGCTACCACGTGGTACTCCGACAGACCATCCTTACCGTACCTTCAGGATCTTCCCAGGAATCATAAGATTCCCTAGGATATAAAATCCTAACGGAGCTACCACTACTGACCACAACTGGCATATACATGCACAGGTACTCTGACAGACCGTCCTTACTGGACCTTCGGGATATGTCCAGGAATGATCAATCCCCTAGGATACAAAATCCTAACGGAGCTACCCGCTGTTGATCATGATACCATAGTATCATAAACATCACTCCCCCTTTCGAGGGAGGTCCTTTCGGACAACACCAAGGTTGTCTCAGAAGTACTCAAACTTCACACGAGACAGAGGCTTGGTCAACACCTCTGCAACCTGCTCATCTGTGCCAACATATTGGAGCTTTACAGCTCCTCTCTGCACCATATCACGAATGTAGTGATACCGGATCTCTATGTTCTTTGACTTATCATGGAACAGTGGGTTCTTTGTCATCTTTATGCAACTCTGGTTATCACATAGAATCACGGTGGCTTCCATCTCCAGATTGAATAGACCTGTCAACAACTCTCGAAGCCATATGGCTCCACAACTAGTGGAACATGCTGCAATGTATTCTGCTTCTGCCGTGCTGAGAGCAATACTGGATTGCTTCCTGCTTTGCCATGAAGTCATGGTTGACCCCAGACTGAAAAGACATCCTGAAGTGCTCTTTCTATCAGAAGCACTTCCAGCCCAATCTGAATTAGTATAACCATACTTTCCGAAGTCATGATCTCTAATATAAGAGAGACCATTATCCAACGTACCCTTACAGTATCTCATCACATGCTTTGCAACTACAAGGTGAACATGTCTGGGTTCTACCAGATACTGACTCAAGGTGTTCACAACAAAACATATATCTGGCCTGGTATTCGTTAGATACATCAACAAACCAATGATTTGTCTATATAGAGTAGCATCAACCAACTTTGACGAAGTATCAACTAGGAGCTTCAACTTTGTTTCCATGGGTGTGTTCATGGATTTACATTCCAACATGTCAAACCTCTTTAGTATTTCAACTACATACTTCCCTTGGTTAAGGAAGATCTTTTTTGGGCTCTGCTAAACTTCAAGACCTAAGAAATAATGCATTAGGCCTAGGTCTTTCATGTCAAATTATGCAACGAGCTTCTTCTTACAATCTGAGATGATCTTTTCTTCTCCTGTTAAGAATAAGTCATCAACATACAGTAGCAATATAACTGGCTCATCATTCATAACCTTGAAGTAAAGGTTAGAATCAACTTTACTCTTGGTAAAGCCCAAGCTCATCAGGAAACTATCAATTCTTCCATGCCAAGCTTTAGGATCTTGCTTCAACCCGTACAGAGCTTTTTTCAACTTGCAGACACGAGTCTTTCTATCTTCAACTTCAAACCCTTTTGGTTGTTCTATATACATTTTTTCTTCAATAACACCATTTAAGAAGGTTGTTTTCACATCCATCTGGTGTAACTTCCACTTCATTTTGGTTGCAAGAGCTATGATGGTTATGATAGAAGTGTATCTGGCTATAAGAGCAAATGTCTCTTCATAATCAAAACCTTCCTTTTGAGAAAAACCACGAGCTACAAATCTTGCTTTATGTTTTTCAATACTTCCGTCTACTGCATGTTTTATCTTGTATATCCACTTGGAAGATACCACATCTTTGTTCTTTGGTCTGGGAACTACTTCCCATACATCATTGTTTGTAATGGACTGGTATTCTTCTGTCATGGCATCCACCCATTCTTTCTTCTGAATGGCTTCTTCAAAGCATGTAGGTTCCTTTTCTATGAGATCACAGATCAAGGCCATATAACTGGAGAATGGCTTAGGTTTCTTGCTTTGTCTCATGGTTCCTTCTGGGGCAGCATACTTCTCTCCATCTTGAATAAGTTCCCTCGCCCAAGTTGGATTTCTCTTGTGAGAGATCGTCATCCGGGGAGGTTCTTGAGATTCTATCATATCATGATCTTCTGGAATCTCATCATCAGGAGTAACTGTAACTTCCTTCACTGGTTCTGCAACTCTGGGAGCTATAGGTTCTTCTTCATAGACTTCTTCAAGTTGACATTTCCTTGATCTTTTGAGTGCTGCATCTTCATCAAAGGTTACATCTCTGCTGATCTCAATATGATGGTAACCTGGTATGTAAATTCTGAAGGCCTTAGAGACCTCATTGTATCCAACAAATATTCCCTTCTTTTCTGAAGGATCCAACTTAGTTCTTCTTTCTTTCGGAATGTGTACAAACACTGGACAAACAAATATTTTTGGATGGCTTACTTCTTGCTTCTTTCCGGTGAACATTTCTTCGGGGGTTTTGAATCCAAGTGCACTATGGGATAATCTGTTTTGGACATAAACTGTGTTCTTGCTGCTTCAACCCATAAGTGCATTGGAAGATCTTGATCGTGAATTATAGTCTTCACTGCTTCCATAATTGTTCTATTCTTTCTTTCTGCTACACCATTTTGTTGAGGATTATAGGGAGTGGTGAGCTCCTTCTTAATCCCGACATCTCTGCCAAAGATTCCAAATTCATTTGAGGTATACTCTCCTCCATTATCTGACCTGAGTATCTTGATTTTTCTTTCGGAGAGGTTATCTACCAAGGCTTTGAATTCCTTGAACTTTCTGAGTACTTCATCTTTTGATTTCAAGAAATAAACCCAAGTCTTACGAGAGTAATCATCAATAAATGATACATAGTATACATACCCGCTTAGAGAGGTTGATGGCATTGGACCACATACATCTGAGTGGATGAGCTCCAAGATTCCTTCTGCTTTACTGTCACTCTTTGGGAAAGGATTCTTTATGTTCTTTCCTTGTGCACATCCCTTGGATACACCTTCATGATCAACCTTAAATTCTGGTAAACCTGTAACTACCATGCTTACATATGGTAAGGATTTGTAGTTGATGTGAGCTAGTCTTCTATGCCAAAGTTCACAAGGACTCTCAGTGGAGTGAGTCAACGTTGCATCTGAGTGAACTTTTAACTTGTACAAGCCACCTTCTTCTATTCCAATAACAATTGCATTTTCTAGGGTTTTTCCTTTAGGCCACATAAGAACTTCACCATCTTTGAATGCAACCCTGAAACCTTTCTTATCTAGAGCTGAGATAGAAAGTAAGTTCTTTGTCAAACCTGGTACATAGAGTACATCCTTCATTCTCATTGGAGTTCTTGAATCCAGTTTATAGGTGGATTTTCCCATTCCTTTGATAGGATACTGATAATCATCTCCAAGTGAAACTTGTTGGGGGAAGTCCTTTTCTGTAAGGCTAGAGAGAATGTCTGTCTGACCTGTCATGTGCTTAGAGGCACCGCTATCTATGAGCCAAGTATCCTCTCCAGGTGTCACAGATCCTGAGAGGGCGGAAAATAAAACATAATCTTCAATTTCTTATTTAGTCACCTTCTTGGGTGGCTTATCATCTTCAACTGCATGGGCATGATGTCTTTTGTTATTTCTCTTCTTGTATTCTTCCCTTCTGTCAGGACAATTCTTAGCAATGTGTCCCATCTTATCACAATGATAACATTGATAAGAGGAGAAATCTTTTTCTTTTCTTTGACCCTTATGATATTTCTGGAATCTCCTTGGAGGGTGAGATTCTTTATGGAAGTGGGTGAATCTCTTTGGGGAGTGGGATTCTTTATGAAGGTGGGTCTCCTTTTGGAAATGAGACTTTTTCTTGCACAGATAGTTTGGATGAAGGCATCCCAAGGTCTTGTGAGACCATTAAGAGTTGTCATGATGAGTTCATCTTCATCCAAGTTGTCTCCAATTGCTTCTAATTGTTCTTTGAAATGAGTAACCCTAGAGAAATAGTCTTGAACTGTTTTTCCTTTCTGCATCTTTGTATTCTTGAGTTGGGTTCTCAAGTTCATCTTGCGGTTGATGTTCTTTCCTTCATACATTCTGGTTAGGGCATCAAACATCTCTTTTGGAGTATTCTTAGAAGACACTTGAGGGATCAAGTGATCTTTAATAAAATCTGCAATTATTCTTTTGGCCCTAACCATATCCTTTTTGTACTTCTCTTTGGCTGCATCTTCTTCGGGTTCTGGTACATTTTCTTTTATGAATTTTGCAAGGTCACTCTCTTCAATAATGAGTCCAATTTTGCACTTCCAGGCATGAAAGTTTTCCACACCTTCTAACTTGTCAACAAGTTTGGTGCTTGTAGATATCTTGACCTGGAGCTAGGAAAATGACCAGAAAATGAAAGTGCTTAGAAAATGAAGCTGAACTTACTAGGAGATGCGCTGGGCTGAGGCGAGTTGGCTGGAGCTGACTGTTTCCAAATATTCCAAGTTTTAACCCTTGAAATTTGACCTGCGCAAATCTGGACTGGTACTTTTGGTACTGGTTCTGGTTTCTTGGTTTTCTAGTACCAGTCAAATCTAGGGTTTGACTTTTCGGAGAATCTGACCATTGAAAAGGTGCGCTCAAGCTGCCAAAGGATGCACTAGGGTAGGGTGCACTTCCCTAGATGGTTTTTAGTCAAAAATTCCTCTGCAATAAAAAACTCTAAGTTCCTTGTACGACAACAACGACTTTTTTAGATACCCAGTGAAAGGTGCTCTATTCAGTCAAGCTCTGATACCATGTTAAATTTAGAGTTGTTATTAGGTTATCAATGCATTTCCAAAATAACAACATAAAGAGGATCACTGAAAGAAACACAATCACAAGGTACACAACATTTTATCCTGGGAAACCCTCATGGGGGAGAAAACCCAACATAAAACTTCCTCAATAATAGATTGCCAATACAATGTCAAGACTAAGACAAAACCACCAAGAATAATCTAGGATTGAGCATGCGCCTCTCTTCTCCTTCTTGCCACTGCAGCTTCCTTCAAAAGATGCGCACTAGAAGTGTGAGTGAACAAATGAGGCGCCATCCTCACTTACAAATACTAGTGAGGAGGTGCTAGGGTTATGTCTCTTCACTTAGTAGGGCCGACTTCTTCCAAGAGTGGTTAAAACCACTTTATAAACCCTAGGGGCCAATTTTACAAATACCACCATCTAATATGGTTTGACCAATCCACAAAAGGGGATTTGGTCTTATACAAGACTCGACATGATCAATCCACAAAAGGGGATTTAATCTATAAGATAATAACTCAAATATAATTAGAATATTCTTCGAAGTTACAATATTTCAACACTATAGCTATCTGCTTCCTTGATTTCAACATTGAACCCATTATCTTAGCCATCTGAGTTGTAATCTGCTGTTCCAATTCTTGAATCTTTGAAACTAGGCTGTAGATAGTGGAGCGATTATGGTGTACTTGTTCTTCATGACTTCATAAGACCCAACTAATCTCTTGCAAATCCCATGGATCCATTGTACAATCAAAGAAACCCGTATGAACCAATGTCACAGGGTTTTCCGAATTTGAACTTCAAGGTTCAAAATTTGGCAAGCCTCAAAAAATATGTTCAGGTTTGGTTTTACGTTTGCTTCATTTCATTTTATACCTGTTACCTTACAGAGTTTGCCGTATTTTAATTTTGGAGTTCGAATTTCTTTGAATTTTAAAGTCATTTAAATTCAAATTTAATTTAATTCGCTGTGCTTCATATCAAATTTGGTTTGTAAAATTTGCAAGGTAAATGATCTGTTAATTTACCTGAAGAGGAGGCCAACATAACTACTGAGTGACATAGGGTTGTCAAGCATGCATATGAAGGGTTTCTATAATAGGGCCATCTGTATCCAAATTTTGCCTTTATAATGAAGACATACGTGCAAGCATCCAACGTATGTTGTATGAGGGCCATCGTGCCTCCAAGAGATAATGATTGTATTCGAAGAGACCATTGATGGAGGCCTTGCATACATGCATAGAGGATTGACGCTTGGCCTGGGCGTTGTCGCTTTTTAATATGAGATTTCATTCAGATAGTTTTATAATTTACTTTATATAAATATTGTATTAGATATATTAAAAATAAAATATATTAATATTATATTGGATTATATATTAAATTTAATTAAATTATATATATATATATATATATATATATATATATATATAAACAAATTTAATGGCCAACTTCATTTGTATTATATACATAAAAAACTTAATATATCAATATTATATTGGATTATATATTAAATTTAATTAAAGTTATGAATGAATTCAATGGCGAATTTCATCCCAATTTCATTGAGACATTTGAATTTTATCTGAATTTCATTGTCTACACACACATTTCTGAGGAAATGTACTTGGGAAAAACCCTCCGAATACTTCCCTATGTTCCATGGATGGTAAGTGGGGTAACCATCGACCTTGATTATGGGGCGTCGCCCTGGGGGAATCAAGAGAGTTGAACCCGTGACCAACAACAAGCATAATAAACTCATGTCTGGCTCTAGACCATTTGAGCTAACCCTTGGGGATATATATATATATATATATATATATATATATAGCCGAACTTAATGGCAAACCTCATCCGAACCTTATCAGAAAATTCGAATTCGAATCAAACCTAATCCTCGCCTAAGCTAAATTCGAACTCGAACCGTGTGTCATAGGTATGAACAATGTAGAGGTGAGGAATCAGGTTTAGCAGGGTCAACTTCCCAGTTACCCTTCAAATCGATCGAAAAGGATCCATGAATCTGCATATAGCAATAGGGGGGAGGTTCCTTTGGCAAATCTCTTGCCACCAACAAGCTTAAATGTATAGCACATAATAGCGGGATACTGAAAGCCGCACTAGAGAACAACGACAGGGGCCAAACACAGATGCCAACCATTATCCCACAATGAAATTGAAGAACAAATGTCGAGGGTTGAAAAACTTACAAAAGTAAACGTTGGGGCATGTAGCAATTAGACATTCTAAAATATCCCTGATCCCACTGATGAAGATATTTGCTACTGATCTATTGTTCTGTCTTGCAGATCTGATACACTGGGGGCTTCTGGATGCGTTTTAGTTGTATGTTTGAGATCTTGATGGTTATTGCATGTGCATGTGGGTTATTGCATGTGCATGTTCCATATTTATGGTTTTAACAACATATAAAGGACGCATGCAGAAGTAAGGAACATCAACAACCCAATATCATGTATTATATGGTTCAAGCATGGAAATACAATAGCCTACTGGAAATATAGAATATAAACGTCAGCTAGATCTCATGGATCATCACTGGAATACAAACAAATAGCATAAAAATACCTGTGATCAGAAGATGAGAGTAGATCTGATGCATGCACGGATAGATCGACAAAATATGCGATTCTAGAGAAGTACGGTAACCGCTACCAGCTGGAAAACTCGTCCGGAAGAATAGACCGTCAGAATGCACTGGAAACTGCTCCAATAGAAGCGCCCTGGCCTCTAGACTGAAATGGATGAG
>JZKD02S1828092.1:249345-270995 GCA_000966675.3 Picea glauca | reverse complement strand
AGCCCTTGGATCAAAAAGAAACCTAAGAGTCACTTAGGGATTCTAAAGGAGGAAAAAGACCAAATGAGAAGTCAATTCTTTCCAAGAGAGATTGAGAGATTGAGAGAGAGCAAGAAAAGAGAAAGTTTCTATTTTTCTGAGAAAAGAATGCAGCAGAGAAGAGGCACGAATTCCAAGGCAAAACTAGGACACGGATTTCGAGGCATCCAACAGAAAAGGAGAATCCGTACTGTACGGATTTGGTACTGACGCATTTAATGTACCTGTTCTGGCCGTACAGCAGCACGAAAACCAAAGAAAAGGGCGCATTTAATGGTCCGTACAGGTCGTACGGCAGTTGTACAGCTGCAATAAATTATGGGCGCGATTTTCTAGAAAAATCGTACAACATTTAATGCTGTGACAGTCTGTACGGTACAACTGTCTGTGCACAGATTTCGAGGTGGCTGTTGGGTTTCTTCCAGTAAATTTCAAGCACGGAAATCGAGGGAAGAGATAAGTAAAATTCTGTTGGTTTTATTTTTGCTGATATGTAATTTCCAGAAATTGAAGAAATAAGAAGAACTCCCTCTCTCTCACTGGTTTTCCCCACATTGGGGTTTTTCCAGGGTCGATTGACCAAATATCATTGTGTCATTAAATTTATGCTTGCTGGTATATTTCTGAGTTTTAAGACAGCCATTGAAAAGATCATTTATTTCATGTGTTTCAGTCAAATTTCATTTTGAGTATTTAATGCATATTAATGTCTGCAAATTTCATTAATATTGGGAATGGGCATTAAACATTTGGAGTGATAAGGAGTGATTGAAACCGGGATTGGGATAAATTGCAGAAGTAAGAAGAATCAATACATCTCATGGCCTCTTCATTCTAACAATGCAGAGGGAGGTGAGGAAGATGAACCTAAACTGGGACAGTTGACAAAACATCATGCTCGGGGTTGAAATCAGGAGTCCATCTATTCAAATACATCCCCCTTGTTCCAAGAAAATAAGGATTTCCGTGGAAGATGAGATCTTGATCATCCTTAGATTCAAACAAGAAGGCATAAAACCCCCTTCTACAAAAGAAGTGGGTAAGCTAGCCTTTGATGAGGGTTCTCCAGTTTTTTTCCAACCATATATTCATAGCTCTGGGGGACAACCACAGACCAATAAACTGATTGATTGGCCCCTGATCTACTAATGCAAGTGCCATATGCCACAAATTTGGTGAGGGTAAAGTGATTTCAGGAATTTCGCTAAGCTTATTTACAAAGCGAGATGGGGGAGGCTTGGCAAACTGCTTGATTGAAGAGACCAAGACTTGGAAAGCTGCGACTTCTAGGCCTGGAAGGGGGCGGCCCCTTCCAAAATAGACATCCATGAATGAACTAGAATCGAGCCGCTAGAGTTTGCTAGGAGCAAGCGTGCTCTCTTCATATTATATCTCTAGGTTGTTAATAGCACTTTTTTCCTTGGCAAATATTGGACAATGCACAACAATAGTATTTCCTTGATTCCTCTTACTAGGGTCTATTAGGACGAGCTTGGATTTCATTAGTAGCAAAGATCCTTTCTTCTCCATGTTATATTTTTAGAGCTGCTCACCATCATGGTTGTCTTGTTGCTGATCTTGTTGATCTCATTGTAAAGGTCTTTTAGCAAGGAAATTGGAATATGTCACTTGTCTTTATTTTTACTTATCATCATAACCACATTTTAGGTGTATACACTTTGATGCCCTACACATCTCTCTTTAATTGACAAAGTAGCCCAAATAGTTTCATTCTTGTCCAACACATGGAAGTTTTCCTCATCTAAACTTAGGAGAACTTGTGTTTCCTATATGCTGTACGTGCATCAAGTTGCTACTTTACAAGTATGAATTGTTTGTGGAATAACTTAGTGGGACTAAAATATCATGGAGGAATTTGGGTAAACTCCTTCCATACTAAGGGACGTTGTTCAACAGATTTTGTGGATGAAATTCGAAATTACATGAATTTGAATGTTCTCAAAAAATTTGCCTAAAATTCATGTTAAACGCTGAAACTTCAAAAACCTTTCCCCCCTGCTGTGCATTCATGGGTGTTACCTCTTTTCTTTGCAATCGCGAAATTGAATATGTGCCCTTGCTCGTGACTTCAAATGCATGCAAACCCTTGCCCATGACTTCCAAATGCATGAAAATCTTCGCTCTCTTGCCAAAATTCGTACATTATGGTCGAAATATGCACAGACACTTGCCAAAATGCCATTACCTGAGTGCATACAGTTCCCTATCTCACATCAATGCCCTTGTCATGGGTTTTCCGGATGATGATGAATGTCCTCAAAAAAATTTGTCCAATGTTTTTTTTAAACAAGAACGGGTATATTTTGTGTTAGAAAGTTGCTGCAGCCACACTAGTTAGCATAATAATACAAGAATATGTAGTCGATTTGAAAAGGAATTTTGAATCTTGTCCAAAACTTGGACCTTACTGTCTAAAGAAACATAACAATCCTTCGCAGAGGTTTCCAAAAAAATACTATTGGTATAAATTCTGTAAAAAACACCTAAGATTGAATGAAATTTGCGAAAAATGAAACACTAGTACTGGATAAAGGCATGATGACTATAAGCTTCCTTTTGATTCTCTATGATGGCCTGAAAGTTCTGCTTTACACCCATCATTGCCACATCATCCTGCTGCTGTTGTATAGTCTCGCCTTTCTTGATGTAGTCAACTGTTGACCTAACAGACTATTTGTCATTCGAAGTAGCTGAAGTGAGACTTTTGACTAGATTCACAACGATTTGTCGAAGAGCAACACACTCAACATGAAGGGATTGTATTTGTTTCTTTTGACTGTGCAAGGTTTCTAGGATGAAGGCATATTCATTATTTTTATATTCTTCCTAAGAATGCATCCTGTTATCGACCAAACTAGCAGCCCGTCAGGGTCCTCAGGTTGCTAGGGCGGTGCCACAGAGACAGGTGCCCAAATGTCACCAAAACACCTATCCGTTCCCTGTTTAAGCCCAACTCCTACAATAATGGACTTTGGGAGGCTTCCCTAAATAGCACTTCACCCCAAGGATCAGTAGACCAGTGCCTATAGAAAACACTAAGTGAAGGTAGGAGTTAATTATTTAAAACCTTTGCTGATTTGCCCCAATAAACTGCAGAAATAAATACAGACCAGCAAGCAGAATCTGCCCAAATATCAAAAGATATACCAACAAACGACCACAAATAGGTGAGTTAAATACCCCTTACCGATTCCGGAGGATATGGCTTGCTGTACTTGTTGATAAGTGGTTGGAGATGGAGTATTTCCTCGCCGTCTTAAGATTTCAGATCTGCAAAATCACAAATAAAAGTAAAAAATAGCAAAGGATATGGCCTTTTTAGGCCTCCCACAAGTGTATTAAGTTTTAACATTTAAGATCAACATAACTGTGTGTGGAAATGTTAGGGCAGCAATATATGAATGATTACCAATGCCCTAGAGCCTTGGATTTGCAATAAAATGTGATTTTCAGCAAGCTGGAAATGACAGTGCAGATTTGGGGTTAAAATTCCCCCAGGGTCAAAACCCAGAAATAACTTCCAGCCAACAAGGGGATTTGTTGGGGCTGAAATTTCGCTGATCTAACCAGAAAATAAATCATACATCCTTTGTAAACAATTCTGGAAATGAAGAAAGGGTTTGAGTGATGAAATACCTACTTAAATGTCCCTTCAGGTGAGGAAAATGAGTGTAGATCTGCTTATATGTTTGCTGTAATATTGCAGACCTGCACACTTTTCTCAATAATACCCTTATAAGATATGATAGTCAAAGCACAAATTACAAGGTAAAACTAACCTTTGGGGTAGAGAAGTTCTCTAAAGAAAATCCCCCCATAGATCTACTAGCTTGTAAGATAAAAATTGAGATGCAAAGCTAGGGTAAGATGTTTTTGTATTTTTGTATTTTATAAAAGCAAAAATGAAAAGAGATTTTGGATTTTGAATAATGATGTTTGAAGAAGGTGAGTTTTTTACCCTTTTACCTTTTTATTACCATTTGCTTTGAGAAATCATGACCACAACTTGTTTTAAGTCGGCTTTGAAAGATGCCTAGATATTGGGTTTGGAGTCGAAGGACTAATCATCCCCAATTCTATTTAGAAGATGATTGGTCTTGAGTTTGCTAGGAAAGCTCCTTGAAGGATGGTTTCAAACCAAATGATCAACTTTGGTGAGAGTGAGAACCAATCATGGTTGGAGATACTTCCAAGGAAGCTTGTCCAACACTTGGGGTTTGAACCACTAACACCAACAAAGAAAGAGGAAGAGACCGGGAGTCTAATTCCCTTTTCCACGTGGCTAGGTAGCCCCTCAATGGATTGATCCAATTGATTATTGCAAATCCCCACTAGCAATCTTGATACAAAGCACAAATAAGACCCTTAACCAAGAAACACAAGCATAGAGAAAATCAATCCACAAGACACAAGAGATGAAAGTTAAAAAATATGGCATTATGATCTCACAAATTGTCAACAACATGAATGAGAGGACGGGCTAGCCTTATATAGATTTCTTTGTAACGACTAGTTCTCCCTCTCTCATTAAAAATATTTGTTTGACTTGTCATCCACAAGCTGGAGACTAAGTCATTACAATAAAAGTGATTTTTTCATTAAAAATACCCACAACCGGGGTTTGATTTGACTCCATGAGGCATTTGGTTGGGTTGAAGTTCCAATGGCTATCTTTGAGAAAGATCGATCCACTTAACCCAATGTCCATTTTCTTGACCCACGGTTACCTTAGAAGGATGGGTTGATTTAATTATTTGCTTGGGCAGCGGTAAAATGTGAGGGCCTTTTTATTAATTGAGCTCTACAGCTCACTAAACGACTCACTTGGATTCAATACCAACATTCCAATTGCCACGACTTTTCTAAGCCAAGTCGATTTAATTTATTTGTGCCACATTCTATGGATTTGACCCATAGCTCACTTGGAATGCACATCAACTACGAGATGGTGTGATTTAATTGGAGAAAACTTAACGTTTTCTTGATTCTGCGTTTTCGCTTGACTTGAGACCCACGATTCTCTTTATTTTGCACGACTATAACAAATATAGTGGCTGTTTTGTCTTTAACTGACCACCGATTACCTTTATTAAATGCTAATGGAAAGGAAAAAGGTCAATTCTCTTGGACGATGGCCGCTTTAATTAAGACGAGGGCAGGTTTCATTTATTAAGCTCCACGAAATTTCAACCCAACGTCCAATTTGATGCTCAACACTCACAATTGACCAACGATTCCTTATTTTGACTCAACGGCTGGAAATTTGCTCAGATGGGGAACGATTATGTTGGCTGAGGGTTGATCCAATCAAATGGAGCATGCGCTGGCGGCTCGGTTTAAGATGGCGGCTCATTATTTTTATAAGTGTAATTCCCATGTGGTAGGTGACTCCCTTTTCTTGTGTTGAAGTCTCATGTAAAAGATATCACAATATAATATTTAGCCTTTATCTTTTTTTATACCATAGTTTGGATAAAGGGGCAACCCCTTTCCCATTTGCTTTAGCTAAGGTCCATACTTTAATGGTATTCCCATACACTTTAACATGACATCACCCCTCAAGAGTTCATAATCATGGGTCGACTTTATGATGGTTTTACTTTTTCCCTTTTCACTTGGAATATTATATATTATAATCCTTTACATGTCCTTTCTTTAGGCTTTGCCCCCTTTAACTTATATAAAATATTTGTCCTTTGATATGGTTCAATGGGGTGGCCCCTTTTAAATATCTTCACTTTGTCTCCTTCATGAACTTAGCACATAAGTTGCAATGTGCATCAACCACCATGTTAATAATATAATTCATATATGTCATAATCTAATCCTCATAAGATACATGGGACCACAAAATGCGGGGCTAGCATCCATCAACCAGATATGTGTGATCATGAAGGGAACACTTGTGTGACCAATGCCTCGGTTTTGTAGATCCACATAAAAACTCCCGGACTAAAAAATTCTGCCACATGGGTTTTGTCTGGAACAAGCTTTACATCATCCTTGGCACTGAATTTATCCTCTCATGTTGCCAGATGACTCTCTATTGCCACGTTTTCCCAAAAATATGCTTATGTCACCTTTAACGAGCTGATTTTTGCTTATAAAATTCCCTCTTGCCAAAATTTCAATGTGGCATGTCAATTATGCATGATGACGGTCAATGTGAGTCCCTATTGTATTTTCTGCCTCGGGACACCGTGCATTGGGATTTGTGACCTGCCTCGAAAACTGTGAGATGATGAAATTTGTGTGAGACTGCCATGTTGAGAACTAAAACTGATAAATGCACCATGGCCAAGAGATGCATACAGACTCTATGAGACAATGACCGTGTGGGTAATGACATTGGTGAGCATGACCATGGGAAGACAAGCCCTACAATGTGTGATCACCCCTACAATAGAAATATGGCTCTATGAAACCATGTGCCTTAATATGTTCACCTCAAGTCCCTTGATCCTATCTAGGATGAAGGGAAGTGAGAATGAAATCTAGAAAAACTGATCATGGCTGTCTAACAAATCTAAGAGTCCATAATACATAACCCTCCACTTAGCATACAAGGCTTTGACTTGCATCCTTGGGCTTACAATGGTGTAGCCAGATAAAAAATGTAGGGTACCTCCTGGAGACGTAACACGTCCTACCAGCAATAGAGAAAATCGAATTCCTATTATCTATATTAAAATCTTCTTGTCTACTCAGAACTCTATGAATACCAATGGTTTCACACAATGGGCATCTCTCGAAATGCAGGTGATCCATTCTAAAGGCACTACATAACACTTGCAAAATCCCCCTTCCACTTTCCATAGATTCCACTAATAAACTACCATAATCATTAACTAGACCCTTTTCCAATTTTCTCTCAGACAATTGATAGCAGAGTAGGAGACTTTCAATTTCAGAGCTTATTCCACTAACCTTTTGATTTCCAGTACAGAGAGAGAGAGAGACACATGAGTATTTAGAAGAAATAACAGGAATTGATATGCGATTCTAGACCATCCATACTGGACCAGAAAGCGACTAGTGCAAGAACCACTAAGCCACCATATACTATATAGGACCACCCAGTGAACCAAAATCCCACAAGAACGAACTAGAACTTGTCTCAAGATTGGAGGAAAAGCCCCAATTTCAGCCAGGAGGGAACAAAGTAAGAAACCATAGAGCAAGAATCCATAGAGACCCCCCAATTTGCATACCTGAAGCCAAATCCATTATCCCACCTGCATAAAAACTCAAGTCCGAGTGCAATTGATGAGCCTGCTCCAACATTAAATGTCTAGTGTGTGAGGGTACTGTTAAGGTTATACACCTTGAATGCTGTGTTCCAAGATTAAATCATCCATGCCAATTGATGTGCCATTTGTTTGTCATGCAAAGAAAATTCAAAACTATGATTTGAAACTTAAGGGATGGGGGAAGTTGAGATCCCTCTTTTAGTTCTTAGGACTCTAGAATCCAGTCGAGAGGCCATTTGGCCAGTTGATCTGCCTGTTTGTTGAGCTCCCTTAGGATCTGATAATATTTGATGATTTCAAACTTGCTAACTTCCTTTTGTATTCGCCTAACAATTCTTGTGAGTTTTCCATCACTCAAAGAGGAAGTTCTGTGCATCAATTTGATAACTAATGCCGAATCCCCAATAACCATTAGACTTCTGATATAACTTGCATCGAGGAGCTTGAACCCTTAGAAAAGAGCCAATGCCTCCGCTTGTTGATGCTCTACCCAAACCCCATTCAAAGGTAATTACTTGATTTCCCTCGAGATGGAGAACGCGCCCCACCACACCTCCCACCTCTTGCAGTCTAAACATGACTTAAACAGGGTACTTAGAGATGACATCCTCGGAGAATACATTCATGTCAATTGGATCGCACCACTTGAGGTTCTTGGCCCTAAGATGGTTTTTCTGTTTTGAGAATTGCTTGCAGTTGAGAGATGACTTGATTCTTAGACCTGCATATATGGGCAAACATTGGATGCATGCCTTGAGGATCCCCCCTGGTTGATTTTGATTTGGCTCTCATTGGCTTTGGGTTGAGATTGATCGCCACTTTCCTTGCCCAGATAGGATTTGTCAACTTTGCCACCTATAGGAGATTGAGTTGGAGGATCACCTCACCTTCAGATGTCCCAATTATTATGAGATTAGTGGGAGGTTTTACTGCCTTTGTTGGGACTCAACTGGCTCTCTCTCCATGATTTTTTGTTTTCCAGATTAGAGATGCATAGCTTTTTTTTTGAGAGAGGTTCTTGGGATAGATCATAGTCCCTGCGGGGTCCTCCTCATCTAGAGCCTTTGAGGAGGATCACCTCTTTCTTCCCTATTGTTTGGCCAGCTCGGGACAGCAAGTGACAAATAGAGGTTCAGGCTTCTTCAGATATCAGATGAGTGAGCCCCAAGATTCCTTACTGATTCGTGCCCGCCCCCACACCCCCTCTTGAAGGGTCATCCTACTTTTGCGAGACTTCTAAGGAGCTCTTGTCTTAGATCTCAAGATAGACTTAATTGCACTGATAGACAAAGCAATGTTGGGAGGGCACAGAGCCAGAGACAAACTACCTTCGCATACAGCATTACTCTGCATCCGTCGAGCAAACTGTCATCCATTTAGCGATTCTCCATCCCCAACCTTGATTGTTAGGAGTGATGGGCCTCCTTGATCTAGGGCTCCCTTTAGGATTCATCCCAAGATAGAGCACAATAAGGGCTCCTCAGCCCTAGGTACTCTCTAGATGATCTTCTCAGACAATGTATCGGCCCCTTCACGGCGATTGAGGACTCCGATGAGGAGACTTTTTGTTCTCTCCCCACTCTTTTGGCCTCAGGTTGTAGTTCCAATACCTATTGACATGCTCTTGATGAGATTTTGCTTGTGTATTCATCTTATGTCTCTGTCTCTTTCTTTCTTTAAGCTAGTCTCTTAGCTATGCTCTTAGATTTTTTCCTCTTGCTGTTAGCGTAGCTATAGGAGCTGCTTATGCACTCCCACTATGTATTACACTGGTTGTACTCTTTTAGTCCCATTGACCTTCTTTTGTGGTCATTCGTTGGACATTAATAAAATTATCATATCTTATCTGAAGTGATTTTCCCGTGTCTGCAGCACTGCTGTACTGTTTAATGAATAATTTTTTAATCATTGCCTGAGCTCAACATTCTATTCTTGTTTCATGCCCCATTTCTTTTATATTGCAGTTACAAATGAAAGTCCATTCACAAAAGGTTATTCTCTATAGGTTTAGAATCTACATTGATAAGTGTATTTCTTTCAGGTTAGATTTTATGTCTAATTAGGAGCTATTTGTATGTCAGGATAGAGCTGCTTGGAACAGGTTGAAATTGTTGATTCATTTTTCCTTATTTAATTAATGCTCTTGCATTTACATTTCAGATACGGAGCATTGATACTGATTTAGTGGATCCCATGTATCAATCGAGGTGAGCATGAGACAGGTTCTTCATAGGTGCTAACAGTCGTCTTAGAAAATACAATGCTGAATGAAGCCTCTGAGATGTTAATTTAAATACTGCAGATTGCATTTTCCAATTGATTGTAGGATATAGTGGATGAATAAATAAGCAACTATCATCCCACAAGATGAATGTAATGATCTCTCTCTTGACACAGCTGTGGGCTTGGTTTGCATTTAGGTCCCAGAAGGCAGCTGCACAGTTCTTTTGGATAGGCGGGCAGCAGATGAAATCGTCTCTGGGAAAATTATCAGACTGTAGGTCTGAAATGTATGGTGGCTTTTCAGAGAAGGATGTTGTTTGTTGGGAGTCAAATGTGCTATGGTCTCTGAAGCATTTCGAGGATGTATCAAAACCACTAGTTCTTTGGGATGTTCTAATGGCACTATTGGCTCTAAAGATTCTAACATTGAATTTGGTTGAAGCAATACTCTCCAAATGGCTCTCTAGCTGGTTCTCAGGAAGTCGTCAGGCATGTGCTTTGGAAAGGTGTCTAATTCATTTACCAAGGTTACTGTCAAAGGCAAGTTGTCGTCGCATTCATCTGCTAGTCATTATCTGCAGACGTTTACTGCTATCAGACATCAAGACAGAGTCTCTAAGTTCTGGGCTATGTGAGGTGGACAAGAAAGAAACTGTTGATAGGCGTGAGCAATTGAAAGCCTGGACCAAGTTATTGCAGAGCAGTGAGCATGAGCTTAGAGAAAGGCTTGTATACTTTACTCTGTCAGCTATATCATGCCGTGCTTCTTATCTGCAGCCAGTTTGTCAGCTAGGCAAAACAGCTTGGGTGCCAGCAGGAGCTCCACAAATGGAGAAATGGGTTTCTTTGAATACTGCCAAAGTACCTGACCCTCTTAAGCAACTTGCAGGACAAATCCGGGAACTTGGGCGAAAGAGGTAAGGTCTCCATCAACTCCTTTTTATGGAGCAAGCTATTAGTTGCTTTGTTTTCTTCGAGCTTGGTGTTTGATGACATGGTTCTTGGAAGTAGTATCAAGGATGCACACAAACTGTGTCCAGGCATCTATTAGAAGTCTGAGGCACAAAATATATGTACTTTTGTCTGTTCTTGATCATCAGTTTGAACCTTCAACCTTTTCCTTTGATTATTCCCAGTTATCAATGTATCATGGACACTTTTGATGTTTTTGTAACATCACTAATTACTAATTCTTTTCCTCCTTGCTTACTAGAATCTGGTCTCATCTAACAGAAATTATGGTACAGGTGTCATTAGTTTCTATAAAAGATTTAGTTGTCTAAAAAAGTGCTGATTCTGTGCCTTATCTGGCAGAGTTGCCTGCATCAGTGAATATGTTGCCTCAGAGCGTTGTACCTTTTGCAATGCATCTGTGCAATTTAAATCTCCTGAAGTTGCCTATTGTCAAGCTGGGCGTTGTAATTCTGGCAGCCAAAATCACAAACTCCAGCGTTGTGCAGTTTCTATGCAGGTTTGTCCTGCTATTCCTCTATGGTTTTGCATTTGCTGTGAGAGATGGGCTATCAAACAAGCCCCTGACATGTTCTTCTATCTGTCATCATTGCAAGATGTTAAATATTTATCTGAACATTTAATTCTACGTGGATGTCCAAAACCTTTATGCCCTTTCTGTGGCATACTGATGCAAAGATTGCTGCCTGAATTTCTACTTACAAGTTCCCCAGTATAGATATGACAGGCTTTGATAGATGGCATTGAAGATTGAAGTAAATTCTTTTAGCTCTATACTGGTAAGGAAACACAGGTTTCTTAGCCACATTCTCCATTTTGTTAGCAGTCACAAGTGAAAAGTCAGCAAAGCATATTGGGATCAAGGATCGGTGTAAAGTTGCAAAAATCATCTTGAACATTACATTTTCTGTAATAATATGCTGTGATTTATTTCAATATTCTTGGTGTCATTTTATGCAATCCTTACTTTGCATATAGTTGTACAATTATGAGCTTTTGGAACCAGGCGTTTAAATTTGATTTGTCACAGATTGCAAAGATGTTACAAAAAAATCACAGGTGAAGATTGCAGTGATGGATAAGTGGATTCACTATTAATTATGGTGAACTGTCTTCCTCATATTTGAACTGTGGTTTGGTTTAACAGCTTTTCTTAAATCTCTCATTTTTTTGTCTGGCATAGAAATAGCTTTATTCCAACACAATGAAAGGACTTGCATATGTCCAACCCATAATCTTCACTTGTGTGTGGATTGATTAGCAGCATATCATTCCATGTAGAAGCATACAAAATACAGTGAGATAGAAATCCAATTGCTGTGCATACTGAAGCGGAGAACAGAAAGGAAGAATGTATATTTTTCAGCTGCAGCACAAACAACATATATTTCTTCAATTTGAGATATAAAGTGGTTTCCGTTTGAGAAATAGTCAGATGGCATAATATTGAATGAAATATCTCATGAGCAGCGGATGAAGATATAGTTTTGTGAGTGGTAGACGAGATTCTGATGGCTCATAGAGATGACACATTTCCATGAGCAGCAGACCTGACCTCATTAATAAATGATATATTCTGCTTATGTCTCTCATGTTATAATCGTGTATTTTTAATTTATCAACAATCATTAACAAAGAGGTAGCTTCATTGCAGAAATAATGTATTCTAAAGGTACACATATTAACCATTACTCTTGTTGCATCAACACGAGCTTTAGTTCTGACATCAGAATTGGTGAGTGTATATTTACATCAGCTTTGCCTCTGTATTGATGTGAATTGTTAAATAATAAGAAACATTGTATGAGTAACCCATATGAAAAGTGTTGTATGAATGACTGATATGAAGACATATCGTATGAGTGGTCAATATGAAAAACATTGTACAAGTGGCTAATAAGCAATGTTGTCATATGAGTTGCTAATTGTTTCACTTCTGCTGTAAGTACAAGAGATGATAAAGATGTGAGTTGGTGGAGCCATATATTAGTAAGCCAGTGCCATGTGAATTTTTTCCACATGAAAAACAATGATGAATGTCAGATGGCACTAACCATATGAGTTTTGGCCACATGGGAGTTTTGTTGTTCAACAGGTTTTATACTCTCACTTGATGGATCCCAATGTGCAAGATGTATCACCTGTCTACCCTTAGAATATGAGTAGAGTGCATTGCATGCTGACACTGGTTGCAGGGTAACAGGGAGACTGATCTGTAACCTATGCTACAGACATAAACAGACATGGAAATTAGACCATGATCAATAACACTTATTAAATAATGTGCAAAATTATCCAATAATTATTAATTAAGTCAAGTGGCTATTTACTAGTCCCTCAATATGTTATAGAATGTTGAAATGTAGTAAGAAAGTACTGTGTTATGGATCTTTGCAGTTAAATCCCTTTCATCATCTGATGCAGAAATGTCCAGGTTGGTTGCTATAATCCCAGATTTTGGCTATCTGGATTCTGGTCGTGGAATAGGCAGAGATGTTCCACTTGCACAATAGATATCTAGAAATTGTGCGGCATGCACTGAGGATATTATACTTTGGAATCCTGGAAAAACCCTCAATATTGATAGGTTGTTACGAAGAAATAGGTCTGAGATGCAAACCATTGTAACTGTAGATTAGATTGCTGTCCCAGAAATGAAAAAATATATTGGCTACCCTTTGAAATCTGGAGCTTGCATATACAATAGGTTGCATCAACTGAAATAGAGGGTAGTTCCCTTGATGTGGAAATTCAGTAAGTGTCCCAAATACAAAAGAAAAGTGTTCCTAGTTGGCAGCATCTTACTTATCCTCTATGTCATCCTACTGCTTGAAGCCCAAATGCCTCAGTTTAGTGTACAAAAGCAGAGATATAGAGGTATTGATGCACAATGATGGACTATGTAAAATGAGGAGATCTGGATTATTAAATACAAGGTAAGTGCTTTTCGGTGCCCTCTAGGCTGACCTACTCATAGTTCGGCTAGATTGGCCTACATATTGGCTTGCTGGCATAATGTGACTAATATATGCTCTGTTTGATTGGGGCCAGACAACATCAAAACTTTAGTTTCCCTTCTCATTAAAAGATTCTATAACTACCCTGAATACAACTTTTTTGTCTTTTGCACCATGCCACCAAAGTATAGGCTGTAACAGCAATGGTTTTATTTTCTTCATTTATTTGTATGAAATAGATTTTTGCAAGCCTTTTTCCAGATCTGTCCTAAATTACAAGATTTTTGCCATATGGGTAATGCTATGCACCATGTGATATCAAGTGCGTATCATCTTACAGTGACATCATGGGAGTTGTTTCTAGGGTTTGCATACCCGAACTGCAGGTGCGCATATCAGGTACATCACTGTACTGGGTATGTCAAAATGTGTACCCAGAGCACCCATTATGGCTGGGGACATATCCAGTGACGCTCCACATGTGAAGGTGGCTGCACCCCAAAAAGGCTTGAAAACTTCTCAAGAAAAAAAAGAAGCATAATAAAAAATGTTGTTGAAATGTCGACGGTGGCTTTTGGGTTGCACTATAGCCCTTAACAGGGTTCAAGTCTCTCCAGTGACACATTCTCTGCTTGTGCTCGTGTTTGTGATAGTCCTGTGCTTGTGAATGCACGGGGTAATGTGCAAGTCCTGGGCAACTTTGGCAGAACAGATACCCCCCACTTGCATCTTCTTAGCCTGAGGAGCTTGAGTAGTTGGATGTTGCAAGCTGGCTTGGCTTCATCGAATATTTTCTCATATTGGGAAGGTGCACACATGCTGCATTGGGATACAAGAAGCTTCTGTTGAAAAAAATATTGTTGAAATGCCTTCTCTTGATTATCTCCAAGTAAAATTGCCACAAAATAGTCTAAATTTTCCTCATGAATCTTACGGTATTTGATATTTTTAGAACTTCAGAGTGTTCTCTTTTAGAGAGTAGGATACCATAATAAAAATCTAGTGGCTAACAGTATTTAATATTATCACAAATGTAAATTACCATTTCTCAGCTATACTCTTTAAATGGAGGGTATCTTCTATGGCCAGGCAAAAAGATGGCTGGTTTATGGAAATGTATGTGCTTGAGGATTGACAAGATGAAATAATGCCAAAATTACAAACAATATCATGTCTCATTGCCATCCTTGATGGACCCAAACTGATCAAATTCAATTTCAATTACCAATTTATCGATTTAATGTTTAATATAATTGTATTTGGATCCTACAAGGTAAATTATAACTTTTAAGTTTTTCCTTTAATTTTTATTTGTGTAATGCACATTGTTGACACATAATCCTTGGGATTGCATTACTTGTAACATTAATTGTAAATATGAAGAGTCGTAGGTGATAGGAAGAGTCATCCATTTGGGAAGACCAATAATCGATTTTTTGTATATTTATTGAGTTTCAAGCTAATGCAATGACACAACAATGGAGTTATGTTTTCTGTCATCCTTGGCATGATTGTGGTATCAAAGCACAGGTTAACTACATTATCCCTCTTGGCGTTTTCTTTCCCTCGGTGCGCATAAACGCCTCCTGCCCCTCCTCTTTGGCACTCTGGTTGATTCTCTTTTCAATTCTATGTTTCAGTCACACCTCACTCGTTCCAGTCTGCAAAACCCTAATTCACGAAACCCTAATTTCGTCGAATGTCCAATAGGCATCACACCCGTCGACTATTCCACCTTGGTTGCCTGTCGTCTATAGACCTTCCTCACACTGTACACGGTGGTATCACACTGTACACTCTCACCTTCCATAGTGACCTTCCTCACATTGTATATGCTCACATTCTTGACAACCCTATCCTCGAAATGTCGACATTCTTGACAGTGGTATCTTCGAATTGTTTGCTTGGCGACCACAGTGGGAGAAGATACTTAGCAAAAAACCCACGAGTAGCAAGTCTATACGTCGAACAACTCACACCCTCGACTCCTTACTCGTCACGTTGCCCTTCCATGCTTGTGCACTCCATTGCGTACTCCCTAATTAATTCGTGCACATTCACTAAAACCTAATTTGCCGCAATCAAACAACCGCATTTGGTGAGAAGGGTTTGCTAGAGTTTCTCTGGTATGGATTTGCTGGTTTCGTCCATTTGACTTACAAGCCTCTTGCGAGATGCAAGAGTCCCCATTTCTCCAGCTAAAAACGACATGGAGCTACAACCATTTATGCACGTTTGAAGACATGTATTCTCACATCATAGAATGAATATATGTGAAATGCCATCCTCATGAGGCTTTTTTGGGATTTGAAAGTTGCATGTCCAAACGGTGGTGGGATGCGATCCCCTTGGTATGCTAAACATTCAATCAATATTGGAGACCAATCATTTACATTGTTCGCATTTGCAAGTTGTATCTCTTTTTCCTGATTATCAATTCACAAGTTTGGTGCTGTAATATACTAGATATAAAAAGTATGCAGAATAGAAATAAAATGGTAATAATGACAGAATAACATCAATATAACCAGAACAATCACCACAATAGCACTGAAATGATATAAAAATAACAACAGAAATAACACTTTGATTTTGAAAGCAATGTTCACGGGCTCTTCGAGGGGGCAACCTCCAGTTGAGTAGAGCTCTATTACAATAATATCCAAATTAGGGTTCTCATACCCTCTACTCCTATTTATACTAAATATGTCTATCGAAAGAAACATCTAGAGGAAGATCTTTCTAGAAGCGAAAGCTTCTATTAGGTCTTCTTACATTTGACTTATTCTATTTTATTGCAAGGCCTTATTAATATTGACTTTTATTACATCCGAATATATTGTTCTACCTATGTGAGGGTTAGGACCCTAACATCTCCTCCCTCTTAAAAACAACCTTGTCCTCAAGGCTTGAGATGAGGAAATTGTTGCAGAATGGTAGGTGGTTCCCAAGTGGCATCTGCTGGAGTTGTATCTTTCCACTGGACCAACACTTTCTTGATGGTTCTCTGACGCAAACGACGGTTACGCTGGTCCAAAACTGCTTGTGGTTGTAGCGAAATGGATCATTCTTTGGCTAACTTGGGAAGGTTGGTTTGAATTTGACACTTAATTCCAATTACCTTCTTTAAGCATGAAACATGAAAAACATGATGTAGCGTCGAATGACTGGGCAAAGCTAACTGATAGGCCACCTGTCCCACACGCTTGAGAATGGTATAAGGACCATAAAATTTGGGCGCTAGCTTCTGACAATGATAGGCCTTGAGGGAATTCTGTGCCATGACCAAATTCTCTTTGAGGGTACGGAGAATAGCCTCTCGAACTGTAAGTGTTTGGTCAACCGCTTGGACCTTTGAGACACCCGATATGTATGAGAGAACTAAAGGTGGCTTCTGTCCATATACCGCTTCAAAAGGAGTCATGCGTGTAGCTGTATGGTATGAAGTGTTGTACCACCATTCAGCGAGGGGTAACCATTGAACCCACTGATTTTGCTTTTCTGAGGCAAAACACCTCAAATATGTTTCCAAACACTTGTTGACAACTTCCGTTTGACCATCAGTCTGGAGATGATAAGCTGTGCTGAGATGCAATTGGGTGCCTTGTAGTGTAAACAGTTCTTGCCAAAAATTGCTTGTGAAAGTTGGGTTGCGATCATAAACAATAGAGTGCGGCATGCCATGAAGCTTGAAAACCTGATCCATGAAAATTTGAGCCACCGTGGATGCTGTAAATGGGTGTTGAAGAGCGCATAAATGCGCATACTTGGAAAGGCGATCAACAACCACCATGATGACTGATTTATTTTCCGATTTGGGTAAGCTTGTAATAAAATCCATAGAGATATCCCTCCAAATAGCAGGTGGAATCAGAAGCGGTTGTAGTGTGCCCAGAGATTTGACTGTTTCTCCCTTGTTGCGTTGACACACATCACATTCAATGACAAAATTACGAATGTCCTATTCATACCATCCCACAAAAAAGAACGTTCGACCCTGTCATAGGTTTTGGTGAACCCTGAGTGCCCTGCTGTGGGTGTAGCATGAAGCTCGAAAAGTACCGTGGATTTAAGTTTTGATTGTTTACTTAAACAAACAACCTTTGTATCAAAGCTCATAATGGAGCCAAGAGAATCCTAGGGAAATTGGAGCATTGGACTACGATTGTTGAATCAGATGTGAACTTTTGGGATTTTGTATTCATTCCTGGCGAACGACTTGGAGCCAATCTGGTACAATGAAGGAAAGAGAAAAAATGGATCCTTCGTCTTTATATTTTTGGGAAAGTGCATCAGTAACCACATTGTCTTTGCCTTTCTTGTAAATGATCTCATAATCATATCCAAAGAGCTTAGACACCCATTTTTGTTGCTCCGGGGAGGAAATGCGTTGTTCCAGAAAATACTTGAGGCTTTGATAGTCTGTCTTAATTTGGAAGCGTTGCCCCAATAGATAAGGGCGCCACATATCAACGACAAGCATAATAGCCAACATTTCTTTTTCATAGATTGATTTGCTCAGATTTTTTCCAGATAGTTGCTTGCTGGTAAAGGCCAAAGGCCGACCCTCTTGCATAAAGACAATACCAGTTCCTTTCCCTGAAGCATCACATTTCAAGACAAAGGTCTTTGTGAAATTAGGAAGGGCCAGGACTGAAGTGGTGCACATGGTCATCTTCAAGGTTTGAAAAGCTTGAGCAACGACTAGGGTCCAAGGGAAAGAGTTCTTTTTTAGGAGAGCATTGAGAGGTGCTGCAATCTTTCCATAATTCTTAACAAACTTGCGGTAATAACCTGTTAAGCCCAAAAATCCACACAAGCTTTTGAGAGTCTTTGGGTGAGGCCAGTCTTGCATAGCTTCAATCTTTTTAGGATCCACCCTGACACCGTCCTTGCCAACCAGATGACCCAAGTACTCTACTTCTGAGGCGCCAAAAACACATTTAGAGTGTTTCAAGAAAAGTTGGTGCTGAGAGAGTAGATGGAGAACTTGATCCACATGAGCAAGATGGTCTGTTCAGGTTTTGCTATAGATGAGGATATCATCAAAGAAAACTAAGACAAAATGATGTAGAAAATGATAGAAGACATGATTCATGAGGCTTTGGAAGTTGGAGGGGGCATTACATAAGCCAAAGGGCATGACCAAAAACTCGGCCCTCATGAGTTTTAAAGACAGTTTTGGGAATGCTTGCCTCTTTCATACGTATCTGGTGGTAGGCCGAATGAATATCAAGTTTATTAAAGAATTGGGCGCCACTCAATTCATCCAGGAGGTCATCAATGATAGGAATGATAAATTTGTCTTTAATGGTAAGTTTGTTGAGGACACGGAAGTCGGGACACATTCGCCAAGAACCTTCTTTCTTCAGGCTATGACCACTAGAGAAGAGTAGGGGCTCGTACTAGGGCGGATAACGCCTGCATTAAGGAGTTCTCGTACCATTTTCTCAATTTCATTTTTTTGGGAAAATGGGTGACGATACAGACGGATATTGGGAGGAAGGCTTTCGAGTACAAGGGGAATGGAATGATCATGAACCCCATTGGAAGGAGGGAGTCCCTGGGGAGTGGAAAAGACCACTCGATGTTTAGAAATGATGGCTTGGAGGTCTTGCGACATTGAGGGTGTCTCTGTTGCTTGTATGGCATGGAGTTGGGCAATAACACTAGAATCTCCTTTTTTTAGCAGCTTTTCCATGCGATGGGAACTAATGATCTCAAGTGAACCGACAATGATGCCTTGGAACTTATATTGGTGACCGTCTTGGTCAAATTGCGTAGTTAATTCAGTGAAATCCATGAGAATGGGACCCAAAGTCCTTAGTCAGTCTGTACCCAACACAATGTCACAACCGCCCATGTCGATAGCAAACATACGAGATTTCAGGTGGTAGTCACCAATTTGGAGACGCACATTTTCACAACGCCCTCCACATTTCATGGAGCCACCATTGACAATCATGATTTGGAAATTATTGACGACATGGATATAGCAATGAGTTTTTTGGGCAATGCGGTGATGAATAAAATTATGGGTGCTTCCACTATCAACCAGAATGATGACCTTCCGATGCTTGATGTAACCAATTAGCTTGAGGGTTTGGGAAGCAGAGAAGCCAGTGAGAGCATTGAGGGAAATGACCGGTTTTACTTTGGGAGGGTCTGAGGGAGCGGTTATGTCAGTGGTTTTAGGTGACTCGGACACAAGGGAAGTTTCAACATCCTCTTTCGAAATATCCTCGGAGATGGCCATAAAAATATTTTGTTCCTTACACTTGTGGCCTGTGAAATATTTGTCATCACAATTATAACAAAGGCCTTTGAGTTGGCGTTCAACGATTTCAGCCCTAGTCAATTTTTGGATCTTTAGTGGAGCGGAGGGAGTAGTGGGATTTACTGGTTTAGGGAGAGGGATAAAGACGGGTTTTCGGTTTTGAGAAGATACAACCTGTTGTGCTTCTTTAGCGCTTTTAGTAGCCTTAATCCAACTCTGAGGCCGAGCCATGAGGACATGGGCCCGAATCTCATCCTTGAGGTCACTGATAAAACACTCTCAGAAAAAAGGTGTCAGACATGCCCTCTGTCCGAAAAGTTAGGTGCTCAAAGGAAACTATAAAGTCTTCCATTGTTTCTGATTGTTTCAACTTTGTCAAACGACCCAAATGGTTGGTGTCAGTGTCAAAGCGTTCATAAAGCTCTGCCACAAAGTGTGTCCAAGCAATATACCCTTGGCGTGGAGTTTGCCACCATTGCCAACGTTCTTGATCTAGATGGAGAACACCATACCAGAGTTTGGCCAAGTCATCTACAATGCCGTATAAAGATAAATAATGTTCCATTTGGGTTACCCAACCAGTGGGGTCCGAGCCATCAAATTTGGTCACATCCACCCGTGGAAGGCGTAGGTCACGTTGAAAGTGATGGTGTTGAAAGTTATGGGAATGAGAGGAATGTTCACCTTCAGTATGTGGGGGTGAGTCGGAGGAAGGGTTATCTGTAGGGATATGAATCTTGGTGCAGAGTGACGAAATGACAGATTCAATCTGGGTGGTCAGGTCTTGTTTGATTTCCTCCATTGAGGATTGCATGGTTGTATTGATGGCGACAACATTGGCACTGAGTTGTTTCACTTCTTGTTGGGTCTCGATGAGACTAGATTGCAAGGTATTGAAGTGGGCTTCCAAGTCTTGGCTGCGGGCATAGGCCTTGAGGACGAGGGAACCGAAAGGGGCGGGTGGGGTAAAAAATTTTGCCAAAAAATGATATATATGAATGTGATAAGGGAGAAGAGATGAATCCAATGGAATAGGTCTCAAATAATGATGAAATTTTTTTCAAACTATTTTTTTTTAAACACCTGCGAAGTTATACCCCGGTCTGAAGAATACTGCAGTGATGAAATGCCCAAATGTTTAACCAGGAAGAAAAGTGTAGTTACTTGACAACTCAAACATAGTTGCACGACAATAGATCTTGTTTGTTTTAATTTGTTTATGTTTTTGTCCCCAAGGGTTAGGTATTCAAGGGTTCTACAGACAAGGGTTTGCCCTGTGCTATAGCTCTTTGATATACATGCGGGGTCCAACAGTAGTACTCGGCCCAATATCTCAGGGTACTAACTAAGGATGATAGACCATACCCTTAGTCGTACTACCCGACTACCTAGGTATGAGAGAGTATCTTCTCGAGTGTTGTTCTCGGTGGCACTATAGCAGTCAGGCGATCGATCGGTTTATCTAAAGAGGGCTTCAGGAAATCTAGGCTGATCCATACACAAGTGTTGTCTGATGCGCTACTAGTCGAAGGGGTCCCAATAGGGGTTACAAGGGTGACCAACAGATGTGCGCTTAAGAACCACTTGTATTTCCTGTGTGTATGTGTTGGATCACTGAGAGGGGGGGGGGTGAATCAGTAATAGAGCAATTTAGTCCATTTTAACCATATAATCCATGTGCTATATCAATGAAGCATTATTACCCAATAACTGCAGAGTAAATAAGCAATGAACAAATGAACAATCATACACATACACCGTACACCAGTGTTTTACGTGGAAACCCAAATCGAGACAAAACCACGGAATGCTTTTTCTTATATGTCTTGAAGAATTACATTCATTGGAAGCACCAACTTCCTTTGTTTTCCAGCTGCAACTGGAAGGAGGCTCGAACCCCCTAGTTTCTCA
>JZKD02S1828092.1:183042-214636 GCA_000966675.3 Picea glauca | reverse complement strand
GAAATTATACCTTGATTGTTTGCATTTTTTTAGATATGTATGTGTTTCCTTTAAATGATATATTTGCGTTTTGTCATGGCAACATTATTGAATATCACAATTCAAACTCCACGATTTTTCCTTAAACCATTGGACAACGATTTCATTCTTTTTTTATAGCATTACCATTTTTTTTAAAGAGTCAACAATCACCATTTACTAGTGATTGTGATTTGCCAGTACCATAGACAACGATTAGCATTCATTATTACACAGCGATTTTATGGTAGCATTATGATAGAAACTAATTAATGCGTGTTAATATGTAGATATCATGTGTTAATGTGTTTATATTTTATAGCAACAATATCATGTGTTAATGTGTAGACAACAACACATTAATGGGTTATTGTCATGTATGGCAACGATATATATATATGACTATATTATTATTGTTGTGTTATTATTGTATCGATATGACTGTGTTATATATCATTATATCATTACCGTATTATTACTGCATTATATAACATTGATGGTATAATATATATCATTAAGGGATAACACAATATTTAGATGACAATATCTTATTATATATCTTTAGTGTTAATATCATTATTAGCTCTTTTTGTATAGACAACGAATATATAGAGCATTAATTTAGACAACAATTATATTTTGTATATGACAACGGATATTAATGGACCGACATATTATTTTGGGACAGTGATAACATTTATAATAGTTCACAATTTTGGTCACTTTTTATGATAATAGTAATGTTTATAATAGTTCACTCCTTCGCACTTAGAAATCATGCTTAACAGATAATGGTTTATGGTTGATGGAAAAGTCATTTAATAGCTTGTGCAATTTAATTGAGTGATGTCACCTTGCGTCTTGTTGATTGGTTGCTTGGGTGCGTGGGTATAGTCTTCATGTATGTTTGTCAGTTAGTTCGAACTCCTAGCGCGTTGGATATTTCTTGGGTTGTTGTATAGATATGTTAGGTTGCGCCAGGGTTAATATCATGCCTATCGCCTTGTGACGACATGATTCCTGATGAGGGGATCATTGCGTGCCCTGATAGATAGAGGCGAATGATAACCTGGATGAAGTCTGTGCTTTCCGAGGTGGGCATTGTTCGTTGTAATGGATGTTGGTACTTGGTTGCAATGCCTTAATTCATTTGGGTTGCGTGTTGTAGAAGTTTCTAGTTACTGGTTGTCGAGCCATTGTGTCAGGTTTGTTGATGTTCTCCTTTAGCTTGTAGGCGTTGTCTTACTTGTGTCTAGCAGGTAGTCTTTTTACCTGTCAATTGATTATCGAATGTTCGTCTAGTTGCATGATGTGTTAGTATGATGAGTCGTTGTTTTCGGTTGCCTGATCTGCGTGCGTTGTGTTTGTTTTCAAGTTGTGTTGTTTAACTGTTGTCATTGATTTCCTTCCTGCAAAGATTTTTTTTTTTTTTTTTGCGTGGCGTTTCATGTAGTCGTAACAATGGGGTCGTTACATATGATATCAGAGCGGGCAGGTTCAACCCTGCAACTGTGGATCACCAGGCTTTCCACTATAGTAAACCCTTGAGTATTAACCTAGTGCTAATTAAAACCTTAACGTATCCATGCGATGATCTCGATTAGAGGATGCCACAGAGATTCGCGGTGTGGTGTCATGGAAGGAGGTGCGATGCCTCCAGAGGTGCCCGCACCCTCAGAGTCTAACCCCAAGGGGAAGAAAAATTCCTTGGGCTGGATTCGATTGTTGTAAGGGATGATGATGGTCTGACAAGGTCCTTCCAGAGATTGTCAGAGGCCTTGATTCACCATATGTACTGAGATGAGGCCAGGGCGCCTGTACCCTTGCGGGTCCACATCATGCCCAACTAGTACCATTAGTATTCATTGCGAACTTGAGAAGGTCAAATTTCTTGAGTTCTTTGGTGCCCCGGATGACACATCCACTGAGGCATGGTTGGAGAATATGGTGATGTGTTTTCACTTCACGACTATACCTCCAACATAGGTCTGCATGGTGATCTTTCAACTGACGGGAAACGCTCTTCTTGGTGGAAGACACTCCTGCTGCAATTGAACATGGCAGTCAAAGACGTGTCATGGGAATTGTTCGAGGAACGGTTTCGGGAGAGGTATCTGTCAGAGGAATTCATTAAGCGTTAGCTCAACGAGTTCAATGCCTTGAAACAAGGTGGTTGTATGGTGCCTGAGTACGAGGCCCATTTTATGGAGCTGCTTCGATATGCTCCACACCTGAACACCTGTATGTCACAACCTTATGGTCTTATGACACCGTGATCGGTATGGACTAGTTGGAATCACATGAGGCGATACTCAACTGTAAGACAAAAAGGTTGAGCTTGGTCGATGATGAGGGACAGAGACACGTGATTGTAGGTCGGAATCAGGGAGTTTCCTTGAGGTTCATCTCTTCTTCACAACTACAGACAGGCATGCGCAAGGGATGTAAGATTTATGCAATCCTTGTGTTAAATGAGAAGGGAGCAGCAGAAGGTCTAGAACACCTTCCGGTGGTGAGAGAGTTGCAGACGTCTTCCCTAAGGAGTTACCTGGGATGTCGCCAGAGAGGGAATTGGAATTTACCATAGACCTAAAACTAGGGACTGAACCAATGGCAAGCATGCCTTATCGGATGTCGACCCCGAAAGTTACAGGAGTTGAGAATGAAATTGAAGGAGTTGCTGGACCTGGGACTTATACGTCCAAGTGGTCACTTTGGGGTACACCTGTTATTTTCATATGATAGAAGGATGGGTTGTGGAGACTCTGCATTGACTACCGTCAATTGAACAAGGCAACGATCAAGAATCAATATCCATTGCCAAGGATTGATGATCTGTTGATCAGATGAAGGGTGCGACAATGTTTTCAAGGATCGAATTGAGATCAGGGTATCACTAGTTACGGATCAAGGAGGATGACATCCCTAAGACCGCCTTTAAGAAGAGGTTTGGACATTACGAGTTTACTGTTTTACCGTTTGGACTGATGAGCACCCCATGGGTATTTATGATTTTGATAAACGAGGTGTTCCATGAGTACTTGGACAAGTTCGTCTAAGTATTCATTGACGATATTTTGATTTACTCTCGAACAATGGAGGATCATGACGAGCACTTGCGCTTGGTACTACAGTGTCTGCGAGAGAACAAATTGTATGGGAAATTGTCTAAATGCTCGTTTTATCAAACAAAGATTCACTACTTAGGGCATGTCATCTCCGACAAAGGTATCACTGTGGATCCAACAAATGTCGAGGCTATTATGGAATGGATTGCACCAACGAATGTCCCGAAAGTGCGTAGCTTCATGGGTTTAGAGGGATACTATCGACGGTTCATCAAGGGTTTTTTGACGATAGCAAATTCGATTACGGAAATGCAGAGGAAGAACAAGAAGTTTGTTTGGACCAACAAATGTGAGGAGACATTTGAGAGGCTCAAGGAGTTGTTGACGACAACACTATTACTAAAGGTCCCTGACATGGACACAGACTTCTTGGTATGCACTGACACATCCAAGGAAGGCTTAGGCGGAATCTCGATACAAGACGGTTGAGTGATCGCTTACATATCGAGAAAGTTGAGAAGGTATGAGAAGAACTATGAAACACACGATTTGGAGTGGTTAGCCATATTCCTTGAGAGTTTGGAGACACTACCTTATTGGACAAAAATTTGAACTAAAAACAAACCACTGTGGACTACAACACATTTTTACGCAAAGTGACCTGAATGCGCGACAACGGTGTTAGTCGTAATTGCTTAGTGAGTACGATTTCAAGATTACTTACATAAATGGAACAATGAACAAAGTGGTTGATGCGTTGAGTCAAAGATCACACATATTTTCAGTGATGCCTCTTCAGAGGAATCTATGTGAAAAGATTCTAACTTTACAGTGCGACGATGACTGGTACAAAGAGGTCAAGGATTTTATCAGACAAAACACAATGATGGTACCAAGATTTGAAGGATTTACATTGGATGACAATGAAATATTGATATTTAAAATTCAAATTTACATACCTCCCAATGACAAGTTGAGGAGCTTGATCCTAAACGAGGCTCATAGAGCAGTATACATGGCTCATCTTGGAGTCATGAAGATGAGGGCAGACCTTAAAACCCTTATTATTTTGGAAAGGAATGAAGACATACATATTCAACTACGTGGCAAGATGTCTAGAATGTCAGTAGGTGAAGACTGAACATAGAAATCCAACAGGATTAATACAACCACACGCTATTTCAGAATCGAAATGGGAGGTCATTTCAATGGATTTCATTGTTGGATTGCCACTGGCGACAAGGAGGCATGACTCAATTTTTGTGGTAGTTGACACTCTGATGAAGAGTGCTCATTTTATTCTTGTATGTATGACATATCAGGAACTTGACATAGCTAGAGTTTTCATTAGTAAGATTGTGAGACTGCATGGTGTGCCTAAGAGGATTATATCCGATTGAGGATCGATGTTTATTGGACGATTTTGGACTAGTTTCCAAGAGGCACTGGGAACCCAACTTAAATTTAGTACTGCGTATCACCCAGAGACAAACAGGTAGATGAACGAATAAACCAAATCTTGGAGGACATGATGCGCATGTACGTGATGGACAAAATAAGTGTTGGGAAGAATTATTGCCACTGGTAGAATTCACATATAACATTTCTTTGCAACCAAACTTTTCTTCTTATTATATTTCTTGTATTTGTACTTCTTTTCATCATCAGAGTTCTGGTCCTTTTTTTGATGGGGACACTTAGATGCAAAATGACCTATCTTACCACAGTTAAAGCATTTGAAGGGCAAATTCCCTTGATATTTTTCCTGATCCTTTCTTTAACCTTCTCACAAATTTTGCCTCAATATCATCTAATTCTGAATCAATATTCTTGTCTGCTTTAAAAGATTCTTCTCTAGTATTGGATTTATCTTTGCTAATTCTCATTTCATATGCAGTTAAAGTTCCTATAAGTTGATCAATGGACAAGGTTTTGAGATCATTTAATTCTTCTATTGTAGAGACTTTTGGATTAAATTTATCAGGCATAGATCTTAAAATCTTCTGAACTAAGAGTGAGTCGTCAAACTTCTCACCAAGACCCTTCATGGCATTTACAAGTTCTTCAACTCTTAAAAAATACTTGCTAATTGTTTCATCTTCATTCATCTTTAGTTGTTCAAATTTCAATATTTATGTTTGAAGTTTGGAATCTTTTACTTTCTCATTTCCTTCATAACTGCTAATAAGTTTATCCCACATTGTTTTGGCAGTTTCAAGATGCATCACCTTTACAAACTCAGCTTCAACAAGTCCATTCAAGATAGAATTCATTCCCTTAGCATTAAAACTAAAGTCTAACTTATCGTCCTTGGAGGCTAGCACAACAGGCTTTGTATATCCAGTCTCTACTACATCCCAAACATCAGCACCGAAGGCCATTAAGTATGTTCTCATTCTTACCTTCCAGAAAGAAAAAATTGTTCTGTCAAACAGAGGGGGCTTAGAGGTTTAAGTCCCTTGATGACTTGTCATGTTTAAGATTACATATATACCTTTGAATAAAAGGAACCCGCTCTGATACCAATTGTTGAAATTACTAAGACAACTGAAAGGGGGGGGGTGAATTAGTTGTTATTGAACTTAAACAATATTAAGTCTATTAAAACATTTTTAATCTTTCTTCAAGTGATGATCAACATTATACAACATATGGACAGTAAAAGAAAAGAGCATCAGTCACACATAAGGTACACACAGAGACAAATTTTCACGAGGAAACCCATAAAGGGAGAAAACCTCTTCTTCTTCGAAATGATAGGCAGTATTTTAATTTCTGTACATCATCTATAAATGAGCACCAACTCAATGTGAGGCTGCTACCTCTGTTTTACAAGCTGCAACTTGTTTGAGAGCATTAACTCTCTGGTTTCTCTAACACCCACTAGAAGGAAGCACCAACTCCCTTAATGTTCCAGCACCAACTGGATGGAAGCACGAACTTCCAGTTACACAGGCTCCAACCTGTATAACAGAGAACACTTGTTCTCCCTTACACCACCCTGCCACCTTGGTTTCTCTGGCTGCAACCTGATGGAAGCTACAACTTCCTGCGTTCAAGCTCCCACTTGAACCTCTAAGGACAACAGTCCTCCCTAGCACCTCCCAACCACCTTGGTTTATAAATGAATAATTAAACAATCAACTACACAGATAAATTGATTCTTACCAATCTTTCTTTGCTCTGTAAATCTGGTCTTCTTCTAACTGTTCTGCAATTCTTCTCTTCCTTTGTCTGTTCTGAAAATCTACTCTGCTTCAACTTGTTCTGTCATTCTACTCTGCTTCAACTTGTTTTGTTATTCTGCTCTGCTTCAAGTCTTTTCTTCATCTGTTACTCTTCATTGAGTTTTATCTCACACTGCGCATATTCTCAGTCCCACACTGCGCATCCTATGATTTTCCCTTTCTTACAATTTCATTCATTTTTCGTCTAGAATGACCAACCACGCATAGTCTGTCTATTCTTCTTTTATGCACCGCGCCCGCAGCGGTTACACTTCGAATCTTCTAAGGCAAAAGAAAAACCGTCTCGGCAACTGAAACACCAACCGATTAGAAATCATGAATCAATTTTCCTAAGTGATTCGTAACTGATGAATTAACTGTGAGAGAGAATAGTAGCCCTCTGATCATATTCAAGTTTATCTGCATCGTTCTATGGACTTAATTAATCTTTCCTTTAAATCAGGTTTCGACATTTCAGAATACCTGTGGCCAAGTGTCTCGACACTTCATGTCGCGATTTCCGAAGCTTCGATGCAGATCTTTTCTACGCTAGCTCCTTCCTCTATAAGACCATGGCCATGATCAAGCGCTTATGCAAAAAGTGCTTTTCGCGAATTCGCCTTTCGTGAGTCTGGAGATGAGGCATCTCGTCTCTCCAAATCGCAATCCCTGAAACCCCCAGATGGAGCTGAGATCAACGGTCCATGATATCGATGAATCTACGGTCCATATTTCATCGTGAATTCACATCTCGCGATTCCTTTGATGGAGGTCCTTGTCACTCCAAGTTACGATAAGAAAAACTCTGAAATAAAGCTTAGATCAACGGTCCACGTGTTCGATGAATCTACAGTCCAGATCTCATCGTGAATTCGCATCTCACGATTCCTTCGATGGAGGTCGTTGTCACTCCAAGTTGTGATAAGCGAAACTCCAAAATGAATCTTAGATCAATGGTCCAAAACACATTGTGAATTGACGGCTGGGATTAAATCGCGATTTCGCATATCGCGATTTCGATGGTTTTGTTTCTTACCTCTCCAAGTCATGATAGGAGAAGCTCCAAATTGGAGCTGAAATCAACGATCCAAAACACATTGTGAATTGACGGTTGGGATTAAATCACAATTTCGCATATCGCGATTTTGATGGTTTTGTTTCTTACCTCTCCATGTCGCGAGTCGCGAAACTCTGAAATGGAGTCAACGGTCCAAATCACACCTTGATCTGATGGCTGCGATTAAATCGCGATTTCGCATATCGCTATTTCAATGGTCATATTTCTTGCCTCTTCAAGACATGAGTCGCGAAACTCCAAAATGGAGTCAACGATCTAGATCAATAGTCTCGATCAACACTTGATCTAATGGTCATCGGGAACCTGCATCCAGAAAAATAATTTGCGATCAGCCTACTTGAATTTCAAAATGTACACTCGCTCGGGGGTTTCCTGGACCTTTTCAAATATAGCTTCATCTGGAAATACAATTTGATCAACTTCTACCACATTACTTGTTTGATTAATCCATTGAAAGTGCAACAAACCCTCATCTCCCCTAGCTACATGAACAAGTCCTTTCTGAGTATCTGACACAACTCATGTCCCCTCCAGAGACATCATTCTAGCCCAAAACTCTAGCATGATATCCTGACAATTGAATCAGAGAACATTGAATGTTGGGTCGAACCCTTCACCCAGCAACCATGAGCATCAGACATGACAGTAATAGCTTTGAAAGCTTTTGTTAGTTGAAGGGATGATGCATTACAACATATAGAATCCGTTATTACCAAACCCTACAAACCCTTCCTGCAACGTCTTCTCATAATGCCCATCTATTTCATACTTTCTGTACTCATGCCATCTACACTGTTGTACTTGCCATCAATGACAAGTATACAAGCATGCGCTGTTTGTTAAATATTTTCCAACAGTAAGGTATGTAAAGAAAGGATTGGATACTTTGCAAAGGGAAAAGTTGTATGTAAAACTGTCCAAATGTGAATTTGGTAAGACTGCACTTGTGTAATTAGGTCATATTGTAGGAGGAGGATAATTGAGAATTGATCCTTCCAAGATTGATGTAATTGTAAATTGGCCTAAGCCTAAAAGTGTAACCGAAGTACAAATCTTCTTAGGTGCAGTTCAGTACTGGAGGAGATTCATTTCAAACTTCTCTTTTATTTCAGCTCCTTTGCATGCCTTAACCAGTGTGAAGAACACTTTTTAGTGGGGAGGAAAGAAATAAATATATTTCGATAATTTGAAGGAAAAGATTAGTGCCGTACCAATATTAGCACTGTCGAATCTTCACCATCCTTTTGAGATTGAGACAGATGCCAGCATATATGTCATGGATGCAGTATTGATGAAATATCATAAGCCTATCTGTTACCACTATGCAACTTTTAACTAAGATGTTGTTAACTATCATACATATGATAAAGAGTTGTATGCATTAGTTCAAAGTGTAAATAAATGGAAGCACTACTTGTTAGGGAAGGAAACAATCATACATACAAATAATAAACCCTTATAGTATCTCTAAGAACAAACCAAGATGCAACAATCTTGACATTATAGGTGGAAGGGTTCTCTTCAACAATTTCATTTGGTAATAAAATACAAAAAGGGCACGAGTAACAAGGTACCTGATATTCTTTCTAGACTTTCTATTGTTGCTTCTATTATTTTGAAGAATGCTTCTTTATCTCATGATATCTATGTGGAACAATATGCCGCTGATGAAGATTTTAAAGAAGTATTTGAGAAACTAACCCATGGTGCACAAGTAGAGAACTATTGTTTGTAGGGAAAACTACTCTACCATCTTGGAAAATTATGTATTCCTACAAGTGAACCAGTCCATGTAATACGAGAAGCTCACACTTCTCTTGTGTATGGGAATTTTGGGGTAGGAAAAACTATGACTCATCTGCAGAGATTTTGTTACTGGCCTTAGATGAAAGAAATTGTAACTAAATATTTAAAGGGGTGTGTGATGTGTTCTACTTGTAAGCCCACTAATAGAAAATTGGGGCTATACTCACCACTTATTGTTCCATCCCATCCATGGAAAAGTATATCCATGGATTTTGTAGGGGGTTTACCGATGTCGAAAAGGGGTCATGACTATTTGTATGTTGTAGTGGATAGATTCAACAATATGTGTATCTTGATGCCATGTAAAAAGAATATCACTGCTGAGCAGACGACTAATCTCTTATTTCATCATGTTTGGGTTCACTTTGGGTTACCCACATCCATTATTTCAGATCTTCTTTCAATATGTTTGGTTTCACTTTGGGTTACCCACATCCATTAAGAGGAGAATGATGGACACCAAGTTTAAGAGGAGCATTGCTTTACATCCACAGATTGACGGATAGACAGAGGTTGTTAACCAAACAATGGTACTTTTTCTTCGAGGCTACTGCAACAAGAATCCCAAGTTATGGGATGAACATATACCCTATGTACAAAATGCATAAAATCGAGCCATACATTCCCCCACTCAGTGTTCACCTTTCGAGACATGTTTTGGGTATTTTCCTAAGGTCCCTTTGGACTTGATGTATGGGAGATATTCCTATTCAAATGAAGAAATAAATGAATACGGTGCCCGTAAGTTCATTCAGAGGATCCAACAGGTACACCAAGTAGTCAAGGAACAATTGGAGAAAATTAAAGAACAATATAAAGCTCGACATGAAAAGAATAGGGTTGATCATCGGTTCCAGGTTGGAGACCATGTATGGCTTCACATCAGCAAGGAGTTATTGAAGGGTGAACGCAAGAAACTCAATCCCATCCGATATGGACCCTTCACTATTTTGGAGAAAAGCGATACCAATGCTTTTCGTCTAGATCTTCCACCTTATATGCAGATTTACTCAGTTGTAAATGTAGAAAACTTGAAACTTTTTTAGCCTCCCATGATGATGGATCAGGGTGAGGAAGTTTCAATACCTTCATTTGATGAGTTTTCTCCTGAGTACTTGGACAAGTTGAAGGAAGATATCATCTTGGATAGAAGGACGAGGACTTCATGCAGAGGTGATATTGATTATCTTCAAGTGGGCTTAAATGGTGCACATCCAAGCAAGGCAAAGTGGATTGAGAAGGACAAGGTGAGGGAAATATTCCCTCACTTATCTGTTGATTGATGAAATCTTTTGGTGGTCCAAAAAACTCTCAGTGGGAAGGCGTGGTCCAAAAAGGATCCATAGAAGACTAAGGATAACTCAAAATTCACAGAAGCAACTTAGGAAGCTTAGAATGGCCTCAACAAATAGAGAAAGGGAAAAAATTCAAAGTCTTCAAAGCTCAATGAAATTGGAATCATTGCGAAGAGAGTGTGACAATATTTCCAACGGTGTAAACAACTCATCAAATGGAGTTATAGATCAAAATATATTTGCGGTCAAAGTTTTGGCCAAACTAGCCCAGTCAGTAGGGATGAGTCAACATTTGTATTACTGACATCAACATCAGTATGAATGATGCCATCATCCATACAGTGTACGTGGAACACCAAGAGGGTGACACTTTTCATGGTGATGTCAACATGATGTCATCATGGTGATGTGGCAGCACCAGAGGCTGCCACATGTCACTCATTTTTGGAATTTTTCGGTAAAATCCATTGACCAATGGGAAGGTGCCATGTGGAAGTCTGTACAACCACGTGACATACCATATATTCACCCAACAGGTGATGTGGCAGGTTGACGTGGCAGACTGACATGGAAGAGGTGACATGGTTGTCTGTGAAATGTGGTGACGTGGGCCAATGAAAGGACGCCACATGGCCCACTCATGGGATGCCACATGGCAGCGAAAAAATGCCCAAGGATGCCCAAAAACTAAAATTTAAAATGGGTAAAGGGGTTGGTTGGTGCCAACCCCCAGTCCACTAAATTCATAATACAATCCACCACCAGATCTCATGGGATCCACCAAATCCAAACCATACTCCAAAGTTAGCAACAATCCCAACAAACAACACATATATACATGACTTGTATTAAAATGGAGGTCTGCAAGCTTGACCCCAGAAACTCCTCTAACCAAAGCGCTTTAAATAAATCCTCCAACCAACAAGACAAACAACTCTGTTGGTATATCGACCCACAAAAATTACTTAAGAGTTGATTTTTCCAGATTTCAGGGGTCAGACCAGGGGGCGCGTGACCGTACGGATGGGCACAAAAAATGATAAATTCCCCATGAATTTAATTGTAGGTGCAGGCATGGAAACCGAGATGAATTTTCTCAAGGGGTTGAAAGTGATAGACTCATATCGAGGCATGGAGACGATCGTTTTTGGGTAATTCAATGCCACGAATTTAGTTGTGCTGTTTGTTTTCTGATCTGAGCAAAGCTTCTGTAACTTAACTCTAGAATGAGGTATACTTATGTATTTTTCAAATTCTTTTGTTGAGTTAATAAAAAGGCCTACCCATTTGAGAGCAGGACCTGAAGATGTAGCGCACCAGGGATGAACTCTGTTATCAAGTTTTTATGTATATATGTGATGCATATGTCTCTTCATTATTGAGTTATTCCTTATTTATGGTGCACTTCAATTTATTCTCATTTAATACAATTCTTTAATAAGTCACATCAATGAAAATATCTTGGATCAGTCGACGAAAGCCAAAACCTCTAAGGGGTTGTTGATCAACAAAATCACTGACCCAAGAGACCGTTGGACTACCATCATAATTTCTTTGTGCTTCACACCAGCAGGTTAGGCACTCGACGTAAAGATGAAAATGGCCGAGGCTTCATTCAAACTAACCACTATTTTCGACATACACTTGTTTGACTTACATAAATCTATTTCAAAAGAATCAACAAGGAGATGGAAGAAGATGATGAAAGAAGGAAATCAGGTCGAAAGACTAAAACAAGAGAAAAATATTATCTTAGAGGGATGCAAAAATAAATCAGGCCTAATGAGGGGATAGAACAGATATTAGAAGCATAGAACCCCATAGAAAGCTTTAAATAACTGATCAAAAACATGATCAAAACCAACACAAACTACCGAAAACAATTAGAGGCTCTAAAGAACAAAAAATAAGAAGTAGAACATCAATGTGACTTAGTCATCAAATAAATCCAAACATCTCAGGAGAAAATGGATGCAACATTAGAAGCAGAACATAATAATATGAAGGGCTCAAGAAGAACATACATAAATTAACCAGAGAAGCTAACACAGTAAAATATGTGGTGAGTGAATGGCCATCTCATTTTTCTGACGCATTCAGTTAATGTCGAATACAAAAGGATGCAGTCGACAGAATATAAAGAACAAGAAACTTGGCTACGGATAAAAAAATAAAAGAATCCCTCACCACACAGCTATAAAAATAAATAGTAACAGAGAAACAACTATCACAATAGGAGTAGGAATGGTAGAAGGAGGGACACAGAGTGAAGTTGTAAACTAACTAAGCAGCCAGTCGCCTCAACCAACTCATATCTAAAATGAAGGCCACAAAACAACAATTCGACCAAGAGTCGGGAACTTCTCCGACATCAAGTATAGCATAAAAATTCAATTTGATTTCCTAGTCAAAAATTATAAATATCGAAGTGCAGCAGGTGATCGACACATGGTGCAAATTCATTCAAAAAACAAAGCATTCAAACCCTAGTATTATTCAAACCGCCTTCAAAGTCAACACAAAAATCGAAAAGAATAAGGATGTTGATGAAACTAGTCGAGGAAATACAAGCACAACAAATTAGTTGAAATTAGTACCTTAAGTTCGCCAACCATATATAAATATTTTGTCTCCTCTTCTTACATGTTTCTTTTTCTCTCTTCATCTTCTGCTTCTCCATATTGTGATATTGTAATCAAAATATGAAAAAGTTATTTTTTAGAACCCCCACTTGCTCGGGACAAGCAACAAATTGATTTGGGGAGAGATGTTGTAGGGGATAGTCGACCTTGTTGACTAGACCCGATGATCGAATAAGAACCTATCGGTCGACCTACGTAGTTAGAAGTAGAATTCCGTCATGGTCTCTGTTAACCGACTGACCTAGGAAATTAAGTACAATTACAACTTATTGAAAGAGGTATAAATAGACAAGTACATGAAGTGCTCATATAGCTTCATGTGAGAGGATACATGTAATTGTGATGTATTTTTATATCATATAATAAAAGGAGTAATATTTGGGCTCTCATTACTTGTGTATGTCTTTACCTATATATATATATGTGTGTGTGTGTGTGTGTGTGTGTGTGTGTGTGTGTGTGTGTGTGTGTGTATCTCTATGATTTCTATGTAAGGATCTACTTGTAACTCTCCCTACTTTTTCCTAGATTAAAACACCCCCTATAACTCCTATCCTTGTCCGTCTAGTAGCTACGATGCATTTTATTATTAATAATTATCAAAGCATTACATTTCCTAGGCTCACTAGTCTCTTTTAATTGTTTGGGCTCTTTGGTCTTTCATCAAATAAACAAATACATTATTTAATATGGGGACTCAAAATTGGGGTATTATAGGTGTAGTATGAGGGGAAACATAAAATTCAATCCAATATAATTGGAGGTTATCCTCCATATGCCCTTAGATACAATTTAACATTGTAGAGAGATATCTTGAGCCCTGATAATGAGTGTGGTTCTCTTTGTTGTATCTCCTTTGTTAGTTCTTTCCACCTCATGTTTTCACTCAAAACTTCATTTATGGAGTTGCTAATGAGTCTAACACAAAGTGAAACAAACTTCAATTGTCTTCTCTATAACATTGGCAAAAAAAATAGATCCATTATTAGTTGTGCATGATTCTTACACACCTCACTTGGTTTGGCACCTTCTCCTTTCACCTTCAACTCTACTTTCATATCTTCATCCTCATAATGTTTTGCAGCTACGAACCTAGTGGTTTCATTTTGCAATGATGCCATAAATTCACTGATATCATTCCCATTATAGGGATTTGGTGACCATTTTAACCTTTTTTTAAGCACATAATTGTGCAAGTAGAGCTCACAAAGGAGATTTGTTCTTTCTGGGGTGAGGTCAAAATACAATTCATAGAATTTCCAAGGAGTTTGGAAATTTGTCTTCTACTTAGAGATAAAACACTTAATATGAAATTTATGTCATTGTTCCTTTAGTTATATAGAGTATACCCTATTGGGTGGTATATGAGTCAACATTTGATTAGGATGTTCGACAGTCTCTTCACATACATCCATCAACCTCACTATTTCCTCAATTTTTATATACCTTATACTTTTTTTAGTAGATCAACTTTTAACTTGGAGTTTTCATTATTGAGGGATTCTAAATTTTTATCAAAGTCAATTGAGTTTAAAGTAAATTATTATTCTAATTGGGAAATTAGCTAATCATGTTTAAGGATGGAAATGACATCCTTCCATCCTGACTCAACTTCATGCTTCCACTTGGCTACTTCACCTTGAGCAATCTATAATTGTCTCATCAACTCTTCAATTACATTTGTGGCCACTACAAGAATTGAAATCATTTTCCATAACCTACTTGAATTAGATCCTCTTATTTTCACAAGTGTCCATTCAAAAACATATATGTTGATGTATTCTTTCTCCTCAATGATTGGAACCTCTTGTGAAGTGGTAGTCTCCTCATGTTGTGGAGAATTAAAAATAGGTATTGGCTCCTCAAATTGAATTGAGGATCCTTCTTCTACAACCCTAGGAATTTTCAACTTTGGTTTAGGTACATCTTCATTTTCTCCTCCTTTGAGCTCTAGTATTGCTAGGATTGACTGCTTCTACAACAATTTCCATTGGGTCTATAGTGCATGGGGTTATTCAACAATTAGTATTGAATATATAGTTTATTAAGTTGGATTATTGATGAACATGCCTGTTAATGTTTAGATTGGTCAATATCTAAACAATAACCTCATGAGGATATGAATCCCTCTACATTTTTATAGAGGTGGTACTCCTCTTTGGATGAAATGTTGGAAGGTTCTTTACATGATTATACATTGAATGAAAGGTATCCCAACAAATCTTGTATATACAAATATACAACCCTTATGTACAATTATGAAAATACACATCATATCATTTGAATAAAATAAAGATAAAGTGTGTCAACATAGAGTTCTGTCCACAAGGTTTTGGACTCTCCTTTCAACAAACATTATTCCTATCTTGTAAGACAAAGTGAACCTGGAATCTGCTATGGCTATTGGAAAATGAAGTAAAAATGGGCATGTCTTCAAATAAATTTAGATGAGTATTTATTTAAAACTCAAAAGAGATTTTGATAGACAATATATTTGAAATCGCATTATTCCAGCTCAAGGCCTGAGAAATCACTAATATATTGCCCTGAAGTAGTTCTTTGCAGAATAAATTTATAATAATATCCTAAATATGACAAGTTTAATAATTTCAGAAACAAGAGGGCTGAAACAACCTCTACAAAATCTCAATGACAACTAATAACTGAATGAAATAACAATTGTCTTTTTACAAGGAGGGATATTGCTCCTATAGACTTGAGATATTACAAGACGACTGAAGAACTCTTTAAGAAAGAATTTCTCATACACAAATCTTCCTCTTTGTTTGGCAATGCATGAAAGATTTGATGGAAGGAAACAAAGAAGAAGAAAATGTAATAAGAGAAAAGTTTAAGTAGGAAAATTCATATAATCTTGAAAAATAAAACTTTGTTTCTTGAATACTCTTCAGTATTGTAGAAAGCCTCTGACTTCCAACCTCTTGATGATTCATTCTCTTTCCTTTTTAAAATATGCTCTCAAAACTTCCTAAATTAGTTAGGGAAAAAATTTTGAAGTAGTTTCCACACGCTTCCTTATTGGAGTAACCACTTTATTTAATAATTCATTGAACTATAATTAATGACTTTATTCCATTATAATGTGTTCTTTGAAGTGGGGCCCATTTTTTCTTTAATAAAAGTGATTTAATAAACTTTTATTTTCATATTTTCAAATTAATTGTCTTTTAAAAAGCAGACTTTGTTTTTATTTTTTGAGTATGATATTTGAAATTTCATCCATGGAAACCATTCTATATGCAATATTCACCATCCCATATTTTCAACTAGTCCTCCTTAGCAATAATTAGACTTCTGGATCTCAAGTTATAGCTTCGGGAAGTCGAGGTTCTAAACAAATTTACTAGCAAACCATGAAAATAGAGCTGACTATTATTTTTTATTTTTCAGAGAATTATGACCAAATTCATCCTTTGAAACCTAATCCATCATCTTGTTGAATTACCATTCCAATGAGGTATGTTTTTCCCAAAACAGACACCCATATCTTGAGTTATAAGCTCTAGAAGACCGTTGCTCAATAGTCGTCCATTTAATTCATGGATCAATCTTATCCCTTGATTAAATCCACCCTCTTTTAATCCCGCTTGCATTTTATTAGTTGAAACATTTGTGTTTATAATGTAAAGTCATTCCTTATTATTCATGTGAAGTAAAGGAGATTATGGAATTCGTTCCTTAGCTTATCTCTTAGTGCCTTAGAAAAAAATTCATATTTTGGTAATATTTTGGTCACCCAATCAACCTATAGAAATGTCACATCCAATCACCACCCAATCACTTGCCACATGTCACATCCAATCACCACCCAGTCAATTTCCACATGTCACTTGGATATATGCCCAAAAAATTAGGATAAGACAAATAATATTAAAAGAATATGAGTAGTTTGAGGGGTTACATGAATGCATAGGTAGGTGGGGTGGTAATTAATGGTTAAAATGACCTAGAAAATGTTAGACAAAGGTATGGTAAAATTATTAAGAATCAATAAGACTTCTCAATAATCCATTGTGAAAAATTCTAAGTAAAAAGAGTGATCACCAACCTGTGGTAATATTAAGTCTTAAGAATCACCGCGGAGCGTAGTAAAACTTCTCAAGAATCCATTGTGAAAAATTCTAAGTAAAAAGAGTGATCACCAACCCACGGTAATATTAATAATTGACTAAGTGTTGGAAAGGGAAGAATAATAGAAATGATGTGAAATATGGAAAAAATATGGAAAAAAAAGAAATGGAAAATGAAATAATGGAAATGAAAATAGAAAAGGAAAATAAAAGAAAATGGAAAAATAAAATGTGAAATAAAAGAAAATGGGAATATGAACATGAACATGGAAATAAATAAGTATGAATATGGGGCAAGGAGAGTAGATTTTAAGAGAGAAAAATGGTTTAGTATGGAGAGGAGAGTATGGAGAGTAGTGAGGAAGAAGGGTAGAGTGGAAGAGAGAAAAATGACTAAGTATGAAATGAGAGTAAAAATGATTAATTATGAAATGAGAGTATTAGTCATTTGAGAGTATATTGGAAGAGGGGAAAAGAGTGAAAAATGGTTAAGTGTGAGAAGAGAAGGGAAGGGATAAGAGAGGAATTTGTAAAAATGGCTAAGTATGGGATGAGAGTATGAAAAGAGGTGAAGCGATAAGAGAGGAAAATGGTTAAGTGTGGAGATGGATGGTGAGGAGATGGAAAATGGAGTAGGAAAATGAATAAGTATGGATATGGAGAGGAGATGGAAGATGAGATAAATTACTAAGCGAGGAGAGTACTTAGTAAAAAATTTGAAAATGGAGAGAAAAAGGGGGCACAACACTTAGAAGAATTCTTCTTGCAATTAGTTAAAGTAGTTTTTTGTAATCTCTCTATCGGAATTTTAGAATTTTTTTTGAATATATTGGGCATATAGAGCCATATTTTGATTCCATAAAATGCATGAAAAATTTGAGACTAAGGGATACACCATGTGCTGGTGAGATTGCACAAATTTCTCCTTTTGATGTCTTTTTTTTATCTTCCAAAAGAAAAAAATTCAACATGACCAATTTTTTTATCAACAATGTCCCACATGATGTACTATTTTCTTATTCACAAGGAATCTTCAATCAATAACTTGATCAACCAATTATGTGGTACATATAATTCTATTCTTGATTTAACTTCTATAGCCATCTTCTAAATTTATTTCATTAGATATTTTGGAATGTTGATGGATCAATGATGGTTTAGGTGCTCCAGAAGCTTGAAATAATAGGCCAAAATGATGTTGTACCTACCTTCATAGGTTCTTTATCTCACAATATGTAGATATACTTGGTTTAAGTGATTATGTAGCATCTACCTCTTTACCCCGTTTCTTGTATTTGTAATTGATTCATTGGCATGTAGGGAGTTCCTCTTGGAATCATGGGATTTTTTCTTCTTTTAAACTAGTCCTCACTGTCTATGGAAAGACCAATTACTCCAAAAACTTCCTCTTCTATAACTTCCATAGCAACCCTCAAACTACAATAGTATTTTGACACAATTGGTGTGTGAACTTTGTAGTAACTACATCATTGTACCGTTGGAAAATTGATTTTCATTGACATCAACTTTAGAGGAAGTCTATAAGCCTCTAGAAGTATTGGGTATAATTGAAGAAGTCTCCAAAGAGGTCCCCTTATGGCATATATTTAAGCATGTACCTCATGAGAATATGATTTGAATAAGTCTACAAGAAACCTAGAGGTGTATAAGTCTTAGACCCAAAGTTGACTAAGGAAAATGAGGTTGAATAATACATCAAGTGTACACAAAACCCTCTTAGATGAATAGTCATCGTCTTGCCATTTCTAACGGTAGGTCGTACACCATGTGGTTCCTCACAGTTGAGGAGTTATGAGGTCATGAATTTAGAATCCCCAAAGAATGGTTAAGAAACCACTAAATGATTACAACAAGAAGTTACAAGTCATTAATCAAATGGTAAAAAAATTATAACAAGAAAATGCAGGTCGTCCCTAAAGTGAGGAAAATAAGTCACTTGAAAAAGTATAAATACACCTCAAGAATCCTCTCACCTTTACATACACAAGTTCAATGATTATCTATCTTTCAAGTGATATTTTGGTAAGTCTTTCATAGCATATATGAGGAAGTGAATCTGAGGAAGAAGGGAGTGTGAAAGTCTCAGAGTTGCATAGAAGGAAGGTTTTCAAGAAACCCTAGTTTATATGACCCCCATGAGTCATGCTACTGGTATCCCATGATGCACCCCTGTGAGTTGTTTAGAATTTGTCATGTGAGGCCCTGCATGATAACTAGCATCTGTCCAGCGAGGCTAAGTTATATTTGATGAAGGATTCTTGCTTCATGTTGCAACAAGGTATGATGGTACTTCACAATTGCTACAAGATCTAAGTTGGTATGTATCAGTTGTTTCTTCATGAGTTGTTATAACCCTAAATTTCTCTACATATGCATACATGGTGTTTGTCCCTCTTACTTTCTTTTTTTTGCCAAGTCATCACTGATTTTCTCTTCTTAAAAACTCAATTTTTGAAGATGTGCGTGCCCTGCTCCACTACTTCCTGCGTACACACACTTGTTGCATCACTATATCTCATGTACGTACGCATGTTGCACCACTACAACCCATGTATGCTTGCAAAAGTTGCAAGGAATTCGTTAAGAATACAGGCTATTGGGTAGTTTCCCAACTAATCCACTGCCTATAGCCTGTCACCCAACCAAATAACCATCATTTTCCCATATAAAAGGAGGTGTTGGGGTCTCATTCCACATCTAGACATAAGAACAGTGAAACTCTGCCCGTTTCACATCCCCTCCTTGCCCCAAGCATTTGCAGCCTTGTTGTGAGAATTGCCTCAGAATTCCTCATTTTTCCTTTTTTCCTTCATAAGAACCCAATCCATTTCCCAAGAAGAAGGTTGAGAAGAGAAAGATACATAGAGGTGCACTTGGGGATTGGTGAAGAGGATCCCGAACCAGGTTCGAGGAGCAGTAGCCGACCTTGGTTGTAAGTGATCATTGTATTATCAATAAAATAAGTACTTTTCCTGTCCTAAAACATGATGTGTCGAATGTTTGCATTTGGTTTATGTTTTTATTCTAACATATAACCCTTATTTATGTATGAAATGCATGCTTCTAGTTTTCTATTTATCTATCTTTGAATGTAGGATAGCCTTGGGAGGAGGTTTGCAGTTAACGAAGCTATTGAGCATGAGAGGATCAACACCAGGCGCAGAGTAAAGGTACAGTTACCAGATCCTTCTCATTTTTCTTTTCCTGTATAAGTCTGGGGTATGTTTGGGGTAGTTAGAGAAGTAGGAGACTTTTAAACAGTTATTGATCTTCCTACATTGTAAACCCTGGTGTAGCCATAGGGGGGGTTTTCCCGCTAGTAGAAATGGCGACCTTATTCGGGAAGCCTCTAGGGGTTTAAGGGATTTTTTGGGTGTTTGATTGGTTTTTGTACCTTTCGAGTTTCTGTTGAGTTTACTGAGTCTTTTAAGGGATTTTGGTCACCTATTGGTGCCATACCAGTTCTCCCTGCCCTGTAAGTCAATCTGTTTTTTTTTTTTTTGAGGAAATACAAAAATGTACACACCCTACAATGGGTCAGTCTGCGTACATATGTGCCCTGTCTAGTAAACAACCCGCGTACATACACAGGCTGCTAAAACAACAATAGTGTACATGTTTCAAGAAACTGTTTTTGAAAAAGAGGCAATCAACCTCTTTCTTGATTGAGGTTTATACTTCTCAGGGTTTCTTGACAAAGTCCAAAGTCTCTCTTTTTACAGCCATATCTTGGGTTAGATTTCAGTTTACTTGTCTTCTTGTGTTTCCTACCATTTTTAGCTTATTTTTAGCTTGAATTTTAAGAAAAATGAGTTGCATTTTGAAAAATCGTGTATTCATCAGTTTCTTTTAGAATATTTTGTTATTTCTTCTTTGATTGGAAGAAAATATAAAAAAATATAAAAAAAAAACTTAGTTTGTTAAGTCTCTTTCTTTCTTTGCATTTGCTTTGCATTGTTATTTGAAAAAGAAAAAGAAATTAACAAAGTGTTGTGTTTTCTTCTCATCTTGAAAGCATTTAAAAAAGAATAAGAATAAAGATAATCCTTCTTTGCTAGTGTTCTTATAAGTTTCATTTTTTGCAAGAGTCTTAACAACATCAATTGTACTACCACACCCTTTTTGAATAAATCAAGCCAATAAAAAGAACGCTAAATCTAAAATTAACTAGACTTTTTATGCTTGTAGGGTCAACCAACTAGTTTAGGGTCAGGGCCTTGAATTAGGATTGCAGAGGAAACTCTTCAAGGCCGCTAAATAAACATTGGAGTCAACGATAGAGAGTGTTAAATTCTAGTGACATGAAAGTTATCTGGGACCCCCCTCTAACACAGGGGCTAAAAATGAGGTCACGTGTGTTGTAGGAAAATCTCTCTACGGACAGGTAGACCTCCTCTTGAGAGCTGGACCCTTAACTCTAAGACATAAGGTGCTTAACATGGACATCGACTTCCTTTTAGATCTAATCAAGATAATGAACAAAAGAGAAGGAGGAAGGTGTGTACCTTATGAATGTCACGAGATCAAAATAGGAAGGGGCGGGGATAGAGCGGGTGGATCATGATGACACAAAGAGGCAATCAAACCATTATAAGAATACAAAATTCAATGGAGAAGATCAAATGAGTGGGAAAAGGGCCAAGACAAGATCTAGGAAAGGAAACACAAATCGGATTTCCTCCCCAGTGGAGTCGCCAATTTCTGTTGTAGGAAAACCTCCATGCGGACAGGTAGACCTCCTCTTGAGAGCTAGACCCTTAACTCTAAGACAGAAGGTGCTTAACATGGACACTGACTTCCTTTTAGATCTAATCAAGCTGATGAACAAAAGAGAAGGAGGAAGGTGTGTACCTTATGAACATCATTTGTCCCTACAAGGTCTAGGATGAGCTTCGATCTTGAGCTCCTAGGTAGGTCCTGCAAGACAAGCAAAAGTACAAAAGACTTCCTACTCTATTGAGATTAGATAAAACATAGATCCATCTACTGCAGACAAACTTATATGAAACAAGTACAAGTTTGAAAGAAACATGCTAAGCATTGATTGTGTTAATGAAAACAACAATGAAGAAAACTTACAACCATAGATGTGAGTGTAGCAGCTTCATCAAGCTCTCCTTGTCCAACCCTTGCTCAAAAGATCCACGATTAGAATGAAAATACTTTCACAGATTATTCTCCTCCACTTCTCATGAGATCATAAGTTTGGTATCTCTAAACTCCTCCCTCCCCATCCTCCATGGAAACCCCTCATTATATAGGATTTGGAGGCTTAACCACCATGGAGAGGATCTCTCATTAGATCCACTAAGAAAGGGATCTCTAAGATATTTAGGGAGAAAATATCTCTTAAGTATTTTGGGGAGGAAATATCTCTCAAGGATTTTAAGGAGGAAATATTTTAACTATCCATGAGATCCTCCACCTTCCCTAAAAAATAGGAAACCAAATGTGAGGTGGATTATCACACTTAATTACTTTCTTTTTCATGAATATTAATAATAATTCATGTGCACTTGATTCTCACACTTAATCAATTCCTTTTCCATGAATATTAATAATAATTCATGTGTACTTGGTATTTTGGCCTTCATGTAATATATCCCTCGTCCACATTGACTAGGGATTGTGACATAGGCTATTCCATGGTGTTAAGGTGTATGAGACACTTATATGACACTTTACGACACTTAGGGTGAGGTACCTAGGTGTGAAAATTTCATGTGTAATAGTAGGATCCCCATTTCATGGAAAAAGTGTCTTGTATCTGTCTTCCGTTGCTATCTTGATCTGATGGTATCCTGAGAATCTGTCGGTGAATGAATAAGCTTCATGTCCTCTTACGTTCTCCAACACTTCATCTGTGAAAGGAGTAGGGAACGGGTCATGTAGGAAGGAATCATTCAGCTTCCTCAAGTAGAGACATATTCTTATTCCCCCCTTGTTTCTTCTCGTGAAATACCATCGGTCTTACCCATTCATATTCCTCTACAGGTTCTATGATTCCATCCTCCAACATCCTACGATTTCAACTTTGAATTTTTTCTTATATATCGGGTTTATTCTGTATGGTCATTGTCTGATCGGTCTTGACTCAGCTCTGAATGGTATCTTCATTTATCCTAGTTCTCCTGTTATGCCTTTCATTTATGTGAATGTTTTTGGAAACATGTCACTGTACTCGCGCAATAACTCTGTTATGATTTCCACTATTTTCTCATCCCAATAGTCTCCAATGTTGGCCATTTTGGGATTCTCAACTGTCCTGGTGTTGACTTTATTTAACTTGATTAGTGAAAAAATTACTTCTGATTCCAGAGGTGGACCTTCCACTTCTCTCTCTCCTTCAACTTCCTCAATTTGAATATCACGCGGGTCATCTTCATCCTATGCTTCTTCCTACACATGGTAGCATGACAATAGTTATTTTATTTTCTATCTGTTTTGTTGTTGTTCTTATGTTATGAGTTCAACTTCTGGTTCTTTAATGAATATCATCCCTCTGAATTTTTTAAGTGTTGTGTCTATGTTGGGGTTCTCATGCTCAAATGAGAAAGTGACTGTAAAGTTATGTTGTAATACTGTCCAGCTCGTAGTTTCTCTATGCAGTTCTTGGTTTGTATACCAGTTCGCTGGGATGCCTTCTAATGTGTGAATGAACTAATGAGGCTAGTCCTCTGGTGGTGTCATTTTCCATAGCGATCTACACTTCTCCACGTTTTCTGTTGGTGTCCCCTGTCCGTCATATTTCTATAGCTGGTTTCTTCCTTGTTATGTGCCAAACCTAATGTGCAGTAACCGCTTACATTGGTACCCGTCTTTAACTGTTTCTTTGTGCGCACCCCACCATCTTGCAGGTGTTTCCTTGAGTTATATATCTAGGGCTAAGAGCATCTGATTATCTAACACTTCATTTTCAGACCGTGTTAAGAATAATTCTAATTCATTCACCCCATAGAAGTTGGGAGGTTCCCTTATCTCCGTACCTACCCATCTTACTGTGTGGTCTATTCTTGTGCATCTTCTTTTGGATACTCCGTGTATCCTCTGCTGCCAATTTTATAAGCCCGTATCTGAGTCTGATGCACATGAGGTGATGCTTCTCCAACTGAGTACCCCATCTGCAGTTGGGTTCATGTAATATTCATCTTGCGCAATTGTTATGTACAACTAGTTAATTTCCTCCAAGTCCAAGCAAGTAGGTTCTACAAACCTTTCCCTTTTTGATGGATCCAATGGCACAATGATTCTGTATTCTCTTAACTTGAATGCCATCTTCCTCATCTTTAATTTGGTTATGGACTAGTTATCAAACGCCCAATCCAAGTCAAGCAATGTCGGATAAGGTGTTGTGTTGTTTGTTGGAACATGCATAGCTTTGGGATTTTTGAGATTTATATATTTTACCCCTTAGAAATAAAAGTTTTACCCAAAGAAGAAAAAAAAACAAAAACTTAGAGAAATATTTTGGGAATTCGGCCTTCGGAGGATTTCTATCATACTACATCCAAAACTCCCAAACGTCGAACAACCAAAGTACTTAAGGATAATGCAATGTTTAAAACCTGATTAATTGTAACATGAAAGTGATTAATAAGAGATTAACTTCTCTGTGAATTCGACCTTTGAGATATTTCTGCCTTCTTACATTCAAAACCTCTAAACCCCAAACTGTTGAATTGTTAATGATGTTTATGATTAGCTAAAGTTAATGACTTGAATAATTATTGTGATTTTCCAGGTGATAAATTCCATCAGAATTTTTAATAATCTCTATGTAAACATATCTATACAAAGAACGATAGATTTTATAAATCTCTTCGAATTTCAAAATCATTTTATCATTTACAATTAACAGTTTTTCATTCAGTGAAGAGATTACAAACTTTTCTTCTTACAGGTAGGCTAATCTTATTTCCTTAAAGGAAAGTTGCAAAGCTCGATAGACCAGATTTCAGAATCTAGTAGAACACTAAACCAGTTTGGAAGCCTGATAAACTAAGAAAGGGACCAAATATGGCAAGGAGGGGATAAATAGATAGAAATGGGAGAAAGAATGTATACAATACAAATCCCTGAAGTGTAAAGTCCCCTAAGTGAGATATTTGGCACCGTGTGTCCTTTCGAATTAGACGGTTGATATTTACTTTGGGACTCTGGGCTTCGAGTCTGAGATGCAAAACAATACAAATCCCCAAAGTGCTAAGTTCCTGAAGTGAGAGATCTAGCGCTGCATTTCCTTTCAATTTAGACAGTTGAGATTTACTTCGGGACTTCGGGCTTCTAATGTTCTGAGATTCACAACATTACAAACCTTTTGGAGTGTCATATTTACCAACACGTGTACACTTCGATCAATGGTCCAGGTGAACTCCGGGCTTCGGGCCTTTGGGATTTCTTTAATCAACACTTCTTTCTTCCTCCTAGAGTACGACATCACCGAATACGGGGATTTTCTGACACATATCCCCTGCTTAGATCGGTAGACATGAATCAGACAAAGTTCTCTCTATCTTCTCTACATGTGATCGAGAATTGTGACCTCGGATTAACCTTTGGGTGATTATCTCACTTTGTGAAGATCGACAGACATGTTTTTGGCCCATGCAGATCAGCGGTTGAGAACGATTACGGGGGACGAAGTTCTGCAGAGTTTAATTTCGAAGGGAATTATCGCAATTTAAACTGTGGTTTTCTCTCAAGGGTACGTGGCATCACTAGGTGCATTGTGGGGAGAAAGGAGGGTTACCTCAAAACCACTTCCTCACGCCCCCGCAACATAGACTGTTAGAATCTTAACTCAACACCTTGTTAATGTTTATTCCATTATTACAGTTCTTTGCATTTCAATAGATAACAAAAACATAAGAACAAGATCACTGAGAAATACACATTCACAAGAGACACAACATTTATCCTGGGAAACCCTCTAGGGGAAGAAAACCCAGTAAAACTTCCTTATTATAGATTGCCAATACAATGTCAAGAGATAACTCAAACCAATACATAAAGTCCTCTCCAAAAGATGCACCACTCTCCTCTCTCTCTCCAACTGGTAAATCGAAACTTGCCTCTCAGAATGAGCAAGTGAGTTGTGTGTCAAAGTGAGGTTCTGGCCTCTCTATATATACAAGTATGGCACGTGTGAAGTGTCTTTACTGGAAGGGCTGACTTCTCACTCTGGGTGGGTAAACCCACCTTTATTATATTTCTGGGTCTCAATAATAACTGCTGGGGCCGACTTCTTGTTATGCCTATTACAATTGTCTATTGACCAATCCTCAAAAGGGGATTTGGTCCTAATACAATAACCGACATGATCAATCCACAATAGGGATTGATCCCATGAATAATATATCAATAATAATAAGAATACTCTTTGCAGTTACATTATTTCAACACTCCCCCTTAAGAAGAAGGGTATTCTTCAACATCATTAGGTGAGAGAGATCTACATCATTAGTGGCATCAGGAGGACAGTATCATCAATATCATCTTGGAACATTGGTTGGCATACCTATAAGTCATCGAAAGTTTTCTTCATCGGCAACATCGTCATTCTCAAAAGAATTCCATCATCATCTGCATCAATATGTATCAGTATAAAGTGATACCTCATCACAACAATAGGCTGGCCCATCACAGTACTAAACTGGCTCTATGTCATAGCTGTTAAGATGGTAGCTCAGTGTAAGTCACATATTTCTTTACGTCTAACAACTAGGTCAGAAGCAAGGTATACATCATCTTTCTTTACGTCTAACAACTAGGTCAGAAGCAAGGAACACATTATCTTACTTTACGTCTAATAACTAGGTCAGAAGCAAGGAGTCATCTTACTTTACGTCTAACAGCGAGGTCGGAAGCAAGGAACACACACATTATCTTGCTTTACGTCTAACAGCGAGGTCAAAAGCAAGGAGTCATCTTTCTTTATGTCTAACAGTGAGGTCAGAAGCAAGGAACACACACATCATCTTGCTTTACGTCTAACAACGAGGTCAGAATCAAGGAGTCATCTTTCTTTATGTCTGACAGTGAGGTCAGAAGCAAGGAGTCATCTTTCTTTATGTCTAACAGCGAGGTCAGAAGCAAGGAACACACACATCATCTTGCTTTACGTCTAACAACGAGGTTAGAAGCAAGGAGTCATCTTGATTTACGTCTAACAGTGAGGTCATAAGCAAGGAGTCATCTTTCTTTATGTCTAATAGCAAGGTCAGAAGCAAGGAACACACACATCATCTTGCTTTACATCTAACAATGAGGTCAGAAGCAAGGAATCATCTTGCTTTACGTCTAACAATGAGGTTAGAAGCAAGGAACACATATACTCCCCCTTTTAGGGAGGGTCCTTTCAGACTATACCAAGCTTATCTCGAAAGTGTTCAAACTTTACACAAGATAGAGGTTTGGTCAACACATCAGCAACCTATTCATTCATGCTAACATACACGAGCTTCAAGGCTCCTCTTTGCACCATGTCACGGATGTAATGATAGCGAATCTCTATGTGCTTCGACCTGTCATGGAATACATGATTCTTTGTCATCTTTATGCAGCTCTGGTTGTCACATAGGATCGTGGTTGCTTCCATTTCTAGATCAAATAGACCGGTCAACAACTTTCAAATCCATATAGCTTCACAACTAGCAGAACATGCAACAATGTACTCTGTTTCTGTTGTGTTGAGAGAAATACTGGATTTCTTCCTACTCTGCTACGAGATCATGGCTGATCCCAAACTGAAACAACATCCGGAAGTGATTTTTCTATTAGCAACGATTCCTGCCTAATCTGAATCAATGTATCCACTCAATGTGAAATTATGATCTCCATCATAACTGAGACCACAATCTAATGTACCTTTAAGGTACCTCATCACATGTTTTGCAACCACTTAGGTGAACATGTCTGGGTTCTACCAGAAACTGACTCAAGGTGTTCATGGAAAAACAAATGTCTGGTCTAGTGTTTGTCAGGTACATTAGCGATCCAATAATCTGTCTGTACAGTGTGGCATCTATCAATTTTGACAAAGTATTGACCAGTAGTTTCAGCTTTGCTTCCATGGGCATATTCATGGGATTTCATTCCAACATGTCGAATCTCTTTAGGATTTTGACTGTGTACTTCCCTTGGTTAAGGAATATCCTCTCTGGACTCTTCCATACCTCAAGACCTAGGAAATAGTGCATTAGGTTGAGGTCTTTCATCTCAAATTCTAAAGCGAGTCTCTTCTTACATTCGGTGATGAGCTTTTCTTCTCCAGTTAAGAATAAGTCATCCACATACAACAATAGTATTACTAGCTCATCGTTCATAATTTTGAAGTAGATATTTGAATCAACTTTACTCTTGGTAAAGCCCAAGCTTGTCAAGAAATTGTCTATACGGCCATACCAAGCTCTAGGAGCTTGCTTCAATCCATATAAGGATTTCTTTAATCTATAGACATGAGACTTCCTGTCTTCAACCTCAAATCCTTGGGCTTTCTCTATATACACTTCCTCTTCGATAACACCATTTAGGAAGGCTGTCTTCATGTCTATCTAGTGCAACTTCCATTTCATCTTAGTTGCAAGAGCTATGATGGTTCTAATCGAAGTGTATCTGGCTACATGAGCGGATGTCTCTTCATAGTCAATGCCTTCTTTCTGGGAAAATCCACGAGCGATAAATCTTGCTTTATATTTCTCAATACTTCCATCAACAACATGTTTTATTTTGAAGAGCCATTTTGATGATACCACATCCTTACTTTTTGGTTTGGGAACTATTTCCCATACATCGTTCTTTATTATGGATTGGTATTCCTCTGTCATGGCATCTACCCATTTCTTCTTTTGAATGGATTCTTCAAAGCAGGTAGGCTCCTCATCTAGGAGATCACACATCAAAGTCGTGTAACTGGAGAATGGTTTTGGTCTTTTCACCTATCTCGAGGTTCCTTCTGGAACACCATACTTCTCTCCATCTTGAATAAGCTCTCTTGCCCAAGCAGGATTTATTTTATGGGAGAAGGTCATTTGAGGAGGCTCTTGAACTTATATTATATCATGGTCTTCAGGAGTCTCCTCATCAGGGGAAGTTACGACTTCCCTCACTGGTTCTGCAGATTTGGGAACTTCCCTCACGGATTCTGCAATCCTGGGAATTACGGGTTCCTCTTCATATAATTCTTCAAGATGGCATCTTCTTGATTTCTTAAGTGTTGCTTCTTCATCAAATGTCACATCCCTACTGATCTCAATGTGGCGGTGACTTGGTATGTAGATTCTGAAGGCCTTGGAGACCTCACAGTATCCCACAAATATTCCCTTCTTTCTGGAGGGTTCCAGCTTGTTTCTTTTCTCTTTCGGAATGTGTGTGAAGACTGGGTAGCCAAATATTTTGAGATGGCTTACCTCTGGCTTCTTTTTGGTGAACATCTCTTCCAGGGTCTTGAACCCAAGTGCGCTATGGGATAATCGATTATACACATAAACAAATGCCATTGCTGCTTCTGCCCATAAGCACATAGGAATATCTTGATCATGGATCCTGGTCTTTACAGCTTCCATAATTGTTTTGTTCGTCCTTTCAGCTACAACGTTTTGTTGAGGATTATAGGGAGTAGTGAGTTCCCTCTTGATCCCAACATATCTGCAGAAGCTCATGAAATCTTTTGAGGTATATTATCCTCCATTATCTGACCTGAGTATCTTAATCTTCCTTTCAGAAAGATTCTCTCTCAAGGCTTTGAATTCCTTGAACTTGTTGAATACTTCATCTTTAGATTTCAAGAAATATCTCCAGGTCTTGCGAGAATAATCATCAATGAATGATACATAGTATACATACCCACTAATGGATGATGATGGCATTGGGCCACACATGTCTGAATGAACTTCTTCTACTTTCCTGTCCCTCTTTGGAAAAGGGTTCTTGATATTCTTCCCTTGCGCACATCCATTGCATATGCCTTCTTGATCAACCTTGAGTTCTGGTAAACCTGTGACAACTTTGCATATGTATGGTAGCGCCTTGTAGTTGATGTGGGATAATCTTCTATGCCAAATTTCGCATGAGTTTTCAATGGCATGGGTCATGGTAGTCTCTGGGTGACCCTTTAGCTTATATAAGCCATTTTCTTCATTTCCAATGACGATTGCTTCATTTATGGTTTCTCCTCTAGCCCACATAAGAACTTATCCATCTATAAAGGCAACTCTATAGCCTTTCTTATCTAATGTTGATGTGGAAAGTAAGTTCTTCTTCAAGCCTGGTACATAGAGTACGTCCTTCATCTTTATTGAGTTTTCTGAATCTAGCTTGTAGTTTGATTCTCCCACTCCCTTGATGGGATATTGGTGATCATCTCCAAGTGTCACTTTCTAAGAAAACTTCTTTTCTAAAATACAAGAGAGAGTACTTCTCTTACCCATCATGTGCTTTGATGCACCACTATCAATGAGCCATGTGTCCTCTCCAGGTGTTACCGATCCTGAGAATGTTGAAATAATGTAATTGCGAATAGCATTCTTATTATTATTGGATTAAATCCCCATTGTGGATTAATCATGTCACTATTATTATTGGATTAAATCCCCATTGTGGATTAATCATGTCATTATTATTATTATTTTTATTAGATTAATCCCTATTGTGGATTAATCATGTCGGTAATTGAATAAGGACCAAATCCCCTTTTGCAGATTGGTCATCAGACAATTACAAAGTGCTGAATAAGAAGTCGGCCCCAACATTTATAATGGAAGGCCCAGAATTAATTAAAGGTGGGTTTACCCACCCAGAGTGAGAGTTCGGCCCTGCCAGATGGTGACTCTTCACACGTGCCAGATTGATATAAATAAGAGGCTAGCGCCTCACTTCTAAGACACACTTCACTTGCTCATTATCTTATGAGGCAAGCTGCAATTAGAAGTTGGAGAGAGGAGAAGAAGAGTAGCGCATCTCTTGGGAGGACTTTTTGTATTTGTTTGAGTTATCTCTTGAACATTGTATAATCCATTTATGATAAGGAAGTTTTTGCTGGGTTTTCTTCCCCTAGAGGGTTTCCCAGGATAAATGTTGTGTCTCTTGTGAATGTGTATTTCTCAGTGATCTTGTTCTTATTATTCTCTTATCTAATGAAATGCAAAGAACTATAATAATGGCATAAAAATTAACATGGTATCAGAGCCAACCTGAAGGAAGCACAATTTGCAAGAGGAAAAACGTCACTGTTACAGTACCCCAAAATTAGGGTTTTGCAAAAGTGAGTATTTTCAGCTCCCTAACACCCTAGAAAGTTGTGCCCTCCCCCAAGGATCAATTTGGCACCTAGAGCGCACCTTTTCAGTGGT
>JZKD02S1828092.1:167599-179188 GCA_000966675.3 Picea glauca | reverse complement strand
TACTGGATTAAATCCCCATTGTGGATTAATCATGTCATTATTATTATTATTGTTATTAGATTAATCCCCATTGTGGATTAATCATGTTGGTAATTGAATAAGGACCAAATCCCCTGTTGCGGATTGGTCATCGGACAATTACAAAGTGCTGAATAAGAATTCGTCCCCAACAGTTATAATGGAAGGCCCAAAATTAATTAAAGGTGGGTTTACCCACCCAGAGTGAGAGGTCAGCCCTGCCAGATGGTGACTCTTCACATGTGCCAGATTGATATAAATAAGAGGCTAGCGCCTCACTTCTAAGACACACTTCACTTGCTCATTATCTTATGAGGCAAGCTGTAATTAGAAGTTGGAGAGAGGAGAAGAAGAGTGGCACATCTCTTGGGAGGACTTTCTGTATTGGTTTGAGTTATCTCTTGAACATTGTATAAGCCATTTATGATAAGGAAGTTTTTGCTTGGTTTTCTTCCCCTAGAGGGTTTCCCAGGATAAATGTTGTGTCTCTTGTGAATGTGTATTTCTCATTGATATTGTTCTTATTATGCTCTTATCTAATGAAATGCAAAGAACTATAATAATGACATAAACATTAACAGAGAGGGCCGAGATCAAGACATGGTCCTTGATCATCTTTGTAGGTGGCTCTTCATCTTTGATTATGTGGGCATGTTGCCTCTTATGTTTCCTCTTGTATTCTTCTCATTTGACTGGACAAGAATTCGCCTTGTGTCCCATATTATCACAATTATAGCATTGTATGGTTGAGAGATCTATTTCCTTGCATTGTCCTTTCTTTTGAAATCTCCTTGGATGAGATTCTTTGTTATTGAATTTGTTTGATGGTTGAGGGTCTCTATGAGTTTCCCTTTTGAAGTAGGGTTTATTCCTTCCTCCTTTTGTATGAGTAGCTAGGGCTTGATCATCATCCCTTGCTAGTAGTGATTCACGGTTAGCTACCCTTGTCTCTTCTTGAATGCATTCTTCCCATGGGCTATCAAACTGTATCTTCACGACTATGGCACATATTGTTTGAATGAATGCATCCCAAGGTCTTGTAATACCATTTAGGGCTATCATTACGAATTCATCTTCATATATGGTGTCTCCAATTGCTTTTAACTGTTCTTTAATTTCTGAGATTCTGGAGAAATATTCTTGAATCGTTTCTCCTTTCTGCATCTTTGTATTCTTCAATTGAGATCTTAGGTTCATCTTTCGGTTGATGTTCTTTCCTTCGTATAATTTGCTTAGAGAATAAAAAATCTCTTTCGGAGTGTTCTTGGATGACACATAAGGGATCAGGTGGTCTTTGATTGAATCTGCAATGATTCTTTGAGCCCTGATTGAGTCCTTTTGATGCTTTGCTTTCTCTACAACATCTTCGGGTTCCGACACTTATGCTTTGATGAACCTTGCTAGGTCATTCTCTGCAAGGATCAGACCGATACTATACTTCCAGGCACAGAAGTTTTGTATGCTTTCTAGTTTCTCAACAATCTTTGTGCTTGCAGACATCTTGTTCTTGGGGCTATGAAAAATGACAAAACTGAAAATGCTTAAAATCAATTTTTGACCTTACCAGGAGGTGTGCTTGGCTGAGGCGAGTATCCTGGTGTACTTGGATATGAGAAAATCCAACTTTTTCCTTTCCAAAATTGATATGCGGATTTCTGGACTGGTGCTTCTGGTTTTCTGGTACCTCTAGTACTCTGGTACTTCTGGTACTCTGGTTTTCTGGTACTTTTGGTACTTTGTGAAACTAGGGTTTCAATTTCTGGGAGATCCAACCATTGAAAAGGTGAACTGAAGGTGCCAAAATGATCCTTGGGGGAGGGCACAAATTTCTAGGTGGTTTTGGATATGGAAAGCTTCACTTTTGAAAAAACCTAATTTGTAGGTACGAAAACAGTGACATTTTTCTCTTGCGAAATATGCTTCCTTCAGGTTGGCTCTGATACCATGTTAATGTTTATTCTATTATTACATTTCTTTGCATTTCAATAGATAACAACAACATAAGAACAAGATCACCGAGAAATACACATTCACAAGAGACACAACATTTATCCTGGGAAACCCTCTAGGGGAAGAAAACCCAGTAAAACTTCCTTATTATAGATTGCCAATACAATGTCAAGAGATAACTCAAACCAATACAAAAATTCCTCTCCAAAATATGCACCACTCTTCTCTCTCTCTCCAACTGGTAAATCGAAACTTGCCTCTCAGAATGAGCAAGTGAGTTGTGTGTCAAAGTGAGGCATTGGTCTCTCTATATATACAATTCTAGTACGTGTGAAGTGTCTTTACTGGCAGGGCCGAATTCTCACTCTGGGTGGGTAAACCCACCTTTATTATATTTCTGGGTCTCAATAATAACTGCTAGGGCCGACTTCTTACTCTGCCTATTACAATTGTCTGTTGACCAATCCGCAAAAGGGGATTTGGTCCTAATACAATAACTAAGATGATCAATCCACAATGGAGATTGATCCCATGAATAATATATCAATAATAATAAGAACACTATTTGCAGTTACATTATTTTAACACACTTGTCCTCCACCCACTCCACCTTTCACCCTCCTATCTGTCACACCCTCCATGCTACCGATACCATCCACCTCACCACCTACATTCTAGCATCCACTCATCCCACCTCCTTATTGGATACTTATCCCCACGTAATCATGTTCGTGAATGGTTACTCTTCACCGTAACTTTTATCCATCCCATAACGAGCCAGCGCCGAGCTACCTGTCCAAATACCACCCGCATATCTTCAACTGCAATTTATTATCACAGTAAATGCATTTGAAGGGACATATGGTAACATAATCAGATGGCAAAGACAACAAGCCAATGATTGTGGTGACCTTAATGGAAATGTGTACCCAGTTCAAAGAATGCATCTGCGAGCAGATGAAGAGACAGATGAAGTGCCAACACATCAAATTATAACTCAATAATATTTGCATGTTGTTATTTCATTCGGATGGTATTCTATTATAAGAAGTCCAATGATTTTCAGTTGAGACAATTTTTGTATAAATAGATAGATTTTAGATCTATTCGAGGCTACTTCTTGTCGAATGTGAAGAGAAACACTTTTTGAGTATTAATACAAGTGCAGAAAGATATTCTAAGTTTTGTTCAATTTGAGTTATGTGTTCCCTATGTGTTTCCATTTCTCTGAATTTCTTTCTGTAATTCTTGAAGAGTGATTGATTTCAATTTAGTACTACATCTACTGTGATCATATTATACCAGGATTTCATTCAGTAAATAGATTTTCCTCTGTTATTACTGTGAGTAAAAAAAGACTTTGAGATCTATGTGAATTACTACATTTTTATATCCTGTTCAAGGGTGCATCTTCTACTTTTCTTCTACTACGAACAAGGTGAAACATATATGTAATTGATACTTGACTTTGTTTAATAGTTTTGTAAATATTTCTACATAATTTGACATTATAATTGTGACTCAGATAATGAGATACAACCTCTGTATTGTCTTATTATTAATTTCATTTAAAGATTATTTCTTAGAAAACTGAAGGTAGAAAAAAACACTCATAAAAACATTTCATTTAAAACCTTTGATGCCTAACATTATTCTTTGAGCCTTAGAATCAATCTCGGGAACAACATCGTTTTGGCATCGTTGCCAGGGACGAAGAAACAAAATCATTTTTCCCTGGGAGAACGAAAAGGTAAATTTTTGGTCTTTGATGGTGAACAAAGATTGAATACGTGAATAAGTCTTACTTCATCTTTCACCTGGCGACTCCACCGTAGACAAAAGTGCCATTTGGTCGAAAGAATACTAGGAAAACTCACACGAAAAGCAGACTACGCCAGTTTTGAATCTTGAATATTTTTTGAAACCAAGGGGATATCCCAGACAAACTGTTGCATCAGTAGGAAAGGTATGTCAACCTAGAATTACACAAGTTAATGCTAATATTCCCGCTGAAGAACTAAGTCTTAAAGAAAAAATTAAACAATTTCATTTTGCAAAACCATCAACAAGAAAATCTGAAGTTAAACTAGAAACTCCAGAAGTAATTAATCCTAAAATAAAATTGGAGATTGACCAGACCATCCCCATTTCATTAATAGATATTTTTACCAATGAAAATAAAGATTCCATATCAATCCCTACTATCATTGGTACACAGTCAATTCTTTCTCTTCCCAAAGTAGTCAAAAGTTCAGTAGATCAGTCTTTTGAAGTTTTTGAAAATATCCTATTTAGTCCTCGCATTCTGTCGCCTAGACTTTCAATGGTCGATGCTGGAGGTACTGGTGCTAGACGTGTCGGAGGTGCAAGGGCTGGTGGAGAAGATCAACCCATTAAGATATTTTCCAAGGTCATCGATAGATATGCTCCCTTAGTTTTTCCTGTTGTCCTTCATGAATTACCCAAAAAATTACATGAAGAACCTCCCCAAATTCATGGGAGAAGGGTTTCTAACAACAACAAAACATATAGCCTTTTTCAATCAATTTGCTAATATTCTTGGCATTGAGCATGAGGACATTTACACAAGACTGATAGTGCATACTTTTGAAGGACAGATAAGAACTTGGTTCAAAGAACTTCCAGTAGGTTCTATACGATCATATGACAATCTAGAAACTTCCTTCCTAAGGAAATGGGGCGAGAAAAATGATCATGTTTATTACTTAACCGAATTTGGATCCTTAAGAAAGAAGACTTCTGAATTAGTCCTAGAATTTATCCAAAGATTTAATAAGCTTTATCACAAAATCCCAGCCAAAGTTAAACCTTCTCAACCAACTGCAAATGTCACTTTTGCAGGGGATTTTGATTCTGATTTCTCTCTACTTTTGAGAGAAGTAAGATCCACTACTTTAACGGGGATGCAAGATGATGTTATAGAAATTGAATCCAATTTGATGGCATTTGATAAGTTGAAAACTAAAGTTGATATGGGATCCAGAGAACCTAGGAGTTTTAAAGAACATGCAAGACCCTCTGGATCTGGAAAGTTCGCAGAGGAAAAAATGGATGAGATGGCCAAAATAATTAAAGATTTATCAAACAAAATTTCCAAGATGGAAATAGAGCAATCCAAACCTGATCCATACGTTAGGAATCAATTCAGGAGAAACCCTAATCCTCATGTACAATAAAGACAAATAAAAAATGAGGATCAAAAGATTCAAGCTCTGTTTAAAACTGATAATTTCATGCAGAGAGATGAGGTGCAAGATTATGAGGAATTAGAGGAATATCTAAACAACCTCAGCATTGACGATCTTGAGCCTCACCTAATCAAATAGGATTATGAGAAATCCATATATCTGGGATCTATGTTTAATAATGATGAAAACATCAACAATCTGGAGGACTCTACATACAAAGGTCTCGCTGACACAATAATGGTTGAGCTTCAACATAAATATGATTTAAGGTCAAAAGAAAAAAACTCTACAAGTATTCCACTGAAAAATATTTTATCATGAAACAAAGCAAATGAGGTAGCAATTACAAAACCATCAACTGAGATGCAAGTTTCTTGAACAAAGCAAGTTGAAATGAAAGCATCACAAACTAAGAAGCCAGAAAATATAAAAGCTGAATTTTAGACTAGGGAAATTGAAAAACCAATTGGGACTTTCAATTTAGAGAATGAACTTGATAAAATTAAAATTCCAATGCCTCTGGTTGAACTTGCTAGTAACCCGATCTATAAAAAAAAAATCGCTAAAGCAACAAATTTTTCTGATGCTGAATGTCAAGCTGATGTTATCAATTTGTAGGAAGAAAAACATACAATCATGTTTGGACCACACATTGAAAGCAATAAGGATTATGTTGCTCCTTTCTATATTACACTAATTGTGCATGATCATTTACTTCACAATTGCATGTTAGACTCATGAGCTTCACATAATTTAATGCCTAATATTATCATGGAAAAATCAAGCCTTGAAATTACCAAAACTTATAAGGATTTATACTCATTTGATTCTAGAAAGGTTAAGTGTCTAGGTATGATTAAAGATTTAGTGGTAAATCTTGCTCATGTTCCTGTGAAAACTATCCTTATGGATGTGGTTGTTTTTGACGTTCCTACCAAGTATGGCATGCTTCTATCCAGATCTCAGGGTGCCAATTTAGGAGGATCGATTCAGCTAGACATGACCTACACTACAATTCCAATTTGGTGGACAATTTACTCGACTGTACAAAGAAACTAGACTGGCCTATACTGTAAGCGACCCTCAAAACCCCAATAACTGCCTAGTCTATGTTGTCGATTAGGACTTAGGAAATTGTATATTATCCAGAGATGATGATTTTGAAGAATGTATAGAATAAGAAAATAAAAAAACAGAAATTTCAAAGAAAAATATAAATATCAGGGAAGGGATGTGGAAAATGTTCTTCGATGGTGCTTCATCCTGTGAAGGAGCAGGAGCTAGAGTTTTATTCATGGCACCAGGCGATGAGTATGTTATTCCTTTCTCTTATATATTACAATGGGAGGTCAATTATACCAATAATTTCTATGAATATGAAGCTTTAGTTTTAGGATTAGAAGCTGCAAGAAAATTAAAAATCGAACATCTGATAGTTTATGGTGATGCCGAGCTCATTGTAAAACAAATAAAACAACATTATCAAGCTAAGCATTTGAGATTGAGATCATACATAAATTGGGTCTGGGATCTTATATATAATTTCTTCTCGTCCTTTAATATTCACTCTATTCCTAGAATGCAAAATCAACAAGTTGATTCTTTGGCCAAAGTTGTTGCGACTTTCATACCACCTACGGTTTTGAAAATGAAATATCATATCGAAATGAGGCATAGACCTTCGATTCCAAAAAATGTTCAACAATGGAAAGTTTTTGAAGATGGAAAACAATTCAAACAGTTCCTGGAAATGGTTGACGAGTTCTCTGAAACCCACATAGATCAAGAAAATTAGAATGATCCTACTTGGATTATGCAGGAAGGAGAGAACCCAAAAAAGTTCCAAGATAAAATTAAAAATCACCACATGCTCTTACTTAAGAACAATCAAATTCCCAGAGACCTGATCCCCTTAGAAAGGTTGTTTGACCAGGATGATATACCTTTAAAGCATACCTTGTGACCTCAACCCAAAGAAGTTGAAGACTTTAATGTAGGAAATAATGAAGATCTCAAAATGGTCAAAATATCAAAATACCTTTCGACCCAAATAAAGAGTAAATATATTGCGTTACTTAGATAGTATAAAGATGTTTTTGCATGGTCTTATGATGATATAAAAACTTATGATACTTATGTTATTGAACATAAGATTCCCTTAAAACATGGTATTAAACCTTTAAGGAAAAAACTTAGACAGATAAACCCAATTCTTCTACCAGTAATATAAAGGGAGGTTAAAAATATCCTTGATGCACAAATCGTAGTTCCCCTCAAATACTCTGAATGGGTGGTCAATTTGGTCCTCGTTAGAAAGAAGGACGTCAAAATAAGACTCTATGTTGATTTTAGAAACTTAAATCGGTCGTCTCTTAAAGATAACTACCCACTCCCAAAGATGGACCATGTTTTAGAGAAGGTAGTAGGGGATAACAAAATTTATATGATTGATGGTTTCTCAAGATATAATCGGATCATTTTTCATGAAGATGATAGAGAAAAGACTACATTTACTACTCCACGGGGAACCTTTATGTATGATAAGATGACTTTTGGTTTGCTGAATGCAAGAGAAACTTTCTAGAGAGCAATGGATATTGCGTTCGTCGGTGTGAGAGACAAATTTGTTGTTATTTATCTAGAGGATCTGACAATTTTTTCCAATTATGATACCGAACATTTGATGCACCTCAGATAGACTTTTGAAAAATGCAGAAAATTTAGTTTGTCACTTAACCCCAAAAAATCACACTTTGCTATGAAAGAAGGTAAAATTTTAGTTCATGTAGTTTCAAAATACGGAATCAAGGTTGATCCTAAGCGAGTTGAGGCTATTGACCTGATTAATATTCCTAGAAATAGAAAAGAGATTCAATCATTTTTAGGTAAGTTCAATTTTTTGAGGAGATTTATTCCTAACTTTGTTGAAATAATCAAATTGATTACAGATATGCTAAAAAAGGACAGCGAAGTAAAATGGACTGCAGAAGACAAGGCGTCTTTTGAGCGTGTTAAGAAAGATATAGGAGAAGCACCAATATTGGCAAGTCCGAACTATACAAATGAATTCTTAATTTTCTCTTTTGCTTCTGAACATACTGTTGCAATAGTGCTCCTTCAAAAGAACGAAGAAGGATTCGCACAACCAATAGAATTTTTTAGCGAAAGCCTCAGGGATGCAGAGATAAGATATGATATACTTGAAAAACAACCTTATGCAATGGTGAAGGCTCTCAAGGCTTTCAGAATATATGTCTTTCACTCCAAAATAATTTCTTATGTGCCAACAAATGCAATTAAAGACATCTTGGTTCAGCCAGATAGTGATGGAAGGAGAGGTAGATGGTTGGCTAAAATTCAAGAGTTTGATTTAGAAGTGAAACCAACCAAGATAGTGAAAGGTCAAGGTTTGGCAAGGTTGTTATCTGAATCAAATTTCAGAGCGCTTGGAATAAATAAATTTGAATCACATGATTCTCTTCTAGATATAGAGGAAATTGATGATCAAGCACCTATAATTAGGATTGAAGATAAGTTTTCTTCCTCTTCCTGGTATCGTGATATTGTTACATAACTCCTTACTCTTTAATGCCCAAATGACATGACTCCTTCTAAAGAAACAAATTTAAAATTACATGCAATTAAGTATTGCATTGTTGATAGCAAGTTGTACTGGAAAGACCCTTTGGGTTTCTTGTTATGTTTCCTCACAGAATATGAAACAAAAGGTGTTATTCATGAATTTCATGGAGTATGCAGAGGACATCATGCCTGGAGGGAAACAACTTACAATATTTTAAGGGCAGGATATTATTGGCCAAAGTTATTTACTGATGTAAATGAAAGGGTCAAAGCTTGCAATTGACGCCAACTATTCGTTGGTAAGAAAAATCTCCCTGCCTTACCTTTAATTCCAGTAAAAGTTGAAGCTCTTTTCCAACAATGGGGCCTAGACTTTATCAAAGATATCCATTTGCAATCAAGTGCTCAACATAGATGGATTCTAACTGCTACCGATTAATTTACGAAATGGGTTGAATCCATTCCAACTTAGAATGCTACAGATTCGGTAGTAAAAAAATTTTGGAAGAAAACATCCTAGCAAGATTTGTTTGTCCTTGAAAAATAGTCATTGATAACACTCAGGATTTTAAATCTATGGAAATGATCAATTTATGTCATAAATACAATATTGTTTTAGGTCATTCTACATCTTATTATCCTCAAGGAAATGGGTTGGCCAAATCATCTAACAAGATCTTGATGACTATAATAAAAAACGCTTTGATAGAAAATAGAAAAGCTTGGCATATTCACTTAAAGTATGCCTTATGGGAAAACCAAATTGACACCAAGAAATCTATAGGTATGTCTCCTTTCCAATTGGTTTATGGTATTGACGTTATCCTTCCTATCAATATTTTTCTTCCTGTGATGAAACTCTGGCAAGATGCAAATGAAGAGCCAAACGATGTTACGAGAAGAATGAATCAAATCATCGAAGTTCAGCAGAACAAATTAGAAGTGGATGATAAGATTCAAAAGTACAAGGATAATATGAAATCCCTTTTCAATAAAAAATCCAAAGACAAGGAGTTTCTTCCTGGCGATTTAGTTTTAAAATGGGAGGCTAGAAAGGAAGATGCACGAAAAAATGGAAAATTTGATCATCTTTGGTTCGGACCATTCAAAATTGAAGTTGATGAGGGAAAAAACTCATTCTCACTAGAAAATTTTGATGGAGAAATTCTTGACGCTCCTATCAACGAGTGTTATTTAAAACATTTCATGCAGTAGTCACATTTCAGATTTCCATTGTATATATTGGATTAGATTGACATTGGCTATTTTAATAATCATTTTTTATTTTCTTTTTGTAAATTATCTGAGTCATTTGATCATTTGTTGTAAATATTTTTAACAAGCTTATGATTTCTTGACATCATTAAAATGAAAAATAAAAAAATTTGTATCACATATTGCCTCTATTTTACAGGATTTTCTGACATTTTGCATTTTATTCCTTTTGCAGAATAGATCGTGTTGAACAAGAGATGAAGTTGAATAAAAATTCGACACTCAAACATTCGATTTCTCTAAAAACGGGTGATAAATCAATAATCTGCCTTGTTGAAAATTCAAAAGGAAAATAAGGTGTGAGTTTCTAATCTTCTTATAGTTCAAATAAAATTTCAAGAAAACTCTTTTTGAAATGAATGTGAAGGAAGTTTTCTCATGATAATATTAACACCTGACCTAAAAGTCAGAGAGGCATAAAGTTACAAATTAAAGTGTCATGTTGATAAATTCTAAAGCCATCTCTAAAATAAAAATAAAAATGATAATAAATAAACTCGAAAGAAATCTGAACTAAAATACACAAACTTGTGTAGGATCGGGATATTTTGTGTTGGGTCCTCTGAATCCTCGATTTGGTTATTTTTTCCTATCCCCAAGTTCTTATCCACTTAAAATTTTCTTTATCCTTTCTTAGTCTTCATAAAAAGAAAGAAACTTACCTTGACTCAAAAAACTTAAAAACATATTTTCAAAACAAGATTAGGCGAAAATATTTGTGTTCGTTTGATTTAATTGAAAAAGCATGTCTAGGCTAATCCTGATAATTTTGGCTCTTCTATCGGACTTTAAACTGACTAATTCGCTCAAGGTTGACCTCTGAAAGATTAATATTCCCATGAAAAAAATTCCTATAGGCGAAGGTGTATTGAAAAATGGAAGAAAGTTAGTTTCAGAGTATTCCTAAAATTGTTGACATACCTTCTTTTCAAATATTTTAAACAGATATCATCCCTTGTATGTAACATACAAAATGATCGCCCCCACTTCAAAATATTAAAATAAAAGAAAGATGGTGAAAGGAAGTTCATAATTTGATTACCCCCATATTTTCCAAAAGAGATGATGAAAGGAGATTGATATAATGATTGCCCTCATATAAAAAAAATACAAAAGTGTTAATTAAAGTGGTGAAAGGAAATTCAATGGGAGAAGTAGATAACTTCATTGGGGTACTGAACATGCTCGCTGGTAGTAAAGCAATATCTATGATATATGTAAGGCTATCATACATATCCATATAACATACTATGCCATCTAGTTATCTTTCTGGTGATATTTACATCATCAACCAACTAGGGATTCCCTAAATAAATATGTTACATCTTCTTAACCTTGAAGTGAACAAAGTCAGTCGAAGGGATTCTTAAATAAAATTGGAGAATGTTTTTCTAAAAACAATAATGACTCCATTTACCCAATAAAGGAACTTGGTCTATTGTTCTTCCATGCTTCACACTGAGCCACAATCCCCAGATGGATCCTATGTTGGAACACACATAGCTTTGGGATTTTTGAGCTTTATATATTTTACCCCTTAGAAATAAAAGATTTA
>JZKD02S1828092.1:126228-143240 GCA_000966675.3 Picea glauca | reverse complement strand
AATAAGGCCGAAATGCAAGAAAGGATAAATTCTTTTGATGGTGCTTTCTAAGGTATGTTATTTACAGGTCATCTCACCATTTTCGCTATAAATTTTTTTCTATAATGATTCAGACTGTGAAATTGCTATTCCATTGAGAAAACATATCCAAGGATCTATGGTAAAAAATTCATCATGTGGGTCATTGTATTTTGGGAGTTACAATCTGTGAAAATAGGGTGTGTGGCTAGTCCTGAAACTAGTCAAAAACTTGTGTTTCGGGTAAAAACGTCATAAATTATTCATAAAATATAAAAATTTAGTGAGACCAATTGTGTTGGTTAGGGTACAGTCTATGGTATGTTTTGTAACAGTTTCAGATCAATTCAACAAACATTCTGTGTGGGGCATTCTCTACAAGGTTGCTCTCTAGAATAAGCCAGAATTCAGCAAGGTATGCCATTTTTTCTATAACTTCTTTTCTGAGAGGTTCCAAGTAGTGACACTTGGAGGAATTGCATAAAACACACTGAAGAACATTGTGTATCAGTTTCAGATATTTATTCACTACAATTACAAAGTTATGATTATTTCAAGTTAGGGTTGTTGACTAATCCAAAACTAAGCATGTAAGACTAAAGAAACGTTTGATGAAAATGCTAGTCTCTTGGTGTTAAAGTTAATGAAGGTTTGCAGGAATGTGATAATATACACTAGGTCTATTACAGAGCTACAAATCAGATTGGATGATGAAATTGATGAAGGATTTTGGTTGAGGTTGGTGCATGGTTGATGCACTTGTTTATGGTACAGGTTGATTACAGGTTGTTTGGTAACAGGTTGGTGCATGGTTGATGCACTTTTTTATAGTATAGGTTGATTACAAGTTGAGGTACAGGTTGATGCATGGTTTATGCATGGTTCAGATTTATTGGTACAGTTTTATAGCAGTATATCTCATAGTGATAGTGTGACAGTGGTTCCATCATTCTACTTCTACTTCAGGGTGGCAGGATGGGGCAAGGATAGGTGGTTGTAGCCACCTTACGGTTGTAGTCGGAGAACATCGTGGGTTGTAGCCTCCTTCTGGTTGTATCCATAGAATTGGGGAGTTGGAGCTTCCCTCAGGTTGTAGCCTGGGTAACTAGGGGGTTGGAGCCTCCTTCCAATTGCAGCTGGAAAACAAAGGAAGTTGGTGCTTCCAATGAATGTAATTCTTCAATACATATAAGAAAAAGAATTTCGTGGTTTTCTCCCGATTTGGGTTTCCACGTAAAACACTAGTGTACTATGTATGTGTGTGATTGTTTATTTCTTACTACTCATTATTGGATAATAATTCTACATTGATATAACATTTGAAGAAAAAGGATTATAATTACGCTATTACTGATTCACCCCCCCCTCTCAGTAATCCAACAAGATCAACTATTTTGTTCTACACTTACACAATCTTCATTGTCTTGATGAGATATATTCATACGTACTATCATTTTTCCAAGCCAGCCGTTTGTAGATCACGTGAAATACTATGCATTGTTATTATGTTGTAGTAGCCAGTTGTTTCTTGGTAATGGTGTCGACATTGATTATTGATTCATGTAAAGAGACCTTTCTGTGCTTGATGATGGGAGAAATATCCATCCATGTCTACTTACGATCTCCTGGTGAATTGATTGGTCTTTTGACTCAATGCTTGTATTTTTGATGGTTTGATTGAGATATTTTTTATTCACTTGAAATTCATATTTATGTGTTTTCTTTGACTGACACTACTCCAGGGGTTATTTTTTGAAATCAAGTCCTATTGGTATCCCCCTTTCTGCCAATATTTCACCTGCAAGGTTGTATCTTATTATGTATGACATTTCTTTGGTTGGGCCCCATTGACTAGTTTCTTAAAGGGTTTCCCTTGGGGTGTTTTTAGATTTACTACTCCTGAAGGTCAGATGTCCTCAACCACATATGGCCCTAGCCATGTAGTTTCTACCTTTCTCAATTTTCCTTTTTACTTTACTATAGTATAGGAGTACCAAGTTCCCCATCATTAATATCCTTTTTCTTGAGATGTCTATCATGCTAGGATTTTTACTAGTTCTTTTGGATTTCTCGGTGTTATTGTGTCAGAATTATTTCCTCTTCTAATTGATTTAATTGGTAGAAATGTTTCCTTGTATTTCATATATGGTCGAATTCCAACAATGATGTTATTTGACTTGCATTACTGCAAAAGTGAAGGGTATGATAGTCTCTTGACCATAGACTAAATTGAAAGGTGTATGTCCTGTCAATATTTTATATGTTGTCCTATAGGCCCATAGTGTTGCCAGAATTTTGTCATCCCAGTCATCTCTATCGAGTCCACACACTTTTGTTAATACTTTGTGTAAATTTTTGTTAAAATATTCGACGGCTCCGTTGGCCTATGGATTATAGGAATTTGTCTTTTTATGGTCAATCATAAATTTCTTGAGCAGTACTTCAATTGTACTATTGATTAAATATGAGCTTTGGTCATTGAATATTGTTACAAGGAAGCTGAAACAAGTTACTATTTTTCATAGATAAATTTTGCAGTTGCTTCCTTTGTACAATTCTCGACTGGTTCTCCTTCAGCCCATTTGGTTAAATATTCAACGGTTGTAATGATATATTTTCCCCCATCCTTTTAGCTCTTTTTGGGAAAGGTCTAAAAAAATCAATAGCCCAAATTTCAAACAATAAATTGGGATTTACATAATGTAAGGGCATCTCGTTTTTCCATACTGTTTGACCTATCCTTTACCACTTATCGCATTTCTTTATTTTCTCCCGACAATCTTTATGTAACGTCAACCACCAGAGACCAGCTTGAAAAAAAAATGTAGTTGTCATATCGGCCTGGAAGTGACCTCTTGTTGGGCCTGCATGAGCCTCGATAATGATATCTTCCTTTTCATGATCGAATGCACATCTCCTCAAAATATTGTTTAGTCCTAGCATGTAGAGGAAACCATTCATTAGGGTGAATAGTGCAACTTTCATTGCTATATTTTTCCATTTATCAATTGAAAGATAGTCAGTTGTTTTCCCTTCTTCTAAGAAATTTGCAATTTCTTCTAGTTATTTAGGGACTACTTCTACTCTGAATAAGTTTGCATCTAGGAAATCATCTTCTACTCCAGTCAGATCTTCCCCTGTCTCCAATTGGTACAAGTGATCTGATCCGATTTTTTTCTTCCCTAGTTTAACTATTACTTCAAAGTCAAATTCTTGAAATAGTAGTAGCCATCGACAATTTTTCCCTTGGTGCATTGGTTTGTTTACTAGATATTTGAGCACCCGGTGATCTGTGAAGAATATAAATGGGTTTTCTAGTAAATAGTGTCTAAATTTTTGTAAGGAAAAAAAATTGCTAGGGCTTCGTGTTAAGTTGTTGAATAATTTATTTATGTCTTGTTTAAATTCCAACTGGCATACACATTCAGGTGGTCAATCAGGTCATCGTATGGCTAGGATAAAACTGCGTCGACAACGACGTTGGATGCGTTGACATGAACACATAATTTCTTTGACCATTCTGGGAATATTAAGATAGGTGCTTCTACCAAATTTATTTTTAATAGTTCAAATGATGTGTTTCATTCCTGGATCCAATAAAATTCGTCTTCTTTCCTTAGTAACTTGTTAATTGGAAAAGTAATGTCAGAATATTGATGAATAAACTTCAGATAGTATCATGTGTGCCCAAGGAATATTTTAATTTGCTTCTAGTTTTCTGGTGGTTTCAGATCAAGAATGACTTTGATTTTAGCCATGTCAACTTTAATATCATCTTTACATATGATATGGCCCATCAATATACCAATTGGCGTGGAAATGATGCATTTTTTAATATTTAAAGATAAATGGATTTGTCTGCATCTTTCCAACATCATTCTTAGCCATTGTATATGATGTTTTAGGAGACTATAGATGGTCCAATAATCAACGTATACTTTCATTCTTTTATAGATGTACTCCTAAAATTCCTTAACCACTATTCTGGAGAAGATTGATGGGGCATTTTTTAAACTGAAAGGCATTACTCTGTATGCAAAAGAGTCAAACTCTAAGACAAGTGTAGTTTTTTCTTGGTCTTCTTTTTCTATCGATACCTAATTGTATCTAGAGAATCCATCAGTGAACGAGTAGCATTCATAACCTACAAATTCATTGATAATTTCGTCGGAAAAAAGTGTGGGGAATGGGTCAAATCTAAGTTTAAAGATCGAGATGTCAATATTTGCAGAGAGATTTTTCGCACCGAATATTTCCAAGAAATATAATGTGGTATTATTATATGTTTGAAGTCAGTTTGCATGTGTCTCCCACCATCGGGTTGCTTGGCCAGTGAAGGATTTGACCAGGCTTTGTATTATTCTTTGTTCCCCAACTGATTTGGATACTTCACTAACACATTTCGATGGAGAACTTCGTTCATTAAACCGCAGTGAAGTTCTTGTGTATGCATCAGTCAATATTGATGTTGGTGTTTGTTTCAATATTATTTTGGCAATAGACCGTGTGAATAAAGAAGCATGTTATGGATTGTTTGATAGGTGTTGCCTCTATCGACCAACATTCTTTGGCTTGGGCTTTGTAATTTTCCATCTTCCATTTGTACAATTTTGTATCTGAATTTCAGTCTATTAACAATGGAGAATCGACTAGTATTTATCCTTCAATATTAGTTTTGAAATTGTCTTTTTGTTCATGCATCACTTGATATATTCAAAGTGATTCATGGGCCTCTTCCCATGTCTTGACCCATGGTTTTCCTTCTTTTGGGTATAGATGGATTATGATTTTTATTCCACTTCCTTTTATCTTGATCCAACCCATTTCTAAAGATATTTTGGCTTTCATGTTCTGACCCCAAGGTCTTCCTACTAGCATAGCATAAGCAAGAATTCCTTCGACCAATTTTATGACTTCAAAGCTGAGTCTTGTCGAAATTCCCATTATAGAAGTGATGACACTTTTCAGAGTGCCAATTGGTTTGATGACTCTTTGGTCTGCTAGTTTTAAGTAGTTCATTGTCGATTGTAGCAAGGGTCTTTCGAGTCAGACCCATGTTTCTTTGGGAAGGATGTTCAATTGTGATCCAAAATCAACCACGACTTGTTTCATCATGTGGCCATTGAATTATAGGTTGACTTGTCGATCAAACTTGTTTGGGTTTCTGTCTTAAGAAAACGACCTTGCACTTTTTATTGGTCTTTTATTTTATTTATGTTCTCTCAATATATTTAGGAGGTCGATAAGGTGTCCTACTGATTTATTTTCCTTTAGTAATTGTAGAAATTCTTCAATGGAAGTGTTCGAAATAATTTCTCATTCTTCATTTGATTTATCCTGGACAATATTTTTAAATACATTCAGCGCTTCCCACATTATCATCTCTTATTTTTTGGGGGTTAGGATATGGAACTTTGCTTCCTTGTCGATTCAGTGCCTCTTGGTAATTATCTTTACCCGCTCCCAATATTGTGACCACATGGAGAGTTTTTGAATTCAAAATATCTTGTTTCGACATTGTATGTAAGAGGTTTACATTTCTCTTGGTCATGACTTTTTCCAACACAATCAAACAGTCTTCTAGGGAGTGATATCCCACTCCACAAATATTACGGAACTTTAAATCAATTTTTCATTATATAGGGTAGTTTGGACTAATGTGGTCTTCTTTCCAGCAATTAAAGCAGTAGTATCATCCTCGACCACATCCTCTTCCAAAGTTTTCTCATCCTCCTCTACCTTGACCTTGGTATCCACCTCGACCTCGACCTTTATAGTCATTCCCTTGGTCGACATTATGCTCAACTGCTTGTGCATGATAGACTAAGTGTATATTTGTTCTATTCTTACCGTTCAACCAAAATTCTTGGGTGGAATGATTATTTTCTTCGCAGTTATGACACCACTTGGGATGTACATTTCTTAGATTGTGCGAACAATATCTTGTTGCATGATTGGTCGAGGCTTCGCAAATATCACAATAATTTTAAGTTTGGATGTGCCTGAATACTAGGTCTAAGGCATTGCTAAATTTGCAATAATCTTTAGTGTGTCCTTCGCTAGAGAAAATGCTACACCGGAGTTTGTTGTGTCCAAGTGACATGTTTTTAATTGTATGTTGTAGTTCTATGATATTGTCTTCCAATCTCTTTTCAATGCTTGATGAATTAACCGAGCCTTAATCATCCATTTCAATCCTCTGAGTTGTTTTGAGGATTTATTTACATGTTGAAAGGTAATACATCCATAATGGAGCTCTGATATTTTGTAATAGTCCTGCTACGTACCATTGTACTAGTAGATTTTCGTCAATTGCGAATGGTATTTGACTCAATAAATCCTTGAATATTTTGTCGTATTTGCACACACTTTCACCTAGATTCTTCTTGATTTCCATCAGTTTTTCACTCCCAAATGGATTATATCTTGTGTCCTAAAAAATGAGAGGAAATTCTACTTTATTTTATTTTTTGTACTTGTTTGATTTCAGTGAAATTCATAAACCAAGTAAGAGCTCTGGATTGAAGTGCATTTCCAAATTGAGCCATTTGTTTTTCTTCATCGACTATATCTGCAACATCCCAAAATTTCTCGTAAACAAACTAATGTTGTTTTGGATCTTCATTTCCTTTGTAGATAGGGATGTGGTTAAGTCCCATTTTTTGTTTCTTTTTAGAAAATGAAATTATTGCAATATCTTTAGTTGAGGTCAACTTCGAGTTTGATGTAGTAATATTTTTTGGAGACAAGGTTGAGCTATTTAACTCAGTTGATGTAATATGTGGATGTTCCTTAGTCGGTATATATTCAATTTATAATTTTACTCGTTCTTGGTTTAGGATTGAGTCCTCTGTCTGACAATATTTATCTATATACTTGACGAGTTGTTCTCTATAAGGTCATGTTGGTTTACTTTCACTATATTTTAAATTTGAATCTTCTAGAAGCAGTTTCGGCAGGGGGTTGGCGTCTATGAGATCTCTTACATGAATAATTATGTCTTCTGGTCGATTCTAGGTATTTTCTTGTGCTTCAATTAACACTGCATCTCTTATTTGGCCATTATTTTTTGTTTGACACCACACCCGTGATGATTGTGTATCTATGTGAAGTTGTTAGAGAAAGTATATAATGTGTGGACTAGGAATTATTATAGGATAAAGTTGGATTGTAGGTCCCGAGTCATCTATTTCCATATCAACTTGATCATTGGATTGTTGGGCAAAATCAACTACCATACTCAATTTCAAGATTCCACTCCTTCTAGGACCTATCAGGGAATTCTCAAGGGTTGCTCCAGTGAACTTTTGTGCTTGGGTAGGTTTTTTGTGAGATTTTTTGGGATCCTTTTCCTCATACAACTCTTCTCGCTTCTTTTTCCTTTTATCCCACTCTACTTTTTGGATGTTAGCTAAGGGTTTTTAAATCTGCATTCGTTGTGCAGATTTATCACTGGAATCAATTATATTTTTCTTGACTCCCATCATTTTTGAATTGGTTGTGGTCTGACTTTGGCTTCGACTTCGCTTTTAACTTCGAATTTGACTTATCTTGTCTCATAGATCCTCCACCCCCCTAAATCCAACCCAACTTACTCATGGGAAATGGTTTTTGTCATTTTAATTGATTTCATTTCTTTAAGAAGTAATCCCAAGCTTCTTTATATCTTTGCAGTTAGCTTCTAAAAATTCTTCCCATTGTTCTTGTATTTCTCGGTAGTTGGAATTTGAAAGAGGATCTTTCAGGGGAGGCTAATACTCTACAATGTAACCGACTCCCCTATCTAGGAGGAACTTATGCAACAAAGAGGGGACGGTACAAAGGAATCTGTCGTGTAACTCAATATAGAATTTATTCTTAATACTTTGGATTGATTCTTTGTCTTCGACCACTTGATCTTCAATATAGTATTTTACAATCCTCTCAGACCACTTATTTATATGTGTTCTTCCTTCATTTATGATCTTGTGCATCAAATTATCATCAGTATTGAGTCTTCACATTAGATTGAGTAATGTATTCGTACAATGCTTCTAGTATAGCCTCCAAGAATTGTTCATGTGTTTCTGAATAGAAGTGCAGCGGGCTTCTGCTAGAGTCAGTGAGTTTCTTTGTGCATAATTTCTCATATAATTATTGATTTTGCACTCCCACCATTCATGTATGTTTGTTAGAGTTAACAATTATGTTCTCTTTTCTTTAATGCATGCCTGAGTTTAGAACCACTGGCAACAAAACCAATGTTGTAGTTAGGGAGAAAGTATGATAAGGTTGCCATTATATCCTTACATAGAAAAATACAAGTTATAACATCATATATAGAAGCACAAAAGTATATAGATAGACATACAAAATAGTGGGATAACCATCAAATCATGTTATTAGATGTAGCAAAAACAACCTTTGTCTTTCCATTACATGATGATAATGATGATGATGATGATGTGTGTGTGTGTGTGTATTATGTACAGTTACTAGTTGATTAGATTCCTTCAGTCGACTCTAACTACCTATTCGACCAAAATCCTTAACTGACTACTACAATCGACTTGACTGATGGGTCTAATCGGCAGAGCCGACTATCCCTTACAACAACATCTAGGATGGTTATTGTAGCCATTACCCATTCCAGAATGAAAGTGGGAAGTAGTTACAGTTGATTTTATTAAAAAGATGCCCAAAATTGTGAAGCAACATGATTCCATCATGGTGGAGGTGGATAAATTGACTAAGGAAACACATTTCATTCCAGTAAATATGACACACAAAGTAGGAAATATTACAAAAAATTATGTGAAAATTTTTTCCAAGCTACATGGGTTGCCTAAGGCAATAGTTTCAAAGAGAGATCCAATGTTTACTTCAAATTTTTGGAAAGGTTTGTTCAAAGGCTTTGGGACAAGTATAAATCTAAATCTAAGTGTAATGTATCACCCAGAGTCCGATGGGAAAATAAAGAGGACTAACAGATTAATTGAGTACATGCTTAGAATGTATGTGATAGACCAGCCATCAAAGTGGGAAGATTATATTCATTTAGTTGAACTTTCTTACAATATTGGGTATCATGCCTCATTGAAAATGAATCCACTTGAAGAATTTGTATGAAAGAAAGTGCACCATGCCAGTGAGTTGGGATAATCCAACATACAGACTTTTTTTGGAGCCAGATTTGTTGAAGGAAATGGAAGAGAAGATGGAAAACATCAGGCATAATTTAAAAGTTGCCCAGGATAGGAAAAAAGGTTATGCAAACAAGAATAGTCTGTTTAGATATTTCAAAGTGGGTGAACATGTGTTCTTAAAAGTGAAATCAAAGATAAGTTCGCTAAGATTAGGGAGTTTCCCAAAGTTGGCAGCAAGATATTGTGGACCTTTTAAAATCTTAGAAAAGATAGAGCCAATTTCATACATGCTAGCATTTTCTGCATCCATGAGACTACATAATGTATTTCATGTGTCATTATTAAAGAAACATGTGATTGACCCTAATTGCATAATTGATTGGAATGTGATCTAGGTGGAGCATGAAGGGGATTTTCGATTGGAACCAGTACACATCCTGTACTAGAAATTCAAAGTTCTTAGGAACACTGCCATAGGGATGGTAAAGGCTCAATGGAATAGCTACGGTCTTGAAGATGTTGTTAATATATTGTGCTCATTTAACCATAGATAATATCACAATATTTTCACCCAACCATAGGCACACATCCACCCCCAAGCACCATAACCTTTGACAAATAGAATGATTATGGAAGAAACACTAGACCTAAAGGATAACCAAGAGAGAGAGAGAGAGCACACCTTTCTCCAAAGGTAGCGTACCAAGAAGAAAATCCCAAAGACCAAGACTAGTACCTAGTTGTAGTCATTGCAGCTGAACTCTTCCTCTAGACTTGCGCACCACTTTCTTGAGTGTGAGTGTGTTTCCAAATGAGCTCAAGCACCTTCTATTTATACTAGACTGGCTAGGTGAACAGGTGTCTCTTCAAGCAAGGCCAACCTGTCATTTTATGCATATAATACTTCAATATTACTTATTCTACTGAGATGACTTGTCTTCCATGGTTTTGACACATTTGTTTAGGTTTTCTCTTGCTTTTGTAATATTCTATTATAGTCAAAGGTTTATCCATGGAGCTTAATACCTCCCGCAGCTACCAAAACATCAACAACTCCTCTTAGCTAGGGAGGTATTTAACCATGATGTTCCCTTTTGGTCTTCATAGCCTTGATCTCTATGCCATGATCCTCTTGTCATGGTTATGTAGACCATACTACTAGTAGCATCATTACGTCACACATGGCTACACCCGTGTGGACCTGTCAATCTCGTCTAGGGGCCACAACCCACTAGAGAACACTAGAGCTACACCTTGTAGTGTGTGTCACCATCCTTGTCATGGGCTACACCTGCATTATATTCTCACCCATGTCATGAGTATCATCATTACTATAATCATTATCCATCCATCTCACATGGCATGGGAAATAACTACATGGTGTTGCAGACTGGTAGCATCACCAGAGCTACACAGGCTATCTCATGATCACCCAGATCATATTACGAGAAACACCATCACAACCATACAGGTTCTTGACTATGCCACTAGCCTACCGGACTGCCTCATCGGTGTAGAAACAACTCGGCATACCAGACCATCTCATTGGAATAGCCTACAACTCGGAATAAACACTACAACTTGGAATAAGGCCTACAACTCGAAATGAAGCCTACAATTCGGCACAAGGCCTACAACTTGGCACGAGGCCTACAACTCAGCACAAAGGCCTACAATGTGGCATGAAGCCTACAAGATCCTTATTTTTGAATTCTTCCATCAACTCCCTTTAACTGAAAGAATCCTCGAACCACGCTTCCATCAGCTGCATGCCCCTATGCATCCTACAAAGTGTCTCAAAAAATTGCTTCTTACTGATCACTGACTCTCTCTGAGTCCTTTCAAGTCTTTCTTTCTGAGGTAACCTTACTGGGATATGTAGGATAATCTGCCCGAAATAGGAACAACAAGAGAAAAAGTATTTCCAATATAATATCATTTTATATAAGAACATATCAATTTCATGGTAATTCATTATAGCATTACCAAGGTGTCCTGCCTGAGAACAAGAACAAGAAATATATGCTAGAGGATATGTTAGTTCATATTGCAATTAAGTACAATAAGCATTTATATTAATAATATATGCTACTAAGGATTTATTTGTTCCTAGCATTAATAATATCTAAAAGATTGCAATACTCACTTAAGCAACAATAACACAAATATCAAACCTAATATGCAAACCTAGAGTCTGGATATTGTCCCGCTTGAGTTTCTTTTCTTCTGAGACAAGTATCATTTCCAACATGGAGAGTGTGTTGTTCCTCTGAATGTATTAGATTTGATATCTTTCTGGCTCTATGATTTCCTCTTGGAAAAATATCCCTTTTCTTTCCATAGATTCAGATCTATAGTAGTTTATTTTTATTGTTTCTCCTACTCCATGTTCATGTTCTTGGAAGATCCAAAAAATCAAACTCTTCATCCTTTGATGTCTGCTCTTCAGTCTATGGTTCCATAATTTTTCCCTTTGTTCTTTGTGAGAATGTTGTCAATCCTTGTCTTCCATGCTCTACCAAGAGACCATGCCTCTGTTGTGCCACTCTGATTTTATGGACAAAGTAATGATTGTCTTTGACTTTAACCTTGACCAATATTTTGACTTTGACCAGTCAAACCTTGACTTTGACTAGTCAAATGTTGACTTTGAGCCAAAATTTCAACTTTGACTTTTTTATGGTTTAGGGCACCAAGAGATGCATTAGGTTAGGGCGCACTAGGATAACCAAAAATTAGTCCCAATACTTCATAGAAACTTTCACTGCAACTGGTGTTGGCATTGCAACCGACACTACAACTGGTGCTGCAACTGGCACGAAGGAATTGGCACTGCAATTGCAATTGTGCTACAACGAGTTTGACAAAGAGATATAGATCTACCTTCCAGTGGTTATACTGATCTGAAGGTGGTGTGGGATCATAACCTGTTACAATATTGTGCTCGTTTAACCATAAACAATATCACAATATTGTCACCCAACCTTAGGCACACACCCACCCCTGAGCACTGTAATCTTTGATAGATAGAATGATTCTAGAAGAAACACTAGACCCAAAGGATAACCAAGAGAGATAGAGAGAGAGCGCACCTTTCTCCAAAGGTAGTGCACCAAGCAGAAAGTCCCAAACCACAGACGAAGACTAGTACCCAGGTGCAGTCGTTGCAGTTGCAGTTGCACTCTTCCTCTAGATGTGTGCACCACTTTCTTGAGTGTGAGTGTGTTTCCAAATGAGCTCAAGAGCCTTCTATTTATACTAGAATAACTAGGTGAACAAGTGTCTCTTCAAGTAGGTCCAACCTGTCCTTTTCTACATATAATACTTCAATATTACTTATTTTGTTGAGTTGACTTGTCTTTCAGGGTTTTCACACATATGTTTAGGTTTTCTCTTGCTTCTGGAATATTCTATTCTAGTCAAAGGTTTATCTATGGAGGTTAATACCTCTCTAAGCTACCAAAACATCAATGAATGCTACATGGGAGCATGATGAAAACATGGGGGAAGAATACCCACAAATTTTTTACAATTTTGAAGGAAACAAAATGCAAGACTCCATTTTGAGTAGCTAGAGTTCCAAAACCACATTTCGAAGTCCTGTCCAATTGTGATGGGGACCATGATAAAAGAATGGTTCATTCCTTGGGTTAATCCTAAAAAATGAATTTTACATTCCTTGGATTATCCTTGATAAATGAATGGAACATTCCTTGAGTCAGCGAGTTGAGAGGAACAAGATATTATGGCTAGAACTGCTACTAGAGTTGTGAAAGTGCGAAATTTTATTTTCTAAGTATTGTGATGTAAATTTGCATATATGTCTATTGGCATAGTGTGCACCGAGGGAGGCACATAATTGTAGGGGACGAGGAATGTAACATCCCCACTATAATCCCCAATTTAATGAATGATTAATGTAGATATAATATGTAGCTATGGTCCAACGATGTAATATGCAAATTTTATTTCTGAATGTTAATAATAAAAGGTAACACCATCTGCTAAGGGAACATGGATAGAGATGGGGGTTGAATTAATTTAGAAGAGAAGGTAGGGTATATGAGAATGTCTTAGATGGGTCCAAGGGGGGAATTACCCATGTATATTAATTCAACCCATTATCCTAAAATCGTTATTGGTATATGAACCTTCTAATTTCTGATTGAGTGTTCCTAAATCCAATCATTGAATACATGTAAGAGGGTGGGTGCGAGTGGTCACATCCCATATTTATTGGGAGCATGGGGGGTTGAGTACAATCCTCTTGGGGAAGTGCGTGAGTCAAGCAAGCAAGACTAAGGAGAGGAAATTCGTATGGGTAGCTACAAAAAATTTTACATAATCAATTTTAGTGCATGAATAGAAAGTAGATAGCAAGAAAAAGAGCTTGGAGCTAGAACATCCATGGAGGGAAAATTCTAGAGAATGTTGGAGCGTTGGATCATTTTGGAGTTGAAGATTGAAGAGACAGGTTGTCAGGCCTAAATAGTGAACTCATGTGTAAGTTGCATTGTAACAACATGTGTTTGTTGTTGTTTGTTGGTAGTTTTTCCTAGAGGCAAGTTCCCTTGAGTTCCCAACTGATATATTCTTGGTTACCTGTGCCAAATATGTTGGATATATTACACACTCACCTAGGTAATTATTTTCCTAAGGTTGATAGTTCAATGTTGAGAACGCTTCTTTAGATGAGAATATTCTCTCTAGAGAATATTTCCCTACAAAATACGGTGTTCCTCTTCAGTTCAGAGTCATTTAAACTCATCTAGACTAGTGGAAGTCACTCATGCATTGCAACCTCTATTTTATCACCAACAGTTGCATGTGTCTCTCTCACTTCCACACATGTGACTCAGTTAACTGATGATTGCATGGATCAATTAACCAGGCTTAGTGGCACTTCACTCTATTGTATGTTAGTGAGTGTATATATCTCTTTAGATCACTACTATGGCTCATTAGTTACTCATGTATCCTATATCTATTGTAAATTATTCACTCTTTGAGTGTGGAATATGATTAATACATTTTCTCATTATTTTCTCTCTAATTTTTCTCTCGTCTTCTCTATTTTGCAAGTTGTGCCTGTTATTCTGCTAGATAGATCTCTTGTGCAAGTACTCATCACATTCTACATGGTAATAGAGCCCATAAACCACTAGAAAGGATTGTCACTAAAACTCTTTTACAGGTACCGAAGAAAAAACAAAGGAGCATGAAAAATGGAATCTACGTTTTACTTGTCGGCAATACTTCTCACGCCTCATAACAATTTGGAGTGGAAGCCAAAGATTCTACTTCTTCTCAAAAGTAGAGGCTTATTCCAAATAACTATGGCAATGGAAGTAGATCATGATCCCTCTGATGAGAAAAATGACTTTCTCAATAGATAAGATATGGCCCATAAGATGTATCTACATGTTTGCTTCTCCTGAAATTTTCCATCAAGTATATTATGAATCATAAGACGCAACTCCAAATAAATTATGGACCATATTAGAGGTTCTTTTTGGGAATAAGGAAGATTTCATGCAAAAGGTTGACAAGATAGAACCAGAAGAGAAGCCATTAGAAGGTCAAACCTCTTATTCTGAAGAATATTCTACTCAAGTACTTGCATAAATTCGTATTCCAATAATTGTATATGATTTCTACTCCATTTCATATTTGTTTTATGAATTTCATGTGGAAGACATCATGCATGCATCTCAGGAGTTACATGCAAACTTTTTGCATGTGCCATGCATGCATCTCAGGAGCCAAAAAGGGGGTCGTGTGCATTAGATTCAATTCTGACATTTTCTAAGAAGAATTTGCAGAAACGAATTGAATATTTGAATTCCTCTCAGAAACATACCCAATTTAAAAACAAAACATTGTTCGGAACGGAGTCTGGGAAGTGAAGTTATGAGCATTTTAAAATCAACAAAATTTCAACGTTTTTCTGGAAACGACCACATGATTTTCAAAGTTTCATCCAAACTTCATTTGTATCTTCTTCATTAAAAACAAAAAGGTGGATATGTGTGGACATCTCATTAGCACATCTACTTCATCATATCTGTGCAGACATCTACATCTTCAACAAAATATTCAATGAGCACAAACTTACATAGTTGTGAGGTCTTCGAGGAGTGAAGGACACAATTTCTTAGCAATTTCTTTTTGTTCCTTCTCATTTTTTTTCTTATGAATTGTACTTTGAGGAAGTGGGGGGTGGGGGAGATGGTTTCCCATAAGGTTTCCCCTCTATCCTCTCTTTTCCAATGTTTCATTCTTAGGTGCATTGTACAATGGGTACCTAACATGGCCTTGGTTGTCAGTGTTGATATTATGGTAGCTGTGGGAGGTATTTAACTCCACATGTAAACCTAATGAGGATAGAATACTCCGGGGAGAAAAAAGAAACCCTAATGAGTTGGCTAATAACCCTAGAAGACTTGTCATCTCAAGAAAATAATTTATATTAGGTTATTAGCCTCCAAGAGAAGAAGTCAGCCAGAAATAATATTATATACTGAACAAACAGATACCCAGAATGAGAAGTCGGCCCAGGCAGTTAGCCAGAATTAGTATAAATACAGGAGGCCAGTTCTCATTCTAGCAAGCAGTCTTAGAATTGCAGTGCCCAGTCTTGTGCGTAGGTTTGAGGAGAGTTTACATTGTAGCTGCTGCAGCTAGCAGATCATGTTTGGCTTGGACTATCTCTGGGCTAGGGTTTGGACTATCTGATCAACTCTTGTTGGTGCACTATACTTGGGGAAAGGTGCACTACCCTTTGTTTGGCTATCTAGCCTAGGGTTTGCTTCTGAAATGATTCTTTGTCAAGGTTAAGGTGCTCGGAGAGTGGCTTCGGCCTATGGTTGGGTGACAAGGGTATTGTCAATGGTAAAATGAGCACAAACATCTTTCATATTCTAACAGGTTATGGGCCCACACCTCCTTCATTCAGTCTAAACGCTGGAAGGAAACATAACCACTAGGATATTGAGCTCTTTGAGGAACTGCCACTAGGGTTACTAGCAGAAGCAGCTTCCAAGACACTGCCACTAGGGTTACTAGTAGGAGAAGTTGCAGAAACCCTAATCCTCTTGTTGAGGCACCTTAAGTGAAAGGATTCACCTAATCTCTAGATAGATCAGTGCACTTTAGCCTAGCACATCTCCTAATACTCTTAGCAAGCCAAGACGTGAAGTTTGAGTTTATGGTCAAACCTAGGGTTTGACCAAGTCAAAGCAGCCATGACTTATTCTATGAAATCAAAGAACAAGTTAGATGGAGCCTCTAATTTCAGAGCATGGAAGACAAGGATTGACCTCATCCTTGCCAAGAATAAAGTGTTGGATATCGTGAAAGGAAAGATCATGAAGCCAGAGTTTGAAGGAAAAGAGAAGGAACTACAGAACGTTGCAGCTATGGAGAAGTTAAAAGACAGTGATATCAATGCTATGAGTATCATAGTGGAATCTATAAAAGACCACTTGATACCCTACATCTCCCATCTTGACTCATCGAAGAAGATGTACGATGCCCTAACAAATCTCTTCTCAGTCAGAAACATTGGAGAAGTAATGAGTCTGAAGAATGAGCTTCGTGACATGAAGATGAATGATGACAACAACATAACATCATACTTTGTGAGAATATCTCAGTTAAGATATCAACTACAAGCTATTGAAGAGATCATCTTAGAGAAGGAGTTGATAAACATAGTACTCAATGGTCTTCCCAAGATGTGGGATTCATTTTCTGCAAGCATGAACACAAGAAAGGAGTATCTGACATTTGAAGAACTTTGGACTTGTTGTGCTCAAGAAGAATCAAGGATCAGTGCAAAAGAGAAACCCCAAAATAAGTATGATGATC
>JZKD02S1828092.1:114566-126218 GCA_000966675.3 Picea glauca | reverse complement strand
CGGAGAGTGATACCCTGTTATTCCTGATTTGATCCATGTTTTAAGTCCAAACCAGGTTTCTAATGGAGGTCAGCTCTCATTAGTCGCCTGGGCACTGGGTTGGTTCGATCTTAGCAGGAGGCATGTTCCGGAAGCACGATCTCCCTTGCCTCCGGCACTGATTTTTTAACTGCGTCACCTTAATGATCGATATATATCTAATTCACAATCTAATCTAATAAGAACCATTTATTATAATAATCTCATTTTAACGTCAATCAAACAAATTCATAGGCTGTTTATTATTACATGTTTCCTCGGTATTTTCTTGGAAGGCAGACTCAAGCATTCAAAGAATACAGTGAAACTTCTCAACTGTTATGCTCCTTATAAAGATAGGGAAGCATTCCGGCTTGCTGAGAGAGGATAACCTTATTGTTGGTGGTGATCTAAATTTCACACTATCAGCCAAGGAGGTGTGGGGGAATCTGGCTCGAATTGATCCTCTTGCTCACTACTTTTCAAACATCCTCCACAACTCGGGTTTAGTGGACGTTCAACCAACCCTTCTGTCTCCAACTTGGAGGAATGGTAGAGTCGGGCTCGCTGGTACATCAAAAAAACTAGACCGTTTTCTGTTAGATGAAAATCTCCTTGGTAACCATTGCAACATTCGGTCATGGGTCATTAATTCCACAATTTCTGATCATAATCCGATATGTTTACAATTCTAGATGTCTTCCCGAAATCTGCTCCTCCGTTTAAATTTAATAACTTGTGGATTTTGGATCCGGGTTTCAATACTCTGGTTAGATCCACTTGGAATGAGATGAATAGCTAGGCAAATAATTCATCGATCCATCTTTTATGCTCCAAATTAAAACATCTGAAGAAAATTGTTATTCAATGGCAGATTTTTAAAAAGAATCAACTTCACGCACAGTTAAATAACATAGAACTTAAAATGACAGAGATTTTTGAGAATTGTCCTACTCAAATCTTCGGGTATGAAGATTTGGACTTGCTGAAATCACTCAAACAAAGGAAGGATACAATTCTTTCCACTGAAGAATCCTCCTAGAGGAGCTATTTGGATCACGAAAGGAGATAAAAATACTAAATTTTTTCATAAATTTGCCACACAAAGAAGATGTCAAAACACAATTTGGGACATTTCCGATGAGGATGGGAATCATAAATCTACTGAAGCAGAGATTAAGGACACTGTATCTAATCATTTTAAAGCACAGTATAGCGTTTAGACTCTGAAGACATTGCTCTTCAAGTAAATGTTCTCAAGAATGTTCCTCGCTTCTTCAATGATGCTGACAATGGGGAGATTGGTAAAGCAGTAACGATTGAGGAAGTCCAAGAAACAGTAAGCAAAATTCCAAAAGAAAATAGTCCTGGTCCAGACGGCTGGACTCAGGAACTTTTTCAGACCTTCTTCGACATTATGGGAGAGGAATTACTCAATGTTGTTGAGGAATCTAGATGCACAGGTTTTATTCCAAGGGCACTTAATGCTACTTTTTTCGCTCTAATCCCAAAAGTTAGCAAGCGAAACACTTTCAATGACTTCAGACCTATTGCTCTATGCAATTTTGTCTATAAAGTAATTTCTAAAATTATAGCTTCCCGGATCAAAGATAAGTTAGCCTCCTGCATTTCCTTTGAACAATTCAGCTTTCTTAAGGACATGTTGATCTTTGATGTTGTTGGAATTACACAAGAATGTTTGCATACAATTATTTTGAAGTTGGATTTAAAGAAGCCTCTGATAAAGTGAGCTGGCAATTTCTTAGATTGCTACTAGTTCAGATTGGATTAAATTGGATGGTTTCACAATGGATTATGACCTATATCACATCTGTCAATATGGCAGTCCTAGTAAATGGAGTTCCAACTGAATTCTTCAAAATCCATCGGGGATTACGTCAAGGATGCCCTTTGTCCCCATTATTATTCCTTCTGGTTGTTGAGTGTCTAAGTAGACAATTGAAACAAGTTGTGAATTAAGGAATGTTTCAGAGCCTAAAAGTAGTTGTTGGCACTTTCATCACACATCTATTTTTTGTTGATGACATGCTCATTCTAGGAGCTGGTAAGCTTGAAGATTGGATGGAATTTAAAACTATCCTAACTAATTTATGTTTTTCTTATGGGATGGTTGTAAACCGCCATAAGTCATGTTTCCTTGTTCAAAACATAGACCAAAGACTGGAGCAAAGTTTTTCGACAACATTTGATATTTAGTTTGTGATACTTGATCAAGTAATGAAATATTTAGCCTTTTTCCTTAAACCAAACAACTATAAGATGAATGACTGGATTCAAAAGATCGAAAAAAGGATTTGGAACTGGACTTTTCATTGGATTTCTTTAGGAGGTAAACTCACTTTAGCCAAATCTGTTCTACAGAGTATTCATGTTTATTGTCTTAGTCTTGTTAAGTTTCCCTCTTCCATTCTCCACCGAATTCAACTACTTATTACAAACTTCATCTGGAAAGGAGGGAAAAAAATCACAGGATACCACCTAACAAAATGACAAAATATTTCCAGGCCAAAAGATTATGGAGGATGGAGCATTAAGAATATCTCTTGGTTTGCTCAATCATTAGCTGCAAAGTCTCGCTCGAGAGGATTATTTGGGAAAATTCTGTGGAATACAATTCTTAGCAAGAAATACTTAAAAGGTGTAGACATAATTTCATGGCTTCGAAGAGAAGATCAAAAACTCCAGGGAGATTCTATCATATGGAAAAATTATATCTATTCATTCCCTATCATCAAAAGATGGCTAGCTTGGGTGATTGGTTCTGGTAATAGAGTTATTTTAGGATTTGATCCTTTTATTGGTTGCAATTCTTCTTTTAAATTGTCAGGTCCACTAATCTAGTTCTTAAATAATTTAAACAGTTATTCTATAGCACAAGCAGTTATCCCTGTCGAAACTGGATCAAATCAAGGGTGGTATGAGTCAAATCAGCTTGGACTGACAGGTGGGATAAAAATAGAATGGGATGAATTTTTTACAATCTTAAAGAGTAGTGGTATTCAATTAAAAAATTCAAGCGATAAGATTGTTTGGTCATAGAACAAATCGACAGGTAATGTTACAACAAACTTAGCTTATCAGTCCATTTCTTTCTTAAACCTTATGGACGAAAGAAGATGGTGGTACAAAGCTATTTGGAAAGTTAACATACCAGTTAAGGTTCTTTTATGTATGTGACTATGTTTGAAGGATTTCATTCTCTCTGGTGTGAATTATAAAAAAAGAGGAGGTATTGAACCATCGGTTTGTAGTTTTTGTTTAAGAGACAAAGAATCGACAAATCATATTTTTGTGGACTGTATCACAACACAAAATATATGGATTGCAGTTATGATTGTACATCCATAGAGGAAAACTTGAATCTTTAGTTCTTACAATTTCCAAAAATGAGACATATTCCCTTTTTGGTGATATGGGGAATATGGAAATTCATAAATAAAACTTTATTTGAAAACTGGAACAGACAGGACTCTATGATAGTCACTAAAATTATCCTTTCAATCAAAGATTACACAGAAAATGCAGATGAGGACAGATTTGAATATATTTTAAACCCAATCTTCTTTGATGATACTCCAATTGGTTTTTTTGATGGAGCAGTTGTTGACAATTTTTGTGGCATTGGAATCTACTTGAAAATCACTCCAGATCACCTAGTCAAAGCTTATTTTGCAGGAGGAAATGGAAATAATATGAAAGCTAAACTATTGGGTTTATGGGGATTATTATTACTCTCTACTAGACTTTCCATTAAAAAGATGATAGTTGATGGAAATTCAAAGATCACTATTGATTGGATAAATTCAAAGTCCAATTTGAATCTACTATATCTCAATTCCTGGAAAGACAAGATAGGAATATTAAAGGACCAATTTGATTCTATCAAATTTATGCATGTTCATAGGAAGTTCAACAAAGAAGCTGACATCTTATCAAAGAAGGCCTTAAAGGAAAATATTGGTTGGCTCTATTATGAAGAACTTGTCAATGGATCTATTGTCTATGTAGATAAACTCTATATTTTCTAAGATGGAACACTATAGATGTACCTTTTTTTATATTTTTGAAATCGTCACTATATGTATTTTGTAGATATTTTACTTCTTGTTGAAATCTGGGATAGAAAAAGAACTATCTATAGTCTTATTTTGATTTCAAATAGATCATTACACTTATGGTCCACATGTAATAGAAAGTTTCACTTAATTCATAATAGAATAACAGTGGAACGTTTTTTTCCACGTGAAAAAAAATTAGATGCTTAATGTATAAGTATAAGATAACTTACATGAAAGGCTAAAAGCTTCTTAACATTGCTTCAAATTTTGGTCAAAGTCAAATGAGCTTAAGATAGGTAGCATAAATATGTTAATTCTTAGCTAACATTGCTTCAAATTTTAGTCAAAGTCAATTGAGATTAAGATAGGTAAGATAAAGATGCTAATTCTTAGCTAAATCATTGGACAGTAGAAGAGGTCACATTGCTTAATATTGATACCATAAAAAATACCATCCCATATAAATTTAAAGAGAATTTGTGGTGAAATAAAAAATAAAAAATGAGAGAAAATTAATGTACTATAAAGATATCATTAACCCCATCTAGAAGATTGAAAGTGTATTTTTACTATAGCTAGCTGAAAGAAGAAAATAAACATTACTAAACTAGGATCAAACTCTAACAACATTCATAGTGAAAATGGGCATTGGACAAATGCTAGAACGCGCTGGGATGAAGAATATATCATTTTTGTGATGAGGGTGGAGGATAAAAAACATTTTCTCTTAGAATTCCCTTCATATGTCCACATTATATCTCAATTTCACAATATTTGTAACCCTACCTGTTTTCATAATTTGTTAACTCTTCAAAACCAAGGAGATTTAGTAAAGCTTCTCTCCAATCATTTTTATCATAGAAACAAAAATTTTACACAAACTAAATAATTCCTTATCATTTTTTCTTAAGGTCCAATAGACCAAATTTGGTTTCAATGGACAATCATCATCATCATCATCACCATCATATATATGTATTTATGTATGATGAGATAAGAATTCAGGGATTTTTAGGAATGGAGAGCACCAAACTATAGATGTTGGATGAAGGAAATAGGGTAAGGGATAAGTTCAATATGGAAGAGGACATTGTGGGTTATTTAGTGGATCCTTATCAAGATCAATCCATTTTCTCAATGGGTCCAAGAGTTGATGTTACCTTAGGGGAATTTTATAGAGATGGACCCAAAGGGAACATAGGGGTGGGAAATGACTAGGTGAAAACCCTTTCCCAAAACCCACTTCAGTTCCACACAGAGGTAAGACCAATCGATAGTTGTGATAGCGACATTCATGTTAGAACATTTATGACAACAATAAAGGTGGATTTTGGAACAAAGTGAAGTAATTCATAACTCTTTCTTGAGCTTGGAATCTGCATCCTCAGAAAAAAGCTGTATAACAATTTAAAAAGGAGGAATAAACACATTGGTAGAACTTTTGTTCCTGAACCCTATTTACCAGTGTTGTATGGAGAAGGAAGGGAAATCGGTTGAAAGTATTTCTTCAAAGAGGAATTGTCAGGGAATGAAGATTTTGGAATTAACCATTTTGTAACCCTAGAGAACATGATTAAGGGTAGTGTGGTGAAGAGGGGTTTACCTCTTAAGGAAATTCTATGAAGGAAAAGTCATAAGTGTGTTAAGTTGAGAAAAAAATAAGGTTAATTTAGTCGTAGGTGAGGACATCAACTTAATTCATGTCATGGAAATAATGAATCAAGCCCTAACAAGGTTTTTCTATGGTCAACAAATTTCATAAAATACCTTAGAGGAATGAATTGATATGGAATTGAGATCCCCATTAGGTTACTCCCTAGAATTTCACCTTCTAGTAAGGGGTTGACTCACATTCATTTTCAAATCCAAGGAAAATGAATCAAAGATTAAGTGCTTGAGATGGATTTGGGGGAATAGTTGCTAACTCCAAAGCACTAGAATCCTTATTGTAACCATTGAATGGATAAATATTCATCTTGGATTGTATGGGATAAGATATGAGGGTTACCCTTACAATTTTAGTCTCTAGATGTTTTCATAAGAAATGGTTTAGGGAATTTTATAGAAGCATGTGAAAGCTACTAGAAGATGAAGTTGAGAACTATATCGTGTATTATAATTGAGGTGGACCTAAAGGAGGGTTTGGTAGAGGAAATAGAACTAGTGGTTGGAAATCACCAATTTACACAAGCCCTAGACTACATGGGTATTCCATTTTGTTATGCTATATTCTACATCTATGGTCATCTAGCCAATGACTATGTCCTCAAATTCACAAAAAAGGTGTGGAGAAGGAAAAGTTTAGGGACCTTAGACATTGTGGGGGAACTGCAAGCTTCTAGAACCAATTAAGAACCAAGGGAAGAGATAAAAAGTAAAAGGGGGGTTGGTACTATGAATTAGAAGGAGATACCAATTGAAGGGAACAAACCAAAGGAATCATACCCAAGGGAACAATGTTTCACAAAAGGATAAAATGAAATAGGGAATATGGAGATGGATGCAAGAAAGCCTCATTCAACCATAAATCTTATGATCGCAGATAATTATAAACCTCTTTATTCAATGGGTAAGTCTGAAATTTTTCCTTCAAAATCTATGAATAATGTGTTAGAATTTCCAACCCTAGCCTAGAATCAATGGCCATCATTAGTGTTGGCACTGAGAGTCACCCTCAGACTGCAAGAGGATAAGCCCAATACCCATCAAAAAGGTAAATGGATTAAAATGGTTTGAGTAGGTTGATCAATAATACTACAGGGAGAGGAAAATATAACATAAGTAACTGCAGATCAGTTCGGGACCATTGGGCTATGGAGTCATAATTATCGTGAATAAGGAAGGAATTTAAACTGCCTATCAAACAAAAGGATTTATGTGGTGATGAGGAGAAAGAAGACAGAAAATTTCTGAGTGATGAACCATGAAAAATGGGCAAGATAGCAATAGATCCTCTACCGCCTAAGGAATCCATAGATCATAGAGATGCTACATCTAGACAAGAGGAAAACAAAAAATGTTTGTTGAACCATGAAAGATGGGAAAGATGACAATAGATCATTTCTCGCCTCAGGAATCCATATATTAGAGAGATTACATCCAGACAATAAGAAAAATAGAAAATATATGATGAACCATGAAAGATGGGCATGATAGCAACAGATCCTCCATCGACTCAGGAATCCATAAATCAAAGAGATTACATCCAGACAAGAAGAAACAGAACAATGTGTAAACTAAGAAGATGCTCTGATAAAAACGATTCAAATGAATGTTCAATAAAATAATATTTAGGATCCAAGCCCTCATGCATACAAACTAAAATACAGATCCCTGCTCATAAAACTCTCTCAGCTCTCCAGCCTCTGAAAAACCCTCCCCCTTACAAAAAATTAAACTGATCTATTTATAATCATCTTAGTGCACAACTGCAAGGAGTGTGACATGGCTATCTCATTCAATGCTTTCGTTTGTAAATCCTTCTGTCAGACTCTACATGTTTTATCCTATTAGACGCAATCTCTAGTCAGTATGGACCTGCAAGATGAAACTGTCCACTATGGTACCACAGGCTAATAGTTCAGTCTCTTCGACCACAACTTTCACATTTCCCATTTATGGACTCAACTGAGGTTTCAGCTACTGGTCCTTTTTTCATTAATTGGATCTTCATCGAGATCAAAGAAGTGACTTGAATACTAGGGGGTGACCACGTGTCTCTCATGGATTGAGCATTGAATAAGAAGGTGGCCAAAAATTCAATCCTCATTCATTGGCTGAACCCTCCTCAGGATCAAGATGTGAATTGTCTATTAAGGGGAAGCCACGTGTCACGGCTTGATACGACATTGTAAGAGCACGTGATTTTGGGCCGTTGAAAGTGGTTTGGACCCACACCACTTTCGTGCCAGAAATGCACCGCTTCTCACCACATAGCCACCAATCAAAACTGTGGTTTGGATTTCAGCCTGCCCTTCAGGTTTTAACGCCCATGTAGTTTGTGGTGCTGAAATGATTGGTGGTCGTCGATCTGATCGGGCTCTAAGATATAGGCATAATGGCTAATTTTTCCCCCTCTCCAAATTTTTATCCACCTACCAAATATGGAAACCTTCCAACTTCTTTTAGGGATGGCGCTAAATCGAAATGCACAAGGGATCTCTACTGCTACAAATTGCACCCGCCCGCTACCTGCGCTCATGGTTGTCAACTGTGACCCTGGGAAACTTTGTGTTATAACATCTGGCTCCACAGGGGATGGCATACTCCCTGCGAGCTACCAAGAATGTGTAGTTCCAGTTCCCTAGCCTTTGGGTTGTGGAGTCGAGCTCAAATACATCCTATTGAGGACCACATACTGATATGTACACTATCTACTTACAAAAAGAAATCAAACACATACACTCCAAGAGGAGCTTATTTATGTACAATCCTAAACTAACTGACTTTTTACAATGTCTTAGGTGAAAGAAAACTTCCACCATAGCCACCCAAGTAACTTCCTAACAGAAAACTTTCTTACTCTACCATTGATCAACAAGAGATAATAAAACTGTGAAAGAAAAATAATTACATTTTCCAAATTATTTCCCAATGTTGAAGGTATGACAAATCTTGAAGACTTCAATATATGGAGGAAATGCAACTCTATGTACTCCCCAACAGGGTCATAAAATGGGTGATAAAACCTACCATATTGGTAACAGAAAGCCCTCTCTACTTTCCAGCTGCTCACATCTGGTTGAATGTATGTGGCAAGCACAAGTGAGTGAAAGGTTGATGCAGGTTGTTTATCCACTTCTCCTTTGCCTTCTCTAATAACACCTACTATTTGATGGAAAGATATCTCCTCATGTATATCAATGGATGGATATTTCTCTCTATCATGTTTCTCTTGGTAAAATATTTCATTTTCATTAGAAAATTGGTTGCTAATGATTTTTTCTTTCAAGACAAAAAACACCTCAGCATCTTCATCACTGTCTCCATAATGATCAAATAGAGGAGGAGTCGTGAATGAAATACCAAGAGGTATCTTCTATCCAACATAAGAAAATTGTTCTTCATTATCAAACACAAGCTACCTTTCCATATTCAATCCAGGAAGCAATATCTTATCATCATCATATGAGTCAAAAATAGGTTGCTCATATATATGTTTTTTAGAGACAAGGTCACAAAGAATATCAGCTTCCAGAACAGACTCAATTTCCGAACTTTCCTTACTGAGACAACAAACATTGTTTTCATCTAATGCGGATGAACAAAGAAGAGAAAGAGATGCTTCCTAATCCAAGGCATCTTCTTCATCCTCACAGCCTTCATAAGAATCAATTATATCCTGAGCACAGTTTTTATACTCCTCACAACATCTATGAAAAATTAACTCATAGGAATAAAACTTTTGACAATGAATATTGAAAGCTGCATGAAACTCGTCGAGTGAAGAAATGCTAGAAAGATCAAGAGAGTGATACCAAACACGAGCATATCCTAGAAGCCAGTACATAAAAAACTTCATATGTATGTATTCATAATGGATGTCAAGTTGTTGTATCAAAGCATGAAATCCCAGAAAATGTTCAAGAAGGTTGTCATTCTTACCTTCAAAAAATCTTGGCAATAGGTCTTTCCATTCATCGATATGAGGCACAGTATGTGGATAACCAGCTATGGCTGAGAAGTTGAGTGGGGAAAACCTCCTAGCCAAGATAGCCTCCATAGCCATTTGATTTGTCACCTTCCAGTGGAGTCACCAACAGATTCTGAATAAAGGAGTCTCCATGGTGAAAGATAAGCAGTTAGAATAATGTGTCCAGCTTCAGTTCACCATCTAAAACTGGATCTATTTGTTGTCATTCTCCCAGGGAATATGTCTTCACTACCATCCCCGGAAATGACGCCATGAATGTTGGCACTGAGAGTCACCATCAGGCTGCAAGAGGATAAGCCCAGTACCCATCAAAAAGGTAAGTGGATTAAAATGGTTTGAGTAGGTGGATCAGTAATACTGCAGGGAGAGGAAAAGATAATAGAAGTAACTAAATATCAGTTCGAGACCATCAGGCTATGGAGTCATAAGTATCATGAATAAGGAAGGCATTTAAACCACCTATCAGACAAAAAGATTTATGTGGTGATGAGGAGAAAGAAGATAGAAAATGTCTAAGTTATGAACCATGAAAAATGGGCAAGATAACAGTAGATTCTCTATCACCTCAAAAATCCATAGATCAGAGAGATGCTACATCCAGACAAGAGGAAAACAAAAAATGTCTTTTGAACCATGAAATATCAGAAAGATGATAGCAGATCCTCTGTCGCCTCAGAAATCCATAGATCAGAGAGATTACATCCAGACAATAAGAAAAACAGAAAATATTTGATGAACCATGAAAGATGGGCATGATAGCAACAGATCCTCCATCACCTCAAGAATCCATAAATCAAAGAGATTACATGCAGACAAGAATAAACAAAATAGTGTGTAAACTAAGAAGACGGTCTGATAAAAACGATTCAAAGGAATCTTCAATAACATAATATTTATGATCCAAGCCCTTAGGCATACAAACTAAAATATAGAGCCCTACTCATAAAACTCTCTCGGCTCTCCATCCTCTGAAAAACCCTCCCCATCACAAAAAATTAAACTGATCTATTTATAATCATCTCAGTCCACAACTTCCAGGAGTGTGACCTGGCTATCTCATTCAATGCTTTTGTCTGCGCATCCTTTTGTCAAACTATGCATGTTTTCTCCTTTCAAACGCAAGCTCTGGTCAGTATGGACCTGCAAGACGAAACCTTCCATCGTGGTACCTTAGGATGACAATTTTGTCTCTTCGGCCATAACTTTCACGTTTCCCATTTATGGACTCAGCTGAGGTTTCAACTACTAGTCCTTTTTTCATTAACTGGATCTTCATCGGGATCGGAGAAGCGACTTGACGACTAGGGGGTGACCACGTGTCACTCATGGATTTGGCGTTGAATAAGCAGGTGGCAGCAAAATTCAATCCTTGTTCATTGGCTAAACCCTCCTTGAGATTGAGATGTGAATTTTCTATTAAGGGGCAGCCACGTGTTGTGGCTTGATACGGTGTTGTAAGAGCACATGATTTCGGGGCTACCGAAAGAATTTTGGACCCACACCGCTTTCAGGCCCTAAATGCACCGCTTCTCACCACGTAGCCACCAATCAAAATCACGATTTGGATTTTGGCTCGCTTTTCAAGTTTTAACGCCTGTGCTATTTGTGGCGCTGAAATGACTAGTGGTTGTCGATTTGATTGGGCTCTGACATCTGGGTGCACCGACTAATTTAGCCCCCCCACCAAAGTTTTATTTTCTCTCCAATTGTGGAAACCTTCCAAATACTTTTAGGGATGATGCTAAATCGAAATGCACAAGGTATCGTTGTTGCTGCAAACTGTACTTTCCTGTTGCCTACGCTCATGGCTGCCGACTGTGACCCTGTGCAACTTTCTATGATAACAATTAGGAATTTATAAGATTTTTCTTTCTAAGGAAGATGAAATGGGAAAGAAAACCA
>JZKD02S1828092.1:60302-70491 GCA_000966675.3 Picea glauca | reverse complement strand
GAAGGGATTGAAAATGGAATTCATCAACCCTTGGAATGTGGAAGGTGCATTTGTAAGGCCAAAAGGCATGACCAAAAATTCATAATGGCCTTCATGAGTTCAGAATGTTTTTTTTAGGATATCTTATTCCTTCATTCTAATCCGATGATACCCTGAATGAAGATCCAACTTTGTGAAATAGATTGTTCCATGTAGTTCATCTAACAATTCATCAGTGACAGGAATAGGAAACTTATCTTTAATACTGATCTTGTTGATCTCTCTATAATCTGGACACATATGCCATGAGCCATCTTTCTAGAGTACCATTACCATCGGTGCAGAGTAAGAACTTTGGCTAGGTCTAATAATGCATGCCTCTAACATTTCATCAACCATACACTCAATTTCACTCTTCTGGGCATAAGGGTATCTGTACATCCTGATGTTAGGAGCAAAACTCCCAGGAATTAGGTGAATAACATGATCATGATTTCGAGTGGGTGGAAGACCTTTGGGAATATCTTCAAATACTTTGGAATGCTTATCAATGATCCCTTAGAGATCTAGAGGAATAGATGGCTTAGATGTTTGAACATCTAGTGAGCATAGTTGTGAAATTACACCTTTATGCCCCTTTTTCAATAATTTGGTCATGCCATTAGAGCTTATCACCTTATTGGGTTTCCATGTGCTACCTCTTAACTCAATTTATTTTCCTTCTAATGAAAAGTTCTTGAAAATTAAAATCCATTGTTCCTAATGATTGTAACCATTAGATTCCTAGTACGACATCAACACCACCCATGGGTATAGAAATCATTGGACTATTCATTACATATTCCCCCATATTAATATTGATCTTATTTCATTTTCCTAATCATTTGATAGTTCCTCCATCTGCGATCATTACTTGAAACTATGGCACTGGATATACAAAGCAATTGAGAGCTTTGGATAATTTATAGTGAATGAAATTATGAGTACTACCAGAATCAATTAGGACTATTACCTTTTTCTTTTTGATATATCCTTCTATCTTGAGGGTTTGAGGAGTGTTAATTCTATCCAATGCATTACATGATATCGTGGGAGTCAACTCTTCAGAAAAAATCACTTCTACATTTTCATATTGAGATGGTTCTTGTTCTTGTTCTTCTTCCTCTTCACAATATGTGTAGAAGAAGGAGCATTATTCTCTCGATAGATGTTAAGAGTGGTCCTTCTAGTAGCCATAGCCATATTTTTACTTTCAACATTTCTTGCCACCCTAAATGCATTCTCCAATGATTTGGGTTCTCAAAGGAGAACCTCATGTTGAATGTTATCCTTTAAAGTTCCTATGAATAAATTAATCAAGTGATCATATAGAACATTTGTTACCTTTATATTCAATCTTTGGAAGTTCTTAATGTGCTCTGTAACTGAACCCTTTTGCTTGAGATTTATCAATTGGAAAAAGAAGGTATTTCTCAGTGTATCCTCATAGTGTGCTATCATTTATTCCGTGAAAATTTTCCAAGGGACGAGTGATTTGCGAGAAAAAAGCCATCGATACCACACAAATTGATTGGGTTCTAAATATTAAGAAGCAATTCGTACCTTTTGTGTATGTGGCACATCATGTAGATCAAATAATTTCTCCATCTGAAGTATCCATGTGATTGGGTCCTTGCCATCAAACTTCCTCATATCGATCTTAGGAACGTGGTTGGTCTTCAACCCAAAGTTGGAGTTTCTCCCTTCTTGATTCATCTTCCTTCTGTCCTCATCATGAATTTCATAGGATACATTTTCACTTTCAGGTGCCCTCTCTATTAGGAAATTTTTCAATCCTTCCATGATCTCCCTTTTTAAACCATCCATCATCCCTTGTAGTTCATATTTTTTCATTGTATTCTTTTGTAAATCATTTATGTCCCTATGCATTTCTTCACCTTCATCAAGAGTCCAAGTGGGATTTTCTAGAGGCTTATTTGGTGTAGAAGTTCCCTTTTTTGGTGGCATGTTGGCCAAGTATCACTTTTAAACCTTGATTTTGAGGTGGTCCTGCTAGACAATCTTTCTTATGTTGTATCTCCAAATTTTCGGCCCTTCTAGGTATGAAAAATTATTTTTTGTAGTTCTCTGATATTTCTTCTCTGCAATGCCACAGGTCTGATCAAAATTGGATGTGCCAAGTGGAATTTATGGTAACTTCCCCACAACTTACTTATTTTTGGCCTTTCCATGAGATCTCACTTGTATAGCATGCCCCACACAAAATAATTGATATAAAATTCTGAAAATTGTACTAGAAATACTACAGACTATCCACTATCCAATGCAACTAGTATCACTCAATTTGGATACTCTAGGAATAAGTAATGATTGTTTTACCCATAACACCTTCTTGAGACTAGTCATATAACCTATCTTCCACAGGGTGTATCTACAAATGTAAGATGACCCAGAAGCTGATTTTCTTATCACAGATACTTTTATAATTTATGTGAATATCCTGTGGATTTCAGAGTCTGAAAATTTACAGGAAAAAATTATAGCAAAAATTATGTGATGACTCAATTAAGGATGATTCCAGAACCCTATATTACACAGGTTGTATCTCCGAAAGTATAAGGCCTCTAGAGATGAAATTTGAACCCAACGTACCTTGATCCGTCTACTAAATATCCTCCAAGGGGTTCCTTCTGAAACATCATAGAAAAACAATTATAGCAAAAATTCCAAGGTGTCTCATATGTAGCAGCGAAACCCCAAGACGTTGAGCTCTGATACCATATGTTAAGAACCAAATATCAATATAGAATAGAAAAACCTCAGAATAAGTACTCAACGCCATGAAAAGAGAGAGAAATTCAGATAATAAGCCCCTTCGAGGGGGAAACCTCCTTATACACCACATAAATGTCCCAATACAAAATGATCCCAAATGAAAATATATCCTTGGTATATGTAAGAGACTAGGAGGTACAATTACAGCGAATGGACCCAAGATGACATAAATAAAACAACATTACTAATGTAATATGCCCCAATTAAGGGGTAATATGCCACTATTTAGAGCTTAACATGCCTCATTTTGTTGTTCCATGATCATGATGATGATGTTGTTGCTCCAGCCTTTGTGTTGTGATGATGTTGTTGCTCCATCCTTTCTTCTATGGTAATGTTGTTGTTGTTTTTTATGTTATTGATGATGATGTATTAGTGTTATACTAATCCATGCTGATGCAAGTAGTGATGATGCCATTACATCTCCTTGTTGTGGATGATGATATTGATGATGAGAAAAACTTCTGATGATTTATAGATATGCCAATCATTGTTCCAAATGTTGTTGACGTTGTTTCTCTCTCTCTCTCTCTCTCTCTCTCTCTCTCTCTCTCTCCTTATGATGTTGTATAATACCCTTATTTTTAAGGGGGGGTGTTGAAATATTGTAACTACAAAGAGTATTTTATTTATTATTTAGCTATTATTCATCAGATCAATCTCCTTTTGTGGATTGACCATGTTGGATTTTGTAATTGACCAAATCCCCTTTTATGGATTGGTCAAACCCTAATTATATTATGATAATTAAGAAGTCAACCCCCATTCCTAATTAAAGTGGTTTTAACCACTAGGAAGAGAATTTGGCCTTGCCCGATGAAGAGACACCTTTTTAGCACCTTCCAGCTAGTATAAATGAATAAGGCTAGCGCCTCATTATCTCACTCACTCATTCACTCATCAAGTGTGCAAGTTTGTTAGCTGCAGTTGGGAGACAAAGGAAGAGAGAGGTGCATTTCTCAGTGTTGGATATTCTCTAGTGTTTTGGTTTATTGTCTTGGCATTGTATTGGCTATCTATATTAAGGAAGATTTTGTTGGGTTTTCTCCCCCGTGAGGGTTTCCCAAGATAAATGTTGTGTATATTGTGATTTTGTTTCTCTCAGTGATCCTACCTATGTTGTGGTTATCTATTAAATTAAAAATAAACCTAATAATAGCTCAAAACTTAACATATAGCATTTGGTATCAAAGACAAACAATTGCATCCTCCAAATCTAGTTACCTCTAGGGTTTCCAATTCACACCCTTACTAGATCTAACACACATAGGCTTCTCAGGATAAACACCCTAGATATAGCCTTCTTATAGGGTCTCCACCTCTTCCATTTTCTAAATCCATTGTCTTCAACAAGTTTCATATTGTTTCTCCCACATCAACTGGTTCCAAATCTGGACCTCTACATGCAATTGTAATATATATTTACTAGTGAAATCAATTATAGTGTACTCAAACCCACCAAGTATAGATCTCTAGTTCCATTTCCATATCAAGGTTATAAAACAAATAATGAAAAGTATTAAATGAGTTATTACCCTTTAGATATTTTCCTTCAATATCTCTTGGAGCCATACTTTGTGATGTGATTTTCCTTTTTACCTAGGAACCGAATTGAAGTTGCACCAAAATCATTAGAAGCAGAGTTTGGACACCATTTCCATATTCGGTTTATAATAGAAATTCAAAAAAATATTGAGGTTGTTATGACAATTTTAATTTGTAGTTAAATTTAGTCGCACAATGATCCAGATTATTTTCGGCACGAAATGAGAGAGGAGATATAACATAGAAATATTCAGAGATATTGCAAGAGAGACAACAATATAATAGAGATATATCGAAAATATAACAAGAGTCATAGAGATACAATAAAACATGATTTATATTAATGAAATAAATGTACAGAGACTGTAAAAATACAGAGTGAAAGACTCGCTAGAATGGTGGCAGCTTATCTTTGAGAAGAGATGTGACGGCTACTCGCATTCACAAGAAGATGATTACAATGAGGCTTTAAAGGAATTTTTACAATAAACAGGAATGCCAAAAACCATATACATCCAAAAACCTAACCCTAGGAGATGAAGCACCAAAAGTCACATGGGCCCCGTTTGGGTAAGTTAGTACATCAACTTCCCTGGGTCGTAACTTTTGCATACGATCTCCATTTTAGGCGTATGATAGCCCATTGGAAAGGTATCATAGAAGAGATTAATTTTGGTTGCTCAATCGTGCCTTTGACTATCATTGAGAATATTTATCTCAAAAAATCTTCATTTTGGCCCTCAAAATAGCCCCGGAAGTTAAAACTGCTAAAAATAGTAAATTGCCAAAATTGCAAGAAAACTATTTTGAGCCAATTGGAAAAGGTGGGTGGCCACCGATATCCACCTAGATCAATCCTCCCTCTTTAGGAAGCAATGGTCTCCAATGCATTGAGTTCCCGGGTGAGAGGGAAAAGCGTTTGTTGAATCTGCATCTTGGTGAGCTACTTGCTTTGTTGGAGACTTCGCGCTACTTAGTTTGTGAAAGTTTGTCACGAACCTGTTGAGGTTGAGGTTGTTCAACAAGTCAAGATACATGAGAGGACAGTGTGAAGAATGAATCTCTGCACTTTTTTGCAACCTTGTTGACCAACTTCTGCTGGATAGAAGGTGCTTGGGGCGAGGCTATAGTGGTTGCAGTGTCCTTATGTTCCCCTTTTGAAAAAATTGTGAAGAAGCTGAATTTTGCAGTATGAGATACTACCTTGTGGCACTATTTAGGTGGAACAATAGTCAAAACTACCTCTGGTATTCTGTACAGATGACCCCCCAAAGTAACAATGACACTACGAGGTCGAGACTCATAAATAGCATGGTTCTTCCACATATATGGTTGGCCCAAGAGAACATCACATACATCCACTGGGGAAACATCAAATAATACCTCATCCTTGAAGGGATGTATGTTGTATGACAATCGACATTGTTGGTTGACATGGAGATCTCGTCCTTGGAAAAGCCACCCAATGTTGTATGGTTGCGGGTGTGGTGTTGTCGACAATCCCAACTATTTGACGACCTCTGCTGAGATGAGGTTCTTATGGCTTCCACTATTATCAATAAAATGTAGTGAGGTCCCCTTCACCCACATATTTGAATGAAAAAGGTGCTCCCCCTCTTCTGGATCTGTTGGTTCTTCTAGTTGAATTGTTGTGGTCACGACAATAGAAGTGGGGTCTGCGTCGATGATCTGTCTTTTACCAGTATTTTCATAATCAGATTTTAAATCAGGGTTCGGCTCCTTATATTTGATCTCGGCTACCAATGAATCTTTTGATATACATTCATCGATGTTGTGCCAGAGGATTTTATGGAAATCACACCATTTTCCAGTGTCCTTCTTTGTCTTCTCGTGACCCTTATTTTCCTATGGCTTGGACTGGTTTTCGGGAGACTGTTTGTTAGGGCCGTCTTTCTCATACTTTGGTTGTTGTGTATTTTCATATCTGAACTTCCATTTGTTTTGGTGCCTAAACTTCTTCTCGATTTTAATAGCATATCGATAAGTAGAACCGAGTGATGAGATGTCCAAAAATCCATTTCAGTTTGGATGTATCTGTGCAGAGCCCCACAGTATTTCAGAACCAAATGTCGCTCGGAGTCTTTGATACCCATCTTGGTGCACAAGGTATGGAAGGTATTGGTGAACTTCAGAACTGCTTGGCCCCTATATTGCCACAGTGTGGTCCATCTCATGTATTGTTCCTCATAGTTTCCAACAAGGTAATATTGTTCCTTTACCACATCCACAAAAAAATCCCAAGTGGGCTCGGCCCCATATATTCCAGGTTCCTCTATGGAAATTTGGTCCCAGTAGGTTTCCCACCAATTTTTGACAAGAGGGAGATATTTAAGGAGTGTGAAGGTGATATTTTCTCTCTCAAAAAAATTGTGAACATAGAAATAACCTTCTAACAGATTTAACCAGTTGTCTAGGGCTTCTGCATCTATATGTCCTTCCAATACAGGAATATCAAAATTAACTTGTACCTTGAAAGGCGAGGTGCTTCCAAAGTGGTTGCTTGATGAATATGTGCATGTTGCTATCGGTAGGCTTTGAAGGATGTGGGAAAAATTCTCCATCATTTCGTCCCTCTGTCGCGTGAGAGCTTGCTCAAGCAACAAACTTATAAGATCGTCTACTCCGTCGTTTTTCTTTTCTTCCTCTATGGAGGGTTTCCTGGGCGTGCGAGATAGATTTTATTCAAGAGAGACAAGCTCGAGACCCAACTTGCTATACTCGGACCTCGTTGGGGACATGCACTAAAAAAATATCAAGAGCAACCTGCTCTGATACCAATGATCTGGATTATTTTCGGCACAAAATGAGAGCGGAGATATAACACAGAAATATTCAGAGATATTGCAAGAGAGACAACAATATAACAGAGATATATCGAAAATATAACAAGAGTCACAAAGATACAGTAATACACGATTTCTATTAATGAAATAAATGTACATAGATTGTAAAAATACAGAGTGAAAGACTCACTAGAATGGTGGCAGCTTATCTTTGAGAAGAGATGTGACGGCTACTCGAATTCACAAGAAGATGATTACAATGAGGCTCTGAAGGCATTTTTACAATAAATAGGAATGAAAAAAACCCTAGACATCCAAAAACATAACCCTAGGAGATGAAGCACCAAAATTCATGTGGGCCCCGTTTGGGTAAGTTAGTACATCAACTTTTCGGGGTCGTAACTTTTGCATATGATCTCCATTTTAAGCGTATGATATCCCGTTGGAAAGGTAACATCAAGGAGATTCATTTTGGGGGCTCAATAATTCCTTTGGATATTATTGAGAATATTTATCTTGAGAAACCTTCATTTTGGCCCTCAAAATAGCCCCAAAAGTTAAAACTGCTAAAAATAGTAAATTGCCAAAATTGCCAGAAAATTGTTTTGAGCTAGTTGGAAAAGGTGGGTGGCCACCGATATCCACCTGGATCAATCCTCCCTCCTTAGAAATCAATGGTATCCATTTCATTGAGTTCCCAGGGGAGAGGGAAAAGTGTTTGTTGAATCTGCATCTTGGTGAGCTGCTTGCTTTGTTGGAGACGTCGCGCTGCTTAGTTTGTGGATGTCTGTCACGAACCTGTTGAGGTTGAGGCTGTTCAACAAGTCAAGATAAATGAAAGGACAATGTGCAGAAGGAATATCTGCACTTTATTTCTACCTTTTCAACCTGCTTCTGTTGAATAGAAGGTGCTTGGAGTGAGGTTGTAGTGGTTGCAGTGTCCTTCTGTTCCCCTTTTGAAAAAATTGTGAAGAAGATGAATTTTGCAGTATGAGATACTACCTTGTGACACTGTTTAGGTGGAACAATAGTTGAAAATACCTCTGGTATTCTGTAGAGATGACCCCCCAAAGTAGCAATGACACTACGGGGTCGAGACTCATAAATAGCATGGTGCTTCCACATATATGGTTAGCCCAAGAGAACATCACAGACATCCATTGGGGAAACATCACATAATACCTCATCCTTGAAGGGATGGATGTTTTGTGAAAATCGACATTTTTGGCTAACACAGAGATCTCATCCTTGGCAAAGCCACCTGATGTTGTATAGCTGCAAGTGTGGTGTTTTCAACAATCCCAACTAGTTGGTGACCTCTGCTAAGATGAGGTTCTTCTGGCTTCTACTATCAACAATAAAATGCAGTGGGGTCCCCTTCACCCACATCTTTGAATGAAAAAGGTGCTCCCCCTCTTCTGGATCTGTTGGTTCTTCTGGTTGAATTGTTGTCATTGTGACAATAGAAGTGGGGTCTGCGTCGATGATCTTGTTAATATTATGGTAGCTGCGGGAAGTATTTAACCCCACGTGTGAACCTGACGAGAATAGAATACTTTGGGAAGCAAGAGAAACCCTAATGAGTTGGCTAATAACCCTAGAAACCTTTTCGGCTCAAGAAGATAATTTATATTAGGCTATTAGCCTCCAAGAGAAGAAGTTAGCCAGAATTAATAATAATATATTGAACAGACACTTATCCAGAAGGAGAAGTCGGCCCCAGCAAAATTGGAAGAACCACTATAAATACATGGCACCAGTTCTCATTTGTCATATATCAGAATTGCAGTTCTGCAGTTTGGTGCGCACTACAGTTGCAGTTTGGTGCGCAGGTTTGGAGGAAGAGTTGGTGCAGCTGCAGTAGTAGCAAGTTCTCAGTTTTGTCTTGAATATCTCTTGGCTAGGGTTTGGGACTATCTGATCAGCTTTTGTGATGCGCTATCCTTGGGGATTGATGCACTACTCTTTGTTTGGCTATCTAGCCTAGGTTTTTCTTGCAGAGGAATTCTCAGTCAAGGTTAAGGTGCTCGGAGGGAGGCTTCAGCCTATGGTTGGGTGACGAAGGTATCGTCAATGGTAAAACGATCACACCATCTTCTATATTCTAACAGGTTATGGGCCCACACCCCTTCAGTCAGCCTAAAACGCTGGAAGGAAACATAGCCACTAGATATTGAGCTCGTTGAGGAACTGTCGCTAGGGTTACTAGCAGGAGCAACTTCCAAAAGTACTGCAGCTAGGGTTACCAGCAGAAGTAGTTGCAGAAACCCTAAACCTCTTGTCGAGGCACCTTAAGTGATGAGATTGACCTAATCTCTGGATAGATCAGTGCACCCTAGCCCATCACATCTCCTGGTACTCTCAGAAGGCCAAGACGTGAAGTTTGGATTTCTAGTCAAATCTAGGGTTTGACCAAGTCAAGCAAGCCATGATGAACTCTATGAAGTCTGAGAACAAGCTATATGGATCCTCTAACTTCAGAGCATGGAAGATGAGGATTGACCTCATCCTTGCTAAGAATAAAGTGTTGGATATTGTGAAAGGAAAGATCGTGAAGCCATAGTTTAAAGAAGGAGAAGAGAAGGAACTGCAGAACATTGCAGCTATGGAGAAGTTCAAAGACATTGACATTAATGCCATGATTATCATAGTGGATTCCATAAAATACCACTTGATACCCTACATCTCCCATCTTGACTCATCAAAAAAGATGTACAACGCCCTAACGAATCTCTTCTCAGTCAAAAACATTGGACAAGATATGAGTCTAAAGAATGAGCTCCATGACATGAAGATGAATGATGACGACAGAATAACATCATACTTTGTAAGGATTTCCCAGCTAAGAGATCAACTACAAGCTATTGAAGAGATCACTTCAGAAAAGGAATTGGTGAACATAGTACTCAACGGTCTTCCCAAGACATGGGATGCATTTTCCGCAAGCATGAACACAAGGAAGGAGTACCCAACATTTGAAGAACTTTGGACTTGTTGTGCTCAAGAAGAATCAAGGATCAATGCAA
>JZKD02S1828092.1:18685-35608 GCA_000966675.3 Picea glauca | reverse complement strand
TTAGGCACGTAGTCTTCATATCAAGGGCTAGGTTGAGTCCTATGATTAAGGATTCATACTCAACAATGTTATTTGTACAATCAAATTCACGCCTATAAGAGAAAAGGGTGGCCTCACATGCAGGGGATGCAAGGACGATTCTAGCACCAGATCCCTAGATAGAGTGAGAACCATCAAATTCCAAATTACAAATACCACTAACAATTTGAAACTCTTCTTCTTTAGCTATAGGGTTAGTGGCACAAAAATTACCCATTGTTTCATCTAAATACATTACCTTGTCCATAGAAATTTGGGGGGTCTCAACTTGGTACCTTACAATGGGCTCTCTATAGAGGTTAACAAATCCTCCTTAAGGGTGAGGGATAGTGGCATAGGAGAGATGCATTTGGAGACTACCTCCCAAGGTTGTGGCCCACTCTCTACACAATAGCATTCCCCAAGCATCAGGCACATCAATTACTAAAACATCCATAAAAACGGAGATACCAGGGTAAGCATCCATGCTAAACTTAAGTTCCTTAATGAGGCCACAAACATGGATAGCTCTTGATTCAATCCCACATATGTTTCTACAGGGCCTTGTAATCTTGAGGCCGAGTTGGTTCATATTTTTCATAGACATAACATTGGTGGAAGAACCTTAATCAAGCATATAGTTGTGAAGGAGGAGACCATTTATCATTAATATGATGAGGAAAGGTGCATGTCTTCCATTCTTCCTATCATAATCTATGAAATGAAGGATCACAAGAGGGCCTTCAAGTTCATCTTGAAGGTCTAAGGATTCTTTATCCCTTAGTTCTTTTGGAGGCACAAGGTCGTTTGGTTTGCTAGTTTTCAATTCACAATCATTATCCTCTTTGGGAATCATTGGTACAATGAGGCTAATGTTTCTTTTGGAAGGTTCATCTCTCTTCTTGGATTCTCTATTCATGGAATTTAGGAGTTACAATTTGTCTCTCTTAGACGCTTTGGCCCTCTCAAGATCCCATCGTTCTTTATAAATAGCAAAGGTTTCTTCTGAGGAAGTATCGAACTAATTGATGTTGTTAAGATATTGTTTGTAAAGGTTGTATTCCTTATCAAGAATATTGATTTTATCTATAAGCACTTCTTGAGCTTGTTTAATTTGTTTGAGTCTTTGTTCTTGCATAGTTGTGTTATTTGTTTTCTTAGAATGATTGTCCAATTTGAAAGTAACTAAGTTGGATTCTATCTGGGATGCCAACTCTTGTGCTTCAAGAAGGTTTTTAGGAGACATATCGCTTAATATGATTCCAAACAGTCTTGGGAAGGCATGGCCATATCGCATTTGGATTGCTTCATCTTTGGGCCTAAAGTTGTCAGGAAAGTCTTCTATCAAAGCATCAAATTTTGCATTGAATTTGTTAACAAGTTCTTGTTCCACTTTTGTGATGTGACAAAATTGAGACCAAAGAAATCTACCATATTTCGTAATTTCCCACTTCTTAAAGAAAACATTTTCAAGAGTTTTCCATGTCATTATGTTTTTACTAGGAAGTTTATCATACCACAACTTAGCATATTTTTTCAATGAAGAGGAGAAGAGTATCATAACTACATCTTAATGTCCATATTGTGCATTGTGTAGGGCCAAAGCATCATAAACATATTTCAAATTCTCTTTGGATAAAACATCATTGTCACCAAAGAACCTAGGAAGTCAATTATCAACATCCCCAGGAAGGGCATGGGGAAAAACTTGGATTCCAATCATTTCTAATGGTACAAAGACATTGGATACCCATGGTTGAGGATCCATTTGAGATATGGGAGGATAACTAGGATATATATTTCTATGGGTTCTCATAAGTGGTGTCACCAGATGATCTCTTCAAGGATCCCTGAGGTTAAACAAAGGGATTCTACCCTTACTGGAATTGCTAGGTAAGCTTGTGGAATAAGGCTTTGGGGTAATCTTACCAAAAGAATTTTGTAGGAAAAATGAATCAATTCTCCCTAGAAACGGTGCCAAAAATTTATCACATGATTTAGTACTTGTGCAAAGCCTTTCTTGGGATGTCGGTATTGTGTAAAAATTGGAATTAGCTGTCATTATCATCTAGACAAGTACTTCCCTCATTTTAGTTTTTGGTGAATATCCAACACAAGGGAGGCTTTCCTTGTGACATAAAAGGATCATATAGAAAGATATAGGCAAGTATATGACCCCCTATCTTGCTCACTTAATGAGATAGACTAGGTTTACGAAGGCAAGTAAAGTTAAAATGGTGTTTAAGCAAGGTAATTGATAGTGTATGTGTGTGTGTGAAGTGTTCCAATACATTCAATGATCAATACCAAGTCTAAGAAGAAAAATAAAATCCCCCAAAACAAAATCTATCAATGAAGGAGGGATGCTACAATAAATATTTCAATGATTTAATAGTTTATATCAGCAAAGTAAATTTGTGACAAAAAAATTAAAAAAATCATCCCTTAAAAATTGCCAATAAATTCTTAAAATACAACACATAACAAGTAGAATAATATCCAAGTGTCAAACAATGAGTTAAACCTTATTAAACCACATTATTAAGTGATTTATCAACAATTTAAACAATCCCTAATGGATGTGACTATCCTTTTATAACAACAACAAATTATTAGGTTGATTTGCAAGTCAATGGGCTATATTGAGCACAAAGAGAAGGTTGAGGTATCCACCCAACAAGTTTCTTTTGAGAGAGAGTGGGTTTTTAGAGTTTGTAAACACTTGTAAGAAATAGGACTAGTGTCGTTTTCCTTTCTTTGGGAAAATGGAGTCAAGGTAAACATAAAGAAACTTTCTAAAGGCAAGATACAAATTTGAATATCAAAACTTGGAGCTATACCATCATAGAACCAAGCCCAAACTTCTTGAAAAAAAACCCTAGGGGATATACCATCATAAACCCTAGGAATCATTTTCTTCTCTAGCGTATAAAAAAAAGATATCAATTGGAATAGGTCAAACCCTAGGGGGATAAACAATCTTAATCCCTGGGTCTTGAACTAGAAAATACAAAACCTAGGGGGATAAACAATCTTAACCCCTAGACTAGGTCTTAATGCTTCAACAAATCAAGATAAATGAAAGTAGAGAGGGGGATAAACAACCTTAATCCTTCTTAGGGTTTCTAACATAATTGAACCTATCATACAAGATAACATGCAACAATTAACCATCTAATAGAGAATCCACCATAATACACCATGAACACGCATTAAAACTTGAAGACGAACACTTTCTAGATCAAGCACCATGCATGAGAAAACCCTAGCTCAATATTCATCCATCAAAAGAGAAAAGAATCCAAAAATATCCTCCTTCCAAAGTGTGCACAAGTACTCCAAGCGAATTAAAGAGAGAAGAGAAGACAAGTAGTGATGATTATTCACAAGTGATGAGTTACTATTTGATACAATGGATCACTCCATCTATATATATAAGGTAACCAAGTTCATATGTCCACATAGATTTATAAAATAATAATGAATCCATGATGTAATTGGGGCAGACCCCTCAAGTAGACTCTATCAATAGAAAATCATGCTAAAACATCAAAATAATACCTCCAAAGAAACATGTATGGGTGGCGTCATACTCTAGGAAGGTGTAGGAGGCCTCCAAAGGCCATGCCTCATCATTAAGGTGCTAATTAAGGTGGAAAGTGACCTATCCTCGTCAAAGTTCATGTCTCATCATCAAATACCCAATTGATCAAAGTAGTGCCCCAATGGAAAGCAAGCCTTAATCCATGACATCATCATCCATATGCTCAACGTCCAAGGTGGAATGAAGGAGAATTTTGTCTCTACATGATATATATTAATGTGCTAGTGCTACATCCTCCATCTAATGCCCAATAAGCATTGGGTACAACGTCTCAAGGTGTGGGCTTCTTTCCCATTTGTGTGTTGGAATGACTATATCTACAAAGTAAAATCTCATATTTCCATCATCCAAAGTCCAAGAGGTGTGAGAGATGGTATCAAAGGGATCCAAGTCATCAAGTGGCCCAACGCTCTGCATCACACATGTTATGTCTTGCATAAATTACACAACGTCCTAGGTGAAATCACAGGGATGTCCTCTAAATACCATGCAAGGTGCACCCAAGTTAGTCCAAACCATGGAATCAAGTAAAACCAACAATCACAAGGGGAAATAGTCCTTAGAATAATACGAAGTAAGCCATCTATTAATACAAAATCCAAATGAACAACTCTCATTGGGTATCCCCTTCAAACTTCACATTAGCTCAAGACTTTATGCAATTTGGCAAGTTTAAGTATAGGAGGACCATCAAAAGACCTTATTAGCAGTACCCAAGTAGAGATATATTTCCTAGAAGGACCCATCAGATATACATAATGAATGTGATTTGTTCATGGGGTTTAATTATGAGCATGGGGTCATTAACATGCAAGACAATGTATGGAATCACCTCCATGAGTGCCTTTATAGAGGGTGTGATTGGTTTTTGGGTTACCCTTTCCTCAACGCTTTTTGCATTCCAAACCCCTTGTTTTCCTTTTTATTTATTTATTTGATTTGCAAATCCCCTTAAAAATATTTTAAGCATTTATTAGCATTTATTAGCATTTATTAGCACTTCCTTTGATTTTTTATTCGGGATGTATTCAAGTCCTCTTTCATTGATAATGTATTTATTCGCATTAGGACTAGGGGTGATCATTATTAATGAGGGGGTAGAGCTCAAGTATGGACTATGGATTTTGAATGTCCTCATTGTCCCATTTCTTTCTTTATTATTGACCAACTTCAATATACCCCTGGGCCTTTAGTCCCTTCTTCTCATAAAAGAATGAGGTACATGCCTTTTTGGTGTACATGTAACCACCATTACCCAAAAGGTGGGAAAATGGAGAGATCAAGGATGGAAAATTGGTAAGTATGATCAAGAATGGTATGTTACCCCTTTCAAGGAACCACCAAAAGTACCCCTTTTCCCTAGGAGTGACAAGATGGGACTAGGATGCCTAGGATGGCCACCAAGGAGAAACAAGGAAAAAATCATAACTTTTGAGCTTATGATTCATTTTTCAACTTCAACCTATGATCATTACTCAAATGCCAAATGTATTAAATATGACACTTTATATGAAGCAAGGACTAATGTACCTCATAATGTGTAAAACACCATCTCCCAATGAGCCTTGTTGATTGATTCTAATGATCCATGACAATGAAGGAAGAGGCATATAAGGGGGGATGTTGGGATGCTCTCTGTGGACATGTTGATCATCATCATCATTGGGATCACTATCTTCATTATAGACCATGAGACATGATCTCCTCTAGTTACCCCTAGGTGGGAGGGGGTGTTGTGAGAAATCTCACCCTACAAATAGGTTGAACTCCCCTTTGGACCAAGACCCCTTCTTTGGTCCAAAGACAAAAGAAAACAAATGGAAACTAATGTCCCTTTAGACCTATCTTGACTAGAATAAATGAGAAGGAAGAGAATGCAGTGTACCTTTTTACGATGGTAGTCCTCATTGCTCCAACCTATGACCTTGATCTCCAAGATCCTAGGCACAAAACAAAGAATATCCTTCTTCTACTATATGTGGTTAGGAAAAATAGTTCTATCTACAATGATTGAAACAACAATAGACAAGCATATGTTTGAACACGTGAACTTGAAGGGAATAGGCCAAGTTTATATTAATGGAAATATAATAAAGAAAGTTGTTGGCACAGGGGTAGACCCAGGGTTCAACGCTACAAAAACGCACCAACAAAACCCTAACTACTGGCCCTTTCAGCAACACCTATGAAGCAGATGAAGTCTCACCCGAGGTAGAGGCAGGGGTGGTTGCAGGACTCAGGTGTCTGCAACCTTAGCTGGGACACATATCTGTGATTATAATACTTAATAGAGCACTTAACACTCTCAGTTCATTATTATTTAACCAATATCTACTCCGCAGAGAAAACAGAGCATCACAACATTCACCCTGGTCTAATGTATTTAAGCACTTAGCATAAAGAAATGGATTAGATTTGGCAAATTCAAGCACTAAGCATATTCACCTATATTAGATCTAACATCCAGATTCATCATAATCACAAAGCATAAATAGATCTATCTATCTATCTATATCAAGCACTTAGCAAATAACACATGAATACATCAGAACATCTCACAGAGTAAAATACCACAGTATTTACGTGGTTCACCCCCACCCTGGGGCTACATCCACCAACTCTCTTATTTATTAGCTTCAATCAGTCATCTACATGCACAAAGCCACAAAAACACTTACTCTGTGTAGGACAAGAGATCTACGCGCACCTCGCCAGATCCTCCTTCCCCGAGCTAGGTCTAGCACAAAGCCTTTCACAGTCTGTTACAACCGCTTGCACTTAGATCTACAGTCTTTCACAATATGCACAGAGCATCTCAAACCATACTTGCACTTAGATTATCATCCTTACATCACATAGATGCCTATCCCCCCTTACATTGCCTAGACATCTATTTATACTTTACAAAATAGGCCTAAACATGGGTAAACCCATGGGCCGACATCCCATTCCAATTACATATTCCCAAATCCAAAAAAGGGGCCAAGATCCTGTGATCTCTTCTTCATCTTGCAATCCATATTTGAAAGGCTGTCGAAGTCCCAAAATAGGTCAACTTGACCAAGGATCTCCCCAAAACTTGGTCAAGGGCCAACATGCCCCCAACACTCACCTGTGACTCATCCCGAGTCACTCTGGTCTAACTAGTTCTGCTTCGAATGCCTCGAGCTTGGCTCAAGCTGCTTCGACTTGTTGTTGTGCTACGACCTCATGTTCAATGAACTCTTGGATGATTGCATAGTTGATAGGTCCCTCTAGATGTTGTTCAGCTGTAGTGACAACCTACTCTAGCTCTGTTCCTTGGCCTTCTACTTCTGTAAACAATTGATAGGCCTTGTCTTGTATGGGTTGGAGTTTCTCAGTTACTTCCATAACTCTGCTCTGGATAGTATGGATTTGTTGTTGTGCAGTGCGTTGCTCTTGGGAGCACTTCATTCTTTCCACAACTGACAGGGACTTCAACTGCACCTATATATTTTCGGCTTGATACTTCGCTTCTTGGAGTTGCGACTCCAGTGCCTTCAATTCTAGGTTCTCCATGAGTTGTTCATAGGTTTGGGCACTACGATCGGTAATTTTCTTGCATTCTAGGGTAACAACCTTTGGCCTTTCAACTGTTCTCCAGGCAATTGCTTCTCTTTGGTCTCTTACATCTTGTGGGGTCTCTGGTATAGTGTGTATCTCCAAATATGCTATGCGTTGTTATAGCTGATGGATGGCTTCTGTGAGCTGGTTCGCCTGTTGTATAACTCGGTCTTTTGCCTTGATTTCTAAGACCATCACAGAGCGAAGTGCTCTATTGACCCCTTCTTTTACTTCGAGTTGCTCCACGAGAAAGTGTTCATTTTCTTACTGTAGTTGTGTTTTTTCATCATCAAACTTCACTTGGAGAGCAAGATTTTTCCGTTTTGCAGCACTGCGTTTCTCTATGAGTACTCCTTGTACTTGTTTCAAATCCTGGGTGGCTTTCTCTATTTCTTCCTGTGCTCGTTGAAGGCGAACTTTGACTGTATCGGCTAGGCGGTGGAGTTGAGCTGTCTCATCTACCAATTCTATTTCTCTCGGCGTAGTAGAGACTGCGCAGCTAGACTGCAGGGCCTGCTATACCCCTCGGAGTTCAGTCTCAATTCGATCATACATATCCTCTTGCTTTGCATCTTTTTTCTCTGATATTTCCAACGAAGCATCTTGCAGGGCTGCTATGAGGAAGTCGAAGTCATCGGAGGTGAGGATGGTCTGCATATTGGTCATAGTGGCCTTCGATTTCTTCTGGGAGGAAGGTTTTGGAGGCGAACCTTTCCTCTTCTTCAGGGGATCAACCTTGTCTCCTTGCTTCCATTCGACTTCTTTTTCATTCAACTCTTCACCATCACCTCCTTGCTCTGGTGATGTGGAAGCAGTCTTCACGGATGCGTTGTCTATCTCTTGGACCTCTTCGGTCTTCTTTGTTCTGCTAGGTCTTGGTGTATCCTGCGTAGTTTATGAGCTGTCGATGTCGGATATCTCCACAGGGTCTGCTGGAATAGGGATGTCTTCTGATCAGTCCTTTGTGATCTCCTCCAAGTCCTCCTCTGTCAGCTTATAGTAGGACTGAAGTTGTTTCTTGTGCTCGTTGGTGCACGCTGTGATGTAAATAAAATGTCGATCTACACTGAATTTCATCAAAGGTTGGAATCGGTGTAGAGTGTTCGGAGTCATGCAAGGCTCGAACTGGATGGTTATCTTCAGTTGATTGTAATAGGTATGAAAAACAACTTTTGATTGCCAATGTTTATTCATGTCACTTGAATACCATAGTATACTGAACTTCGTAGTCAATGGTTCAAAAGGCTCAATGTTCGGGAAGGTCGTACCTTTCGGCATCTCCCAAGCGATAAAAACTATAAGGATCAAGAGCCAGCTGAAATGAAATTCATATCCTTGATCTTGTGCTTCTCAGCAATCGAGTTCCAACTGGTTTACCAGATACTTCGCCTAGTTCATTTGAATGCCTTCCACGCACTTCCCTGTGAGGTCGACTACGAAATCGGTGACTTGGGTGGGTTGGTTCTTTCATACTAATTTCCATGAAATCAACTGATAGGTGAGGCGCACTGCACCACTTTGGATCGAAGCTACCTTGTAGCCTCACGTTCTCTTCTCGACATCGCCATAAGTGTCCTTGATCTTCTATGCTAGAGCGTGATCCATGGCTTTTTCGGGGTAAAACTCATGTGGATCAGGTCCTTGCATACTCAAGCCCATGATCCGATTGATCAACGTCGAATCAACCGTTATACGATGGTTTAGCCACAAATAACCTCCATGGTAACAAGACAACAACAACTTGACGCATGCATTCACCTCCTGGTGTCGTCCGAAGTGGGGAATCTTTCTAACATTCAGTAGGGTAGACCACGCAAGGTTCATAGTCCACGACTGGGGGATTATCTTTGAATTCTTCCCCTTAGTTCTGGTTAGGTACTTATGTGGGGAAAGCATTTTATAGACTTTGCGATCTCCAAGGTTGAAGTTGCTAAACTTCAATGTGACAATCTTATCTTGGTCTGCTCGAACTACGTGTATCCCCTTAAGGAGGTACACCGTAACCAAGGTGTATTCAAAATATCTAGGCACATTGTCTTGATTTATTGCGTCGCTCAGAGGTGGAATATACATGGGTAATATACTTAGAATCAATTTGGCATTTGCTAGATCATCCTTGTGGTTGGTTCTCTTTTCATATGATGGTCGGGATGGTCCGGCTCCGTGAGCAATATATAGAGAGGCTGACATTCCTCTCGTTGATGATGCTTGTACACCTGTAGACATCGACATGACTCTTTCAGTCATAAGGTCGATCAGAACTTCTTCAACAACTTGCTCAGCAGTGCTCAACCCAGCCGACATACACACTCAGGGTTGGAAATCTTCGGGTTCGGAAGGTAACTTAGGCACAGTAATAGGATAGAGGGAAATAGCGCAATGACCACTGTGTAAAATCAACAAGTCTGCGAGCTCAAATTCACGATTGGCAAAAATTTTCTCGATGCATGGCGTGATGGGATAAATAGGTAACTCGGCAATGGGTCGCTTGCAACGGGTATGAAGCCTTCATTAACTCTGTTTTGTTCGTTATGGCGCGGTCCCAATGGTCTGATGGCGAGCTGTCTGTCCATAAATGTCTTTATGCCCGTTTGGAGCATTGGTCTAATGGTTATAATGTCCCCAACGGCTATATTGCTTCGTCATGGCGAAATGCATTGTGTCGTTGTTATGATATCCCGACGAAGCTCCAATTTTGCAAATTTTCCTTCTGCGAGGTACCCTCTGGAACCTTCTGCAACTTGTCAATCTTAACTCTTTTCTTACTTAGCTTTCTAGCCTTCTTCCCAGTGAGCTTTGTCTCGGTATGCCTTTTTCTATTATGATTCTTACCTTCTTTTGGCATAGTTACTTCGTGTTGTTGAGATTCTTTCCTAAGATTCGAGGGTGATCCTTTTTCTTTATTTGGAATAGGTACTTCAATCTTCTATGGGTCTTCCAGTGTTTGTGAAACTTCAACATCTAGATCTCTGGTGCTAAATAGCTTTGATATGTTATTGTGTTCTTCAATCAATTATGTGATCTTTCTAGTCATGAATTATTTTAAGTCTTTCTTTTGTTGTTCTAAAACTTCTTCTTCTTCTTTCCTTCTGGATTGATTTCTTTCAATCCAAGTTTTTCCTAGTAGCATGGTAAATGGGGCACTATTCTCAATAAATCTAATAATCTCAAAATCTTTCTCTGTCGAAGTTCCATTGGCATTCATAGGTATCCGGGTGAGCTTTCCACATAGGTTTATCAACTTCCCTTTGAATAGTCCTATTCCTCCTAATGAGGGAATCATAACAGGCCTCCCTATAGCTTCCCAAGTTCTCTCTGTCATGATATTCACCTGTGTTTCCTCATCTAGAACACAGTCAATGTCAAAGTCTCCTATTCTTGCTTCAAGGCATTCCTTTTCTTTGAAGATCTCTGATAATCCAACATGTCAGTGGTCATTCAAGGTTTCTTTCATCTGTATCAATGCCTTCTCTAATTCTTTCTGGGATTCTGTCATAATCTTAGTTTCAGGATCTATCTTAGAGTTTTCTTGGTTCCTATTCATTTCTTCAATCTTAGCAATCATTCTAGGGAAATCCAATACTTCATGGTCCATATCTTTGCAACAAAGACAATTAGGTCTTCTCCCAGGGCATTCCTTAGCAAGATGTATCGATTTTTTGCAACTGTAACAGAGGGTTAATCCTCTCTTTCTTTTAAATGATCCCTAGCCTTTCCTACACTGTGAGCTAGGATCATGGTAGCTAACCTGCAGACATTTATTTCTAGGGTCATGCATACACTTATTAGTCCAAACATTCTTTCTATGCATAGGTATAACATATTTTTCACTATTCTTATCAGATCTACTCATATCAAATCTTCTTTCATCTATTAGTACCCTAGTTTTCAAGATAGGACAGAATCTATCAAATATACCTAGATCCATACTGTCGAAACAAAAATTTCCACTTATCTTACTTCTACAGAGTACAAAGCTTTCATATCTTACCTCTTTTATTTAGATCAGATTTCTTTTCCTTAGCACAAATCTTGTCAAACTAAGTAGAGTACTATGCACTAGAGCAATAGATCTATGCACAGAGCTTCATTATTTCAGGTCGGATATTTGTGCAAATATTATTCTTCCTCAGTTCCCAGCAATCATAGTTTTAGTCCCATCAACGAAACCATTTGTTGGCACAGGGACAGACCCAGGGTTCAATGCCACAACAACGCACCAACAAAACCCTAACTACCAACCCTTTCAACAACACCTGCAAAGCAGATGAAGTCTCACGAAAGGTAGAGGCAGTGGTGGTTGCAGGACTTGGGTGTCTGCAACCTTAGCTAGGACACAGATCTATGATTATAATACTTAATAGAGCACTTAGCACCATCAATTTGTTGTTATTTAACCAATATCTACTCCGCAGAGAAAACAGACCATCGCAACATTCACCCTGATCTAATGTATTTAAGCACTTAGCATAAAGAAATGGATCAGATATGGCAGATTCAAGCACTAAGAACATTCACCTATATCAGATCTAACATTTAGATTCATCATAAACACAAAGCATAAACATATCTATCTATCTATCTATATCAAGCACTTAGAAAATAACACATGAATATATCAGAACATCACATAGAGCAGAATAACACAGTATTTATGTGGTTCACCCCCACCCTGGGGCTACATCCACCAACTCTCTTCTTTATTAGCTTCAATCAGTAATCTACATGCACAGAGCCACAAAAAATCTTACTCCACGTAGGACATGAGATCTGCGCACACCTCGCCAAATCCTCCTTCCCCGAGCTAGGTCTAGCACAAAGCCGTTCACAGTCTGTTACAACCACTTGCACTTAGCTCTACAGTCTCTCACAATATGCACAGAGCATCTCAAACCATACTTTCACTTAGCTTATCAGCCTTAAATCACATAGATGCCTATGCCCCCTTACATTTCCTAGACATCTATTTATACTTTACAAAATAAGCCTAAACATGGGTAAACCCATGGGTCGACATCCCATTCCCATTACATATTCCCAAATCCCAAAAAGGGGTCCAGATCCCGCGATCTTTGCTTCGTCTTGCGCTCCATCTTCGACAGGTTTTCTAAGTCCCAAAATAGGTCAACTTGACCAAGGATCCCCCCAAAACTTGGTCAAGGGCCAACAAAAGAACTTACAAATCACATTTGATATTGCAACAAATTCTCCAAGCTCTCCAGTCCAGCCCTTGCATGAATTTTTTGAGATCAAAATGATGATGCTTCAATGTATCCATCCCCATTCACCATGGAAATGTACTAGATATATAGGATTGGGAGGCTTAACCACTATGAGATATTTTGGGAAATAGTTGAGGATTTTACTCCATAAGTTGGGATTTGTCTTCTTGGGTTTTCCTAGGATGTAGCCAAGTAGGGTGACTCAAATCCTTGACCCAAAAAAACTTGAATCTCCTTGGATTTCTTCCCTTAGAAAAAGGTGGGATGGTTATAACTCCCTTTGACACATCAACACTCCCTCATAACTGAACACAGAGAATTGGCAACGCTCCCTCAGAACTGAACACAGAGCATTGAACTGAACACAGAGCATTGGCAGCGCTCCCTCAGAACTGAACATGGAGCATTGGCAACACTCCCTAAGCATGGGAAGGGGAATGTTTTTAACGGTTCAATGTTGACCTTAAGTGTTAGAAAGTAATGGATGTGCCTGTTTAACCATAGACAATATAGCAATATTGTCACCCAACCATAGGCCAAAGCCACCCGTGAGCACCTTAACCTTGATAGAGAATTATTCTGGAAGAAAACCCTAGGCTTAATAGCCAAACAAGGTGGTGCACCTCTCCCAGGGATAGCGCACCAAGCAAGAATAACCAAAAGGGGCCAAGCAAAAATTCCAAACCATAACCAAGAGAGAGTCCAAGTCAAAATTGAAATCTACCAGTTCCAACAGTTACAGCTGCAACTCTTCTTCAAACTTGCGAACCCCTGCCTTATGCAGTTATGAGGTGTGTGTACAAATGAGCTCAAGTTCCCTTTATTTATAGTCCTCCAAGTCACTTAACTGGGCCGACTTCTTCTCTTGGAGGCTAATAACTTAATACAAATCATTCTCTTGAGCCGACTTGTCTTCTAAGGTTATTAACCAACTATTTAGGGTTTCTTCTTGCTTCCCGGAATATTCTATTCTCATCAGGGTTACACATGGAGGTAAATACCTCCCGCAACTACCATAATATCAACATTCCCTCCTAGCTAGGGAGGTATTGAAGGTAATGGCCTTAAGCACAAAAATACCATTGAACTAGTAGCATCATCATAGTCGTATGGATTATCTCATGATTAGATTACGATCACCATCATCACTATCAGTGTCATCTGATAACATCAATTGCATCATCTCTCGAAACCATACTCCATCTAAGTAATCATACATGATGTTAAATAAGTCACTCACTCCAAGGAGTAATACAAGGACCATTCTTCTAATCTAGACATATGTCCTAGAAGAATGACTATCCCAACAGATGCTAAATTTTGTGCCATGGACTACATAGACCATTCCTATAGGAATGTCAATCTAGGACTATTTTATAATCAATTCATAGAGATCCGTCTCAACCTATATTCCTTAGAAAATATTGGTCCTGAACCATTTTCCTAATAGGGCCACAATCTATGCATTAGGAAAAATATGAGTCCATGTCATGTCAACAAACTGTCACCCTAGACCATTCTCTTCAGAGAGAATACCTGTCCACCAACAATCTGTTCTATCTGGACCATTCTCTACTTGGAGAATGTCTATCCACAAACACACTGATTATTCATCTAGATGATAATAATTTTCAACACTATTGATGGTCTACATGGCAATCAGAACAATGTCATTCAATAGAACACAATTGTGTCTATCCATAGTAGTACACAACTACAATCCAGTGGTACACCACACCAAGTAGTACACAACTACAATCCAGTGGTACGCCACACCAAGTAGTACACAACTACTTAATCAGTGACACATAGTCACAACTAGCGGAACACATCTACCACAATAGCATACATCTATTTTCCAGAGACATACAATCTCCATAGCAATTGCATCATGTCATATCAACCTGCACAAAAAAACAATGTCATGATATAAATTGAATCATCTGGGCCATTCTTCCACTCACATCTGTGAGATCTGGAAGATTATATGCCCTTAGAAGGTAAAACATCAATCATGAGCTATCTGGACTATTATTCTCAAGCATAGAAGAATAACTGTCCAGATTTCTGAGCTTGGACCATTCACCTATCTGGGACATTCCTCTGACACTAAAAAAAGTGCAACTTGGAGAGAATGAGCTTGCGCTAGGGAATGATTGTCCCTGATTATTGAACCTGGACCATTCACCTATCTGGGCCATTCCTCTAGCACTAAACAAAGTGAAACATGTAGAGAATGAATCTTCCCAAGGGAATGACTATCCAGACCATTTCCTAAGGAAATGATTGTCCTGCACCAACCTCCAAAACAGACCATTCTTTGAAACTTCTCACAATTGTGAGCTTCGAAAGAATGATTGTTTGGCGAGGCAAAATAGTCTTCTTGACCACTACTAAGAGTGACTGCCAAGAAGAGAGACTATCCTAGACCATTACCCCACACTGGCCACAAGGGGAATCATTGTCTATGGTACATCAACAATCCATCGAACCATTTTCATTACAAAAATAATCGTTCTATCTGGACCATTTTCCAAACTGGAAAATGCATGTCCATCAGAAATCTCAAACCACATTCCGAACTGGAAAGGAACTGCTCATCCTAGACCATTTTTCGAACTAAAAAATGACTGTCCATAAATCAATAACACATCAGTGCTCCCTCCCAACATGGTATTCATCTCTTCCTTTTTCAATAAGGAATTCGTCTCTACGATCTCCAGCTTGTTTCTTGAGTACGCAAACTCTTTCATCTTGGACATAGGCTTTACCAAAATATCTGCTTATCTGCTCATCTGTGGAGATATATTGGAGAACCACTTTTGTTTTCTGGACCTCATCACGGAGAATTTAATGCTTGATCTCAATGTACTTTGTTCTTTCTGGAACACTAGTTTTCTCTAAAGGCTTCATATAGCATTGATCATTATAGTATATCATAGTTGGATTCATCTCTTTTGTTTCCTTCTAGATCATAACATTACGGCAAGGCTCAAACTGGAACATATCCATGTGGCACTTCTTCTGTCATCATGAGAGTTTGTCAAGGATTAGTAATCTATCATCTTGGACTTCTAAGTAACCATTATGATCTTTATCATAGAAATTTTTCACCACGCTTCTGCTATGCATGCGAGACTTTGCACCAAGTTGTTTGAATCCATACAAGATCTTCTTCCATCTGCATACAAGGGTCTCTTTCTAGTATACCTCAAAGCCTTGAGGTTGCTCTACATATGCTCTTTGTTCAATTATTCTGGAGAACAGTCTTTGCATTCATCTGATGTAAACTCCAACCCATGGATATTGTAGACGATATAATGGCTCATGTAGAGGTATGTCTAGTTTACTGAAACAAGCAATCATCATAGTCTTCTCCATCCATCTGGGAGAACCTCTAGTTCTGGATCTCACAATTCTTTCATTCATAAGTCTTCCATACACTGTTCTTTATCACAACTTTCATTTCTTCTACTTTATTTCTTTTAGTGGGTTCAGACCAAGCTAGTAGCCTTGTGATAATGACTGGTTGTTATGGCTTTTCTTTCTTTCTTGGAACATTCATGTTCTTCCTCATGTTTTTGTTTAGCTCTTGCGTTCATGGAGTTTTCTATAGATTCCATGCCCTGAAGATTCCAACTTCTTCCTTTCATCATAGGATCATGGATGTGGATGGACAACCAGGGATACTTTAAGGCTTCTTTTCGAAGAAGACTTCTTCTAAAGTTGCACTGAACACATGTTGCTTTTCATGGTTGCTACCATGGATAGATACTTCATCATCTTCAATGGATCATATTATTTAGGATTTTCTCCCTCCTGATCCTTTCTTCATGCATGATTGCATGCTCTTCTTTTGGAATTATATAATCGACTCCCTCCATCTAACAGAGTCCACACTTTCATCTGCATCCTTATTGTCTTCTGCAAAGTGTCACAAGTTTTTTTTTTCCAATTTACTGTTGATTGCTAACTTATTTATGCTTTTACTTCTTCTAGGTTTCTTCAAGTTTGATTCTGATTTTGGCTTATTTTGCAACTGTTACTTATGTAATAGCTTCCACATGAATTGTTACTAGGGGTTGTTGATGTAATTAATCCTTTCATGTGTATTTCCTGACTTGTAGTCATCGTGATAGAAATCCTTATCTTGTTGTTCTTCCATAGGTATAGTTTCTCTTTGAACATATTATCTTCTAAGAAATAGATATGCAAGATATGTACAAAAACTATGTAAACATGGTATGTACAAGAACTATGAAGAATATTGTTACCTTATCTTAGAGGAAGAAGTCTATTTTATCCTCCTTGGTCTTCTTTGAGGGTTTCCTTTCTTTGGAAATTGATGCTTCGTGTGTTTCCTTCCTTTTCTTTAGCAAGGGACAATGATTTTTGTAGTGACCATATTTTCGACAGTTGAAGCATTGTATTTTTTTGACATATATTTCTCTTGATTTGGCTTCTTCCTTGAGCCAAACTTCCTTTTATTCCTGA
>JZKD02S1828081.1:6967-18623 GCA_000966675.3 Picea glauca | reverse complement strand
TTAGGTCTTCTTACATCCGCCTTATTCTATTTTATTGATAGGTCTTATTAATATTGACCTTTATTACATCCGAATACATTGATCTACCTATGTGCGGGTTAGGACCTTAACACCCCCTCTAGATTTGAACTTGTGACCTCTTAAGAGGAAAAACATGTTCTTAACCATTAGTCCCACTTAGGCTGTATGTCATCCCTCATTATAAGGGATAAATATGTAGTTAATATTCTCCATGGATATTTATATATTGAGTAGAAGGTTATGTATTGTTTTGTCAATAATACTTATTGTATTTGGAGCATTTCTCTCGAAGGTTTCCCCCTTGAAGAGGCAAGTGAACATAGCTCTATATCCTTCTCTCTCTTTCCTCTCATGTTCTTCATTTTTTGCACTACATTTAATGTGATTTCTCTATTGTTTTTGGTTAAGTACACTACAAGTGGTATCAATGCTCTTTCTTGGGCGTGAAGTGGGAGAATTTGTTTTATTTTCATAGTTTTTTTACGAAAAAAAAGAGGATGATGGTATTCATATGTATTTATAAAACTCTATGTGCACAATTTAAAGAAACTAGATAGATATATAAATACCTCTCGAATAAATATCAAATTAAAAAAAAAAATCATCGAAAACGAAGTCTAGAAAGTGGAGATATCGTTGATTCAAATTCTGTAATTTTTATGGTTTTTTATAATGACGGCTGCGAATTTCACAATTTGGATATATTTTAATAGAGTGCATGGATTTTAGTCAAACCATTTCCATTAGATCCAAATAAGTAGTGGAATTTCATAGTTGGGGTCATAATAACTAATAATATAAGTGAAACTGAAGTTGTGATCATTTTACATTTTCAACCTCCTACCCTACCTTGCACACATTATTTTCTGGTGAACCTAAGAGATTTTTTTCACATTAAAAAGATCATAATTTTTAATTTTTTTTAGAGACATGTTCTGGCGTCTTTAAATAAAATAGTTATCTATCGTTCAATGAATAAAACTTTGGTAGGGGAAGAATACACATAAGAAATACATGTGGAATCACATTGTTGGAAACCCTTGTAACCCCTATTGGTACCCCTTCGAGTAGTACCACATCAGATAGTAAATTTATATGGAATATCACTTCCACATGGCCTTGGGTATATAGGAATTCCCATAGGTACACCTGAAACCAATCATAGATAAACCAATCGGTCATCTTATTGCTATAGTACACCTAGAATAACGATTGGGGAGATCACTCTATAGTATCTAGGTAGTTGAGTAGTATGGATAAGAGCATGGTTGAGCATCCTTAGTTAGTGCCCTAATATATTGGGTCGAGTACTACTATTAGACCTTGCACATATATCAAAGAGATATAGCACTTGGCACTCCCTTGTCCCCAGGACCCATTAACCTTTCTTAGTGATCTCACCTATGAAGGATACCTATAACAAACCTCATACTTATCCAGACAACATGAAAACCCAATCTAATAAAAACATATTGGAAGACATGGATGGGCACCTTAAGAAAATTTAAGATGAAATAAGTGGGTTCAATGTGACATTGGATAAGAGGCTGGATGAGAAAATAGATGAGATGATCAAAAAATTCGAATAAAATTTTCTTGAGAAGTTGAAGGGTATGAAAACTTGGGGTGTACTAGAAGAAAACCATTTCACTCCATAGCACATTGAACCACACCATGAAGAAACCTCTCACTCATGACTCTTTAACCACCCACAACCCTCGTCGAGTGTGAAAAAAATAGATCAATGAATAATAACATACAGAATCCTTCTCCTACGGTGGACCTAACAAAGTTTGATAGTTCAAACCTTTCTCAATGGGTCACCCAAATGGAACATTACTTATCCTTCTAGCTCATTGATTATGACATGATGAAACTGAGGATGGGGGTATTGTATCTAGATCCAAAATGATGGAAATGGAATAAAAAAACACATGCATGATATATCGCTTGGAGTCATCTTGTTAATGTTGTCTATGCAGGTTTTGAGAAAGATACTCACTATTTGGGGTGGCTTACCAAACTATGCCAAACAAGCTCAATCACATATTTTATGGAATCCTTTGAGTAGTTAACTATCCATACAAAGAAACTAATATATTCTTTCTATAAAGAATGTTTCATTAGTGGCCTCAAGGAAGATATTAAAAAAAAAATTAGAATGAAACATCTTGCTACATGGTTGGAAGCAACACAAAGGACCCTAGAAGAAGATACTATGATTAATGAACAAACAAAAAAACCCACATTCATTGTCCACACTTGTCCTCCCTAGGGTACTTCCCCAAGCATAACTCCTACTCATCCCTTGTAAATTAAAATTTTATCTCCAACTGAAATGTAAGATAATCAGTGTCGAGGAATGTGGAATCTACTACAATTTTGATGAACAATATGCTCCAGTTCATTTGTGTAAAGAATACAAATTGTTGTAAATTGATATGACCACTCATGTTCTGGTCGAAGACACAAGTATTGATGAGACACTAGAGTTACAAGTTTAAGACACCAACAATCAAACTCAAATGGATATAGAACCTCCATTCTCTCATGAAGAACCACTTATCTCTCTCCAAGCATTATCAGGAATTTCAATTCCACAAACCTTGAAACTTGCAGGTTACATCAAGCATCGAAAAGAGATAGTCCTAGCTGACAATTGCAATACTCACAATTTCATACACAAAATATTGGTATAAGAAACCCATTGTTATGTACACCCAACGCCCAACTTTCAAATCATGATTGTTGATGGAGGTATGATGAAATGTGGAGGAAGATGTGAAAATGTTAAAATCTAGATGGGAGACTAATAGCTCAAAACCCATCTATTTTATATCGACATGGGTGGGTTTAATATAGTATTGAGGGTGGAATGGCTATGTATATTGGGACCAATCACCATGGATTTCAAATAAATCTATATGAGTTTCACTAAAGAGGGTCATGTACACACCTTTTGAGGGATTCATGCAAGATCTCCTAAAATAGTAATCTCTCATCGCATGGAGAAGTTATTAAATAAGGGACACTCTAGAATTATTTCCCAATTTAATGCCATACAGGTTATGGATAAATCGACACAAGAAATCCACCCAGACTTGCATCTAGTCCTTGACAAACATCATCAGGTCTTTGAGACACCAAAGGTTTTACCCCCTTATCGAGGAGAACATGACCATGCCATTCCCCTGATTCCAGGAATTGAACCAAATGTAAATCCTTATCACCACCCTTTTGCACAAAATAATGAAATATAAAATATCATTCCCAAGCCATTGGGGGTGAGGGTCATTCATTCTAGTACAAACCCTTAATATTCACTAGTAGTCATGTTATTAAATAAGGAAGTCACTTGGTGCATGTGTCCTGATTTTCAGGTTCTCAATAAGTTGACAATCATGACAAATTTTCCGTCCCTGTTGTTGATGATCTCCTTGATGAAATTCATGGAGAATTTTTTTTCACTAAGGTTGATCTATGTTCAGGATACCACCAAATCATGATGAAATATGTATACATCCCAAAGACAGCCTTGAGAACAAACAAATTTCATTATGAGTTTCTAGTGATGCCTTTAGGCTTTTGTAATGCTCCATCCATGTTCCAAAGTCTCATGAGAAATATTTTCAAACCCTTCCTATGCATTTTTTTGCTAGTATTCTTCAATAATATCTTTATATGTAGTAAGAAATGGGAATCACACATAGAGCATGTTGATAATTCCTTGAAACTCTTAAGAGACAACCAATTATTTGTGAATCACTCTAAATGTTCTTTTTTGGATCATGAGGTTTAATATTTGGTCACAATGTAAGTCAGGAGGGTGTACAAGTTGATCCCAAGAAAGTGGTAGCTATGGAAGATTGGCATCGTAACAAAATACTATAGAGATTGAGGAGATTCTTAGGCTTTGTGAAAAATTATGAGCTCCCCTAACTTCACTTCTTAAAATGAATTCCTTTTTCTAAAGTGAGGTAGAAACACATGCCTTTGCTTCTTTAAAGAATGACATGTATACTACTCTAGTATTAGCAGAACCTGAATTTAATAAGAATTTTTTCTTGGAATGTCATGCTTCAGGGATAGGTACTGGAGTAGTATTAATGTAACGATGCCCCTTAGCATTCACTAGTAAAAAATTATCTGACTGCAATTTGGGAAAACCCACAAATGAGAAGGGAATGATGGCTATCCTTCATGTAGTAGTGACTTGGTGCCCATACCTCATCAGGGGCATTTTCAGATCAGAACTGAGCATCATAGTCCAAAGTAATTGCTTGAACAATGATTTTCTAAACTAGAGAAACATAAATGGGTCACCAAGATGTTGGGATATGATTATGAAATCATATATAAGAAAGGTAAATAGAAGGTTGTGGCTTATTCTTTATTGAGAAAATTCAAGGAAGATGGGTTAGTCTTTGCCTTATCATTACCAATTTGAGAATGGCTCGAGGAGGCTTTTAAGGAATGGATAGAAAATAATACTTTAAGGAAACTCATCCAACAACTTCAAGTAGATCCCAACTCACCTATAATTTATGCATGGAAATAATATACATTTCAATATGAAATGAACATTTTTCTAGAAAACGATTTGGCCCTAAAAAAACAAGTCTCAAAGTATGTGTTATCTCTCAAGAAGTTCCAGGTTGTCAATGGAATGATGTTGAGGCATTCCAGGATCTAAGAATCACAATGAATATTAAATCCATGCTTGCAGTAGATTAGGTTATGTAAAATTTTGGTAATTTTGTCTCTCTCTCTTACATAACTCTCAGTCCTCAAACAATCTCAGTACAAACACAAAAAATTTCAACCTCAAGAGGCATTTGTCCATGAGTATTTTAGACAATTTGATTTAAAGAGTGAAGGAGATGGAGAATTAGAAGAAATACACAATAAACATGTGAGGCATTGTTAAGATGAGTCTCACATACTATGGAAAGAATATGCTGAGCAATGAAGAATTCAATAGTTCTAACAGATGTAGCAAATCATTAAATCATGCGTCAAATAGCAAAAATATTCAAAAATTTAAATCCATGGAGGTACCCTTTTCACATCATTAAACATACAAAGAAATGACAAGAAGTGGTCATACATTCATAGGAAATCACTTCAGTATCATAAGAAATACAACAAGCAGTTACACTGAACATGCCATTAAACTTGTTGCTCGATCTTTTATTAATGGTGATATGATACAAGAAGCCAAAATATGAGAGGGATGGATTTTAAAAGAGCACACACACACACACACACACAAAATGAATTACAGATTGAAACATAATGCAGGGGATTAATCTCATTAATCTTGGAACCTTGGATGTTTGTATGTGCTTGAGGATGTGATCAAATAACTCTGGTTATAAGAAACTCTTAAATTTCCCAAAGTGCCAACAAAAAAAATTATCTCCTTATGTTGATTTATAGATGCTTCTATTTGAGAAGAAACCACTCTTCTTGACCAATAATGCTTCTTGAAAATTAAAACTTCTAGTTAGAATCTTAATACCATCTCTGGTATTTTAACCATTCCCAACTTTCCAATTGATTTTACCTGATTTTATTGGGAAGAAACATTCTTTTACCACCAAATAGGCCTTGTTGATATTGTTGTTGGGTATGTTATCCTCATCCATTTGAACATTTGTTTGAATCCCTACGAGTGGCTCAATCGATTCTCATCATTGCAATGTGGATCCTTCACCATAACTATCGTGATGATATGATACACATTTCCTTCCAGCTGATGACACCCAATAACATAGGGCAAGATTGGCCAATCACTTGAATCCTCTGCTTCAATATTCTCTAGTGCATTGGTTGGATGGACCAATGTACTTTAGGGTAGATTCCCAAATGTCCTTTGGATATTAGATAAGAGTTAATGATACCAGAGAAGGACATTCTCCTCTTTGTAATCTAAAAAACATACTCTCCTGATGTCTGTAACCAAGATGGTTGATTATATTCTTTTGTGGGGAGAGATTGTGTAGGTGGGTCATCATGGGGGATTTATGGCATTTGAGTAACTAGATTTCATAGGTTTAACAAATTATGGATTGGTTCATTACTCTTTCACAACTTCTCTTATAAAACTCTAACATGTTCATGGTGAGGAAATTGACGGGATGAGCTGATTGGTCACACCGAGCCCGATCTATCGATATTTAAGGCATGTGTGGTTATGAAGATCAGGTCAATGATTGTTTCATTCTATTAATTGTAGGTGATGATGTGATGATTGGTGATGGGATGGATACCTTTGCTATGCACTGTATAATCTCTAACTGACTTGGCAAGCTATCAGTGTATCCATCACCTGCATGAGATATTTCCCCTCGCATCTATGTTTGTCTTCACCTCATTTTTCCAAAAGTTTTTAGCATTTTGAAAGCTTGGTAAAATGCATGAAAACTTGGATGACATCATAATGGGCCCATGAAAATGTGGTATCTTAGTATTGGCCCATGTCAGTGCTAAGGTGTCTCTAAGTTCAACCTATGTGTATTTACATTAAGTATGGCGACCCCAGTCTTAGTGGGGTCCTCTTTCTATAGGTGGTGATCCTTGATGGATCTAAGATATGCATAATGGATGTTTCAGGCTATCATTAAATTCCTTGATGTCCAGGTGGACAGTGGTGTTGGCTTCGACGGACAAATATGTGCTGAGTAGGTGGGTAGGTGACTTGACAAAACCAAAATACCATTGTCACGACCCTAAGGGAGTGGTTTTTTTTTCCATATCTCATCAAGTAACACCACCCATATTTCAACACGTGGCTTTAGAAACCACCTTCGCACCCTGAGCGTGTGCTAACTCCTGTGTGTTTTCCCATTGTGACATGAATTGTCCTTCGCAGATGAGGCTTGCTTGTAGCTGTTAGATGATTGAGCTCGCATGTTCACAAACTCTTTCTCCTTAAACCTTGGTATTATGATATAAATCCATTTGAAAAGGGGCTTGAGCCTGTTTAGGACGTCATTAGTCCTCTTTAATATCCCGATAAATTCCCAAGCTTTGAAAACATGGCCTTGGGCGCTTAGGGATTTTTTTTCACTGCTAATCCTTTTAGGGAACTCATTCACATGCCATCCCCTTTTATTCCACATGATTTTTAAGTTACTCTTCATCTTTTGAATCCTCAAAATTGATCTCATATCTTTTACCAATATGCACACTAATGACTAGATCAAATCCAATACTAACAAGATTTATGTTCATCACCAATAGTTGGTCACTCTATGTTTCATAAAACCTATGAAAGGACTAAGTTCATTCTTCTAGAACAATATCAAAACATATACCAAGACTTCATAGCATCATGTGACACTTTCCAAAGAAACAAGGGTGAGACAGTGCATATACTAGAGGCATTTCAACAATTACCAATACCAACATATATTTGGGTAGACATTTCCATGGATTTTATCGTGGGACTCCCAAAAGTAGGCAACAAATAAATCATCATGGTGGTTTTTGAACATATTTCAAAAGATGCTCATTTTTTTTCACTAGCTCATCCTTTCACTCCTTCCATAGTCGCCTAATCCTTCATGGATTATATCTTTAAGCGACATAGTACACCCACTTCCATTGTCTCAGATTGGGACCCCACATTCACTAGAAAATTTTGGCATGAACTATTTAAACTTCAAGGTACACAGATGAATATGAGCACTACATATCATCCTCAAATTGATGGTGAATTAGAAGTGGTCAAAAACTGTCTAGAAATCTATTTGAGATGTTTTTCTTCCAAAAAGATGCACTAATGGACACAATGTCTTCCCTTTCTAAATGGTGTTACATCAACACTTATCATGGAGCTACCAAAATGACACCATATGAAGTTGTTTATGGCCAAAAACCCTATCAGTGGAATCCTATGTATAATGAACCTCCAAGGTTCATGTAGCAGATAAAATGATTCACACCAGAGAATACATTATCCATATCCTCAAGGACAACTTATTTATGGCACAAAATCGAATGAAACAATAAGCTAATCAACATAGATATGAACGTTATTTTAATGAAGGGGATCAAGTTTTTCTTCATTTGCAACCTTATAAAAATACATCACTCAAAGAAAAAGTTCCCCAAAAGATACCTTTAAAGTTTATGGTCCCTATCAAATCCTACAATGCATTGGTCAGGTTTTTTGCAAGCTGGCTCTCCCAACCCACTCCAAGATTGATCAAGTCTTTCATGTGTTATGTCTGAAGAAAGTTGTAGGATCAAATTGTAAAGTGTATACCAACCTACCAGAACTTGATGAAGAAGGTTCCATTTGGCTCCAACTAGGAGCAATATTGGATACCAGAGAGATCTATTTGCTTCAACACATGATCAAGGAAGTATTGATATAGTAGAACGATATGCATCCATAATATGCTGTAGGGGAACTGGTAGCGATTGTAAAGTACCAAATCTATTATAATAGTCAAAAACATAAATATTGCAAAGAATAACAACATAACAACACAATAGATGAAACCACAACACTAGAATAATGCCTTTATTGATAGGAAACAATGTTCACTTGCCTCTTCGACGAGGAAACCTCCAACATAGTAACACTCTATTACAATAATTCTCAACTTAAAACTTTTCATGCCCTTGAATCCTATTTATACTAAATCTATCTACCAAAAGAACATTCTAGAGGAAGATCTCTTATAAAAGGAAGCTTCTATTAGGTCTTCTTACATTTGAATTATTCTTCCTTATTACTAGGCCTTTATTACATGGAAAATATATTATTCTACCTACGTGAGGGGTTAGGAAGGTTAGGTCCCTAACATGCCATCCCCCTAAAAAAATACCTTGTCATCAAGTCTTGATATGAGGAAATTGTTGCAAAATGGTAGTTGGCTCCCAGGTGGCTTATGTTGGAGTTGTATCTTTCCATTGGACTAACGCTTCCTTGATGGTGCACTAGCAAAGATGACACTCATGCTAATCCAAAAATTCTTGTGGCTGCAACCACATGGATACTTATTCATCCAACTTGGGAAGGCTGCTTTGAGTTTGGCACTTAGCTCCAATTACCTTCTGTAAGAAAGAGACATGAAAACCAGGATGGAGCTTAGAATGACTAGACAAAGCTAACTGCTAGGCCACCTGTCCCATGTGCTTGAGAATTGTATAAGGACAATAAAATTTGGGCACCAATTTCTACCAATGGTTGGCCTTGAGTGAAGTCTTCTTATAGGGTTGTATTCACAGAAACACCTGATCGCCTTTAGCAAATTGATGTTCGAAGCGACCTTGATTACTAGAATGTGTTTTACCCTTGAGAGAAGATAGTGTTGATCTTTCCAAACCCTTAGTCAATCTTGTGATCTCTTTTGGATTTCATGGTTCGTTTTTTTGGCTATCTATCAAGCATGGCACATAAATGCTAAGTGGGAATTCACATAACAAACATTTCATGTGATTTAATCTTTGTCTAGAGAAATCTGTGGATATATATGATCTTCAAAATAGTTCTTTTATAATTGTTGAATGAGTACAGAATATTGTCTTGTGATGAGAATATCTGGCATAACGATTTTCTTTCAGTTTAGCAACTAAAATATTCTCTGCAATCTTGCAACTACAACTTTGTCTTGTAGCTAATTCTTCATGGTATATGTTGGGCGCTGATCTTTTCATTTCTTGGACACACTTGCAACAGTTCAGTCGTTTCTCTTTGAATGATTTATTTTGGAATATAATAATTCTGTGGGAATGGTCATAGGAAAACAAACTTAATACAGTTGTTGTTTCCTATGCACTTGATTGGACATTTTCACTTCATGGCACTCAATTTTCATGGAAAACAGTGTCCATGACTCAGATTTCTTTATGTTCACTGCAATTACATGTTCTCACAATACTTTGACAAAATTGAATTTCATTCAACCTACCTAACCACCTAGAGACCTTTGTTTAGAAATTCCTAGAATTGTACCTTCCTGGAGTGAGTTAGATAGAGATTCCCCCTTTGGCTTGGTTCTCTTGGCATAAAGAGCGGAGTGAATCACATAGGTGACAGGGAGTGATTCACTTGATCGTGTCCTTAGGCTTTCCCTTGAGTAAAGTTGGACTTTTCCTTAGGGAGTGTCTGAATAATAACAGGCTGATACCTAAATTGGGCTATTAACTGCATTTTGTAGCAGCAGCAACAATATCCAATCATTATATAATAATATTCATCCTTTAAATGGATGGAATGATCTGGAGCTGAAAGCTTTCAAGGCGCAAGTATCTATTCTCGTAGATCTGTCCTAACAATTTCCATTCTGTGGTCCAAAGATCCAATATCCACCAGCTTGAAGGATACCTGTGATGAAAAAAGTGCTTCAAAGTCTTGAAGTCAACCATCTCATCCCTAATGTCAGCTAAATGTACTTTCCATTCATATCAAGGGAAAGAGCCTAAAGGAGCCTTTAGACTGGACATATAAAGCCATAAATATGCCTCTACCTCTGCTAAGATCAAATAATGGCAAAGGCTGTCACCAATGTAATGAACCCACACCTCTATAATGTTGAAGCTAATTCACTGATTTAGGCTTGAAAATACTTGAAACACAATGAGCCTCAACACCTATACCAATGACATATTGGGAAATGTTTTACCGACTGCTGTCACATGTTCATCCTTTACTGGTACAGAATTCATAATTAGATGTGCAGCATCAGACTAGTCAATAGATGTATCGTGAAATTTTTTAATTACAGACAGAGAAGCATATGACACCCCTCTATCTTGTGCAACCAATTGATCTGAACAAGAGAATAAAATCTGCTATGTAAAATTATCTCCAAGATTCCAAACTGACTAGCAAAAGGTCATAAGCTTGGGTCTCGGCTGCTATTGAATTGCCTAAAGAAATCCCCCTTCCTTACTTATTGTTCTCTAAATTTTGCAAGACAAACAGAGTCAATAGTATGTGCAACAACCTACTCTTCTGCTAACTGTAGATAACCTTTGAAAATTTTACCTTATGTTGGACAAACAGACCTTGAAAAGGAAAAATCCATACATAGAGTTGGGCCCCATATTTGTCTTACTGCATATGGAACACCACCCTCACATTTCCAGAATCTTGATTGCAAAAATAAATTTGTCACAACATGTTGGAATTGACTTCAAAAGTGACTCAAAATACACATACATTTTGAGCGATAACATGTCATAAATCCATCAATATCATGGTGAAGTATGACAATCCACAATCATCAACATGCCCAACCAAGATGCATTGTCTCCAAGAAAAAATAGAAGGTCCATCAGCATGCCAACATGTCACCCCTGCCATCTGATGAAAATCACAAATTTATCTCTCATGCAACATGAAGGGTAACAAGCTCAAAACCCTTGCAAATAAAATAATTATATCCAAGATCTAGATCCATGATCTCTCCTAGGAAAATATAAATAATAATATCCTTAACAAACTCCTAAAGACAAGTGAAACAATACATAATAAAATAAGAGACAAGTGAATGGACATGACACTTGTCCTCTCCTCATGAAAAACACCTCCTTAGTCCAAGCTTTCTTTGACCAAGCAAAGAATTTCCTTGTGCCATGTGTCCTCATCATAAATAGAATGCCCTCTAAGATGGGC
>JZKD02S1828070.1:51959-62777 GCA_000966675.3 Picea glauca | reverse complement strand
CATTACATAAAGTTTAAGAACTTTGTTATCAAAGGTTGACATATCCACAAACTATGCTAACTGGATGCATAGAATGAAAACGTCTTGTATGTTATTGCCATCTTCACCTCTAGATGAGAGATAGGTTCTAAAATTTATTTTGGGACTCTAAAGTGGAATGGCAGTCACTAAGTTCTCTTCTTAAACATAAAACACCATGTCCATGACAAAATGAAAATAACAGTAATGCTCTTTGTCATGCGAGACACAATGAAACATGTCACAATACTTTCAAAATTTCATATATCATGTCACAAGATTTTGGAAGTTGCATCATTAAGAGAAGCTGAAATTATCATTAAGTGTATAAAAAAATAACATTCACAGATATATACAAGCCATAGAAATAGCCTTGTGTATATTATCATCTATATAATGTACATCTAACTGTCTTATAAAATTATTACATGACATCATGAATTTCTTTTACTCTTCTTTTTTTCTTTCCAGTGCTTAAGCAAATCATCAATGTCCATGTCTTCATTAACTGGGTGCTCTTCAGCATATGATGTTGTTTTAGTCCTTTCATGCTGAGTACATCTAGTCTCATACCCATGGTGTGGTGATGGCATGGACGAAGCTCCTACATACCCAGCAGGGTCTCTGCGCCTGAACTCCCGGTATTAAGGATCATTCAATTTTATCGACTGAGACGAAGCGGCTCTTTGGAATCCCAATGGAATCCCTGTGAAAACCCTGGTCCACAGGTCCTTTCTTCACCCGCACGACCTTCTGCACATGACCGCACTCTTTCCCTGATCTTAATTTTAGGTTTCGGGGTTTCGCGTTCCCCGACGTCAAGAGTTATTTACCTCTTGAGTCCCCGATCACCGATGAGCTCTCTGCCCGGCCTTAGCCCCTCCTGGCTATGCCCTGGTCCTCGTGACCAATTTCCATAAGACCACAACCTTATATCCTCCTATCAAGGTTTTGGACTTAAAAATCCCGATGAACTCTCTTTCCCGCTAGCCCTCCAGGCTAAGCTCGTGGTGCACGTGACCTCTATCTCACAAGACCGCAGCCTTGTCTCCCATCGGGGTTTTGAGGATCGCAATGTCGAAATGCAAAAACAATTTGTCCTCGGAATCCCTGATATCCCGATATGACACCAAATTCCACTAGTCCTCTGGGCTAGACCTTTGGGTCCATACGACCTCCCCCTATATGAACGCAGTCATACTCCTATCGGGGCTTCGGGGTTTCTAATGAAAAAATGCATTGGCCCATGGGATTCTCGATTCCTCGAATCCCAACTCCTCGCTACACTGACAACTGGCCCCTTAAACGACACTTTCCACTTCTCTGATATGCTGACAGCTGGTTCCCACAATGGCACTTTCCCCTTGTTGGGGTTTTGGGCTTTCCAATACCAAAACTCACACGTCCCTTGGACTCACGATCCTTTGATTCCTGATACACTTTGGCCTTAGCCCTTCCTAGCTATGCCCTGGTCCATGTGACCACCTTTCATATGACTGCAGTCATATGTTCCTGTCGGGGTTTCGGGGTTTCCAATGTCGAAACGCGTATGTCCACGGGACTCGCGAAATGACAATCCCCAATTTACCAATGGATGATCTCCTGTTGGGCCTTCCCCTGATGGCTCTGATTTTTGCCACGCTTCCTCTCCAAATGGACGGTTCATATCACCTCTTGGGATTTCGATACTTCTAAGGTCCCGACCTTTCCGAATTCAGGAACTCCGATTTCCCGATAGCCAATATACCGACTCTCTGCATATTTCTGACACCTGTCTCCCCAAACAGACAACTCAAATTTGTGTCGGGGTTTTCAAAGTGGACTTACCCAATCTCCTGTCCACGGGAATGCCGATATCCTGACTCCCGATGCTTCGATATACGCCACATGTCTCCACTAATGGACGGTCCAGATCTCCCTGGTATTTCGAGACTTGAAGTATCTCGATTTTCTCCACCTCGAGAATCCCGATTTCCTGATGGCTGCTATCCCGATGACTATGCCTCTCATCGGGATTTCTCCTCTACTGTTCACTAAGGCTTAACCCCCTCGTAATTCTCTGCAGATTCGATGGTTGTCGGGTCTCTGAATCAAGATCCAACGGTCCAAATCCGTTCTTCCTGTGTGCTTACTCCAGAGGCTAAACTCTATGCACCTTCACCCGATCCAACGGCTGACGGGTTCTTCACTCTAGATCTGACGACTGTCATTTCTCCTCTCGAGATTCTGCGCACTTTCTTCCTACACTTGGAAGAATTTCCAGTTCTCAAAGGTCTCAACCTTTGTCTTCCTTCTCCTCTACGAACTCCTCACTCTGAGTTCTCAACTGTGCATGTAAAAACATTGTTCCTCTTGAGATTTTACTCCTGAATCCTCAAAGGATTCTTTGACTACTGCACTCCTTGCAGAGTCCTCACATGCACACATAGGTGCTATCTCTCTTGAGATTTTCCTGTAGCTTCAACCTCCACAGAAACTCATCCTTGTTCCTTTCTCCCATAGATGGAGAATGTTTGGATGCCCTCTTGGCCCCTTTTGCTCCAGCAACCTCTTGCTGAGCTTTCAGGTTGTTCAGTAACCCTATGAAGATCCCTCAGTGGATTCTTCCTTCAAATCACAGAACTCAAGAGAGTTATCTTCTTTTCCCTATGCCTATCTGCACAATGACTCAAATGACCACCTGACAGAGTGTCTTTTCTTAGAACTTCCAGTAGTTCTATCCTCCTGTGCACTCCTTTCACCTTCTCAATGCCCACCTGGCAGAGCTTCACAGAATCCTCAGTGATTCTGATTCTTCCTGAACGCACCACTGTGCATATGCTCAATACCCGCTTGGAAGAGCTCTATAGAACTCCTCAGAGATTCTGTCTGCAACTGTGTCTTCTCCCACACAGCCTTACCTCCAAGGTATTTAGTAACCTTGAGGTATTCCCTAAGTTGTTGATTCCATCTCTTGTGCCTCAGCATGTCTTTGTCTGAACCCGTAGAATTCAGAAGTGCAACCTCTGTGCACGACTCTTAGAACCCACAATGTTCTGTCACACCCTCCTGGTGTAAAACCTCAAAGACCTTCACCTGAAATTCAACCAACTCCTGCAAATGGACACCTATAGCATACATATACAAAATACAAAGGAACACTCACAGACATTCATTCAACACAGAATTCATGCAAGAAAAACTGCTTCTATTTTTAATTAAAAATGGAAAATGCCTGTAATTACAAGGTGTTCTCGAGCTCTCTCTGGCTCTTCCCAGACTCCTACTCATCTATACACACACTCGTTCCCACTACTTACAAAATGAGATATGAAAATCTCTTTTACCTAAGGGGGCTCTTCGAGTGCTTCCCTCCAATCCTACCCACCCTATTCAATTACATTGAATGGGCTTTCTAGTCCAGAATCGGATCTAGATCTCAGCCATACAAACATTAATGGTTGATCTACTCTACACCTGCACAAAGGCACGACTCTATATCTCACCAGCTTATACATTTAATTACATTCAATTTAAGTTCAAATGAGGACTTCGCCTCTCTTCAGCTTTGAATGCACGTGCTCGACGTGGCTGGCTAGCTGGCTGGCTGATGTGGAGAGATTCTCCTACATCAAACTCCTCAGCTACAAAATTCATGAGCTCCTACTCATGAGCTTCCCCTCTCTCAGTTTTGGAAATCCTCCTAGATCCCAAACAAACATTTGGAGCTTCCCATCTTCTCCATTCTGTTGCTATCGTTGCTTCTATGCTGTTGATGTTGCTGCTGTTGTTACTTCTCTTCTACTCAGCCTCTCCTCACTGGCAGTCTCTACTGACCTCAACATCAGCCTTCTAATATCTTATATCGCTTCATCCATCTTCTCCAATGGATGGCTCTGTTCATGCAGTCTCCTCGGCTGCAAATATTTTTGGCACATGGGTAGATTCTCACGATCTCCCATGCCATTCTTTTCATCTTCATCTGTGGCCTCAAGTTGCCACTCTGCTGTAGACTTTAGCTCTGCAGTATCCTCCTAAATATATTTTTGTTCAGTGACCTTCTCTGACAGCTCAACTTCTGTCAGTGCTCTAGTTGGTCCTGGATTGTTCAACCAATCCTCCAGCATCTCCAACTCCATCTCCCATGGAGTGATAACTCTGCCTGCTCTCTCTTCGACTTCCTTTGCTGCTAGCTTCAATGCTGCAGCTTCTTTATTTTTAGCTCCCTGGCCGAAATCATTGAGCCATTCCTTAGAACGATCATTCTCCTCTTCGTCTGCTTCTTCTTGTGCTTGGGTAGTCTCAAACACCTACTCTAATTCTTCTTCTTTACTGACAGTCAAAACTAACTATTCTTCTGTTGCACCATCTGCAACACATACTTCTGCCTCCTCCTGGGCAAATGGTAGGAATACTCCAATTCCCCCAACCATCAAAAAATTTCTCATATGTTCCTCCTCTGTCAGCTGCATCTACTGATCTAAATCCATCTCTGAATTTATGAGACCCTCATATAGTCTCATCTACTCGGTCAACTCCTCGGGTTGATCAAAATTTAGCTGCTCATCCCTGCCCACCTGGCAATATGGGATGTCCCTGCTGCCCTCCTAGTAGACCATGGAATCAACTAATTCCATCTTTGTTTCCTTGCCCATATAGCAAACTGGAAACCTTTCGCTGCCCTCCTAGCAGTCTGTGAGATCCCACAGCGACCTCATATCATTGCCCAGTTGGCAATGTGAAATTCCCTGGCTGTCCAAATGACAGTCTCTGAGATCCCACAATGATCTCAACCCTTTGCCCACTTGGAAAACTGGAATTTCTTTTCTGCCCTCCTGGCAGTTCTTGAGATCCTCAGCTAATCCTAATTCATTTTCAAAATCATCGAGACCTCTCCCAGTCTCTGGTTCACAGACATAAATCATATTTTCCTCTGTGGCCTTAAGGGTTTCAACATGCCTCAACCACTTTCTCAACAACCTACGCTGTCTCCTGGCCATCAATTTCTTGACTGGCCATTTCACTTTTGCCTTCTTCATGGGCCACTCATACACCCATCTTGGCTTCTTATCCTGCCGCAACTTCAATTCGAGCTCATCTATCCTCGCATTCATCTACATCTTCAATGCAATCCTTTACATCTCCGCTCTTATATCAACAAACTCTTCATCTATGTCCTCTTGACTCCACAACTTTGAGTTTTTCCTTCCAGCAGATCTACGACCTTCATTAGCCATATTGTTGTCTCTGTCTACTCTCCTAGCAAACCTGTTGTCACTCTGCATCCCGAGTGTTTCCAGCCTCACTTTCAGTCCTCCTGACTGCCTCCTTGATCGTTGCCTACTTACAAACAAATCCTTACAGAGTCCTCAACAACTCTGTATTCTTCACTTGAAATGTACAGATGAATTTCCTGCTCTGATACCACTTGATGTGTATCGGAGTTCTCTTTATCTCTTGCCTCCCTTGCCTGAAATATATAGACAAGAACAAAGCTTTGATACCACTTGATGGTGCGAACGACGCTCCTACATACCCCTCAGGGTATCTGCGCCTGACCTCTCGGTCTTAAGGATCGTCCAATTTTCTCCACTGAACCGAAGCAACTCTTTGGACTTCTAATGGAATCCCTATGAAAACCCTGATCCACAGGTCCTTTCTTCATCCGCACGGCCTTCTGCACATGACCACACTCTTTCCCTGATCTTAATTTCATTTTTTGATGCAGGATCATCTCTCCAGGTTAGCCAGCCAGCAAGCCAGCCACGCCAGCGAATTCAAATCGCACACTAAGAGAGAGGTGAAGCCTCATTTAAATCTGAATTCAATGTAACTTTAATGTTTAAGATATTGAGCTAAGAGCCCTACCTTTTTGCAGGCTGTAGATAAGATCAACCTTAAATGTTTGTATGGCTGAGATCTAGATCCAAATTCTGGACTAGACAACTATTCAATGTAATTGAATAGGGTAGGTAGGTTGGAGGGAAGAGCTCGAAGATCCCCCTCAGGAAAAAGGGATTTTGTATCTCATTTTGGAGAGTAAGATGAGTAGGAGTCTAAGAAGAGCTAGAGAGAGCCCGAAAACACCTTGTAATTATAGGCGTTTTCCATTTTTAATATAAACAGAAGCAATTTTTCTTGCATTATTTTGTGTTATGTGAATGTTTTGTGAGTGTTCTTTTATGCTGTAGATGTATACTATAGTTGTGCATTTGCAGGAGTGTGTTTGATTTCAGGTGAAGGTCTTTGAGGATTCAAACCAGGAGGGTGTGGCAGAATGATGCGGGTTCTGAGAGCCGTGCACAGAGGTCGCACTTCTGAACACTGCGGGTTCAGACAAAGACGTGTTGCAGAACAAGAGCTGGAATCAACAACTCAGGGAAGACCTCAAGGTTGCTGAATACCTTGGAGGTAAGGTTGTGTGGGAGAGGACATAGCTGCATACAAAAGATATGAGGATTTATGTAGAGCTCTGCCAGGTGGGCATTGATCAGGTACAGGGAGTGAACAGAGGAAGAACTCTATTGTGAGTTCAGACAGAAGCCAGAATCACTGAGGATTTGGTGAAGCTCTGCCAGGTGGGCATTGAGCCAGTGCAAGGGGTGCACAAAGATAGAACTCTACTGTGAGTTCAGAAGAGAAAGAACCACTGAGGATTCTAAGAGCTCTGCCAGGAGGGCATTGAGCAAATGCATAGGTGCACAGGTGGAAAAAAATTGTTGAACATTCTGGGAGAAGATACTCTGCCAAGAGGGTGTTGAGTCAGAGTGTAGACAGACATAGAAGAGAAGATAACTCTCTGAGCTCTGTAATTAAGGGTAGAATCCACTGAAGGATCTTCACAGGGTTTCTGAACACCCTGCAGGCTCAACAAGAGGTTGCTGGAGAAAAAGGAGCTAGGAGGGCATCCAAACATTCTCCATCAGTGGGAGAAAGGAACAAGGACAAGTTTTTGTGGAGGTCAAAGCTACATGAAAATTTCAAGAGGAACAACATTTTCATACGTGGAGGTGAACTCGAAGTCTAGAGCTCGCAGGAGGAAACAGAAAAAGGGTTGAGGCCTTTGGAAATTCAGAATTTCTCCCAAGTTTGGGAAGAAAGTGCACAAAGATCAGGAGAGAGCACAGTAGCCGTCAGATCGGCTGAAGAAGAAGATCTGGACCGTTGGTTTTCACATCCAGGAGGGCGCACAGGAGAAGCACACGAGAGAAATGATCTGAGCCGTCAGATCTAGAGAAAATTTCCCATTAGTTGTCATATTGGATAGGAGTTGCATGAGGTTTAGCCTTCATGAACAGTAGAGAAGAAATCCTGACGAAAGGCATAGTCATCGGGATAGAAGTCATTGGGAAATCGGGATTCTCGAGGTGGAGAAAAACGAGACACTTCAAGTCTCGAAATACCGGGGAGATCTGGACCGTCCGTTGGTGGAGACACGTGGCGGAGATCGAAGCATTGGGAGTCGGGATATCGGCATTCCTGTGGATAAGAGATCGGGGAAGTCCATGTTGAAAACCCCGACACAAATCTGAGTTGTCTGTTTGGGGAGACAAGCGTCAGAAATCCGCAGAGAGTCGGTATATTGGCTATCAGGAAATCAGAGTTCCTGAAGTCAAAAAGATCAGGACCTCAAAAGTCTCAAAATCCCGAGAGGAGATCTGAACCGTCCATTTAGAGAGGATGCATGGAAAAAATCAGATCCATCAGGGGAAGGCTCGATAGGAGGTCGTCCATCGGCTTATCGGGGATCGACATTTCGCGAGTCCCGGGGACATACACGTTTCGGCATTGGAAAGCCCAAAACCCCGACAGGAGTATATGGTCATGGTCATATGAAAGGTGGTCGCATGGACCAGGGCATAGCTAGGAAGGGATAATACCAAAGTGTATCAGGAATCGGAGGATCGCGAGTCCAGGGGACATGTGAGTTTCGGCATTGGAAAGCCTGAAACCCCGACAAGGGGAAAGCGTCATTGTGGGAACCAACTGTCAACATATCAAAGAAGTGGAAAGTGTCGTTTAAGGGTCCAACTGTCAGCGTAGCAAAGAATCGGGATTTGTAGGATCGACAATCCCGTGAGCCAATGCATTGTGGCATTGAAAAGCTCAAAACCCCGACGAGGAGACAAGACTGCAGTCACGGGATAACGGTCATATTGGTCAGGAGCCTAGCCAGGAGAGCTAGTGCATAAAGAGCGTGTTAGGATTCGAGGAATTGCGAATCCTGAGGGAATATATTTGGAAATTTGAAAGTCCAAAACCCCGACGAGGAGGTATGGTTGCAGTCATATAGGGGGAGGTCATGTGGACCAGGAGCATAGCCTGGAGGGCTAACGGGAGTTGGAGCACATCGGGAAATTGAAATCCAAAACCCTGATAGGAGGACATAAGGATGTGGTCTTATGAGAGCGGTCATATGGTCTAGAGAGTCTAGCAAGGAGGGGCTAAGGCCAGAAGAGAGATCATGGGTGATCGGGGACTCAAGAGGTAAAGAACTCTTGACGACGGGGAACGCGAAACCCCGAAACCTGAAATTAAGATCAGGAAAAGAGTGCGGTCGTGTGTAAAAGGCTGTGTAGGTGAATGAAGGACCTGTGGATTGGGTTTTTTTTCACAGATATTCCATTGGGAGTCCATAGGAGCCGCTTCGACTCAAAGTTGAACTTTGAACGATCCTTAAGACTGAGAGGTCAGGCGCAGAGACCCTGCGGAGTATGTAGGAGCGTTGTCATGCCATCAAGTCATATCAACGCTTGAACTATGTTTGTATATTTCAAGCAGAGGGAGGAAGAAAGAGCGCTGGAGACTCTGTGGCGATTGTTTGCAGGTAGGCAGCAATCAAGTAGACAGTCGACAGGACTGTAGGATGAAGCTGGAAGAACTCTTAGTGCGGAGTGACAGTAGCAGGTTTGCTAGGAGAGCAGATAGAGACAACAACATGGCTACTGAAGGTCGTAGGTATGCTGGAAGGAAAAACTCAGAAGTATGGAGAAAAAAAGATATGGATAGAGAGCTCGTTGATATAATGAAAGAAATAGACAAGCTCGAACTGTGGATGCGATAGGATAAGAAGATGGTTCAGGTATGTGAACCAGAGACTGGAAAATTTCTTAGTGAAGAGGATGAAAGGGGATCAGTTGAGGATCTCAAGCACTACCAAGAGGGAAGAGAAGAAATTCCAGATTGCCAGGTGGGAAAAGGGTTGAGATCGCTGTGGGATCTCAGAGACCGTCATGAGGACAGCCAAGGAATTTCACATTGTCAGCTGGGCAATGGTATGAGGTCATTGCGGGATCTCGAAGATTGCCAGGAGGGAAGCGAAAGGTTTCTAGTTTTCCAGGTGGGCAGGGAAACATAGATGGAATTAGTTGATTCCATGGCCTGCCAGGAGGGCAATAGAGACATCCCATATTTCCAGGTGGGCAGGGATGAGCAGGTGATTTTTTATCAGCCCAAGGAGTTGACCGAGCATATTAGACTATCTGAGGGTCTCATAAACTTAGAGGTGAGTTTTGATCAGCCTGAGGATCTTACAGAGTAGGTGAGCTCAGAAATGAGTTTGGATCAACATGTGAAGCTGACAGAGGAGCAAGATATGAGAGATATTCTGATGATTGGAGGGATCAATATATTCCTACCATTTTCCCAGAAGGAGGCATAAGTTTGTGTTGCAGAGAGAGTAGTGATAGTAGAAGAACAGTCAGCTGTGACTGTCAAGAAAAAAGAAGAATTGGAGCAGACTTTGGAAGCTACCCAAGCAGATGAAGAAGATGAGCATTCTGAGGAATGACTCAATGAATTCAACCAAGAAGCTAAAGAAGTTGTAGCACTGAAGCTGACAACAGAAGAAGCAGAAGGAGAAGACGAGCATTCTGAGGAATGGATCGACATTTTCAGCCAAGAAGCTGAAGAGACTGCAACGTGGGAGTTTGCAGCAGAAGAAGGACAAAAAGCAGACAACATTTTTTTTTCTAATCTGTGGGAACAATTCGAATCCCTGGAAGAAAGAGTGAAAGTGCAGAGTGTGCACATCCAACAGGTGAGGTTGGAAGCTGAGGAAGAAAGCATGGGAGATCATGGTGATCTTCTCATGTGCCAAAAATTTTTGCAGCTGAGGAGACTGCATGAACAGAGCCAGCCATGGGAGCAGCTGGATGAAGTGATAGAAGAGATCAGAAGGATGATGTTGAGGTCAGCAAAGACTGCCAGCGAGGAGAGGCTGAGCAGAAGAGAAGTAGTAGCAACAACAACGCATAAGCAACAACAAAATGGAGCAGATGGGAAGCTCTAGATATTTGTTTGGGATCCAGGAGGATTTCAACAGATGAGATGGGAAGCTCATGAGCAGGAGCTCATGAATTTTGCAGTTGAGGAGTTTGATGCAGGAACATCTCTCCACGTCAGCCAGCCAACCATGCCAGCGAATTCAAATCGCATGCTAAGAGAGAGGCGCAACCTCATTTAAATCTAAATTCAATGTAACTTTAATGTTTAAGCTATTGAGCTGGGAGACATGCCTTTGTGCAGGCTGTAGATAAGATCGACCTTAAATGTTTGTATGGCTGAGATCTAGATCCAGATTCTGGACTAGACAACTATTCAATGTAATTGAATAGGGTAGGTAGGTTGGAGGGAAGAGCTCGAAGAGCCCCCTCAGGAAAAAGGGATTTTGTATCTCATTTTGGAGAGTAAGATGAGTAGGAGTGTGAGAAGAGCCAGAGAGAGCCCGAGAACACCTTGTAATTACAGGCGTTTGTCATTTTTAATATAAACAAAAGAAGTTTTTCCTGCATTATTATGTGTGTTGGGTATGTGTTATAT
>JZKD02S1828059.1:39948-68582 GCA_000966675.3 Picea glauca | reverse complement strand
AACTTACTCACTCCATAAGGAGGTCTGAAATTTGCGCCCTATCTTGGGTTATTGGCTGATTTAGTGATGCAAACTTGTTGAAGGAGGATTATTTTGGCATGTTTTGGCATTTCTCTTGAAGGAAGGTGTTACAACTAGGCTTTGCATTGATATTTCTTGGTGATATGTAAGTAATTTTCTGCAAAAATTCTTGAATGTATGGTTGTAGTTTCATTTCTTGCATATGTTTATGAATTTTTCTGAATAAAATTGTAGGTGACAAGCACACAAGTAGGTCCTTGTCGCATGTCCCCTTTGAGAGAAATTTGTATCCATTGAAGAAGAAGAGAGCCTAGTCATTGCTACACTCTCTTTCTCTCTTCATCTATTGCTAGCCATACTATCTATAAGCTAAGAAGAGAGAGATGCCTTAAGCCTAGGTCTACTACACTTTGGGCCAATTTTTCTAGGGTTTGTTGAAAGAGCCTTGCTGTAGAAGCACTCTTCATCATCAAACCCTCTAGTCTTGGTTTTATGCTTCATCTTTTAGCTAGTCGTTTTTCCATTTGAGTTAAGAAAGGAGGAGAGATCACAGAGGCCTAGTTCACCTACACCGAAGTGACCCTCTCTCCTCTAGGGTTTTGAATTTGGGGCCTTGCTTCAAAAACACCTCAAAGCCTTTCCCTCTAGTCCCTCGTTGTTGCCTCCTTTAGCTCTTGCATACCTCACCTTTTGACTCCATTAAACCATAAGGCATTGATCTGAATACCTCTTGCGTTGAAGTGAATTTGATCAAAACTACTCTCAAACTCTTGAATCAAAACCCTAACTTCACTAACCCTAGCCTAAACTAACCTTCTAACACCAAGTGTTGTCGTCATCTTCAACTATAAATCATTAGTGCAACTAGACATTTTCTTTATGAGCAATTGAATAATGATTAGAGGCATTAATTGAATGAAGTATTGATGTATTGCATTGAATGACACATTATTCTAGCATTTATTGAAGAAGTGATATTATTTCATTGCTATTTTATAAACATTGAATTCGTCAATATTTATTGTCAAATTGCTTATATGTTTATCAGATAGTCACTGATTTATATGAAGTACTAACCGGTTGAGAAAGCTTGCATATATTAGTTTATTTTTTCTTTGTCTCAGGAAGGTGTATCTCTTTGGGTGGTTTTACTTTATTGGCCTTTTGGTCGGACTATCTGCTCAGTGGTGACTTGTGAGGGGGGAATAACTACTTTATCATGTAATCCTTTGCCTTCTCAAAACCCCAAGTCACCGGGGACGTCTCCCCTAGGCCTTACCACCCTAAATATAAAGAACCATCCCATTGAGGTGACATTGGGTGGGATTGGTTCCTGTTACACCAGTTTGACCCTCAAGCCTTTTATCCTTGCTAAAAACTGTGCGATAACATTTTGGCGCCATTGTCGGGGAACAATGAGTCAATTATCCTCAAGATGACACTTTTCGGTAAGCCTTGCCTCTAGAGTTTTATCTTACAAGCTTACATGGTGACTCCACTTTGGGTGTTTTCCATTATCTTTCGATAGTTTCAAGAAAACTGTCTGGTGAATCCACTAATAACGAAACCAAAAATGAATTCACAATGGGATCTCGGGAATTACAAGCCTTTAGGCATGAGAAAAATCCCAAGATACCCATGACAAATGCCCTGATAAAAGGAGAATGTCTTTCTAGATTCACTGGTAGCAATGGGGAAAGAGTTGACTTTCATATGAATGATTTTTATTCTTATTTTGGACTCCACCCTATCAATGATGATGCCGAAGATGTAGTGATGAAATTTTTTCCTACCACTCTTCATGGGAATGCTAAAAACTGGTACGATGATATCCTTGATGCTAGCATCACAACTATGGATCAATTTGAAGAAACCTTTCTTGGAAAATGGGGTATTCAGTTGAAAGACATCTCAGTACTAATAAAAATATTCGAGCATATAAAACAAACTGAGAATGAAACTCTATTTGACTTCCAGAGTAGGTTTGAGGGAACTCTATGTCAAATTCCTAGAAGCCATCATCCTGAAGAGAAGTACATTATCCATCTCTATACCCATGTGCTCTCGGTACACCTAGGTTTTCCCCTTAGTAGAAGGGGCCCAAAAACGCTCAATGAAGCTTATGAAATGGCTACAAGAATTGAACAAAACATCTCCTTATCCGGGATAAAAGACCTCTTTACCTCAGGTAATCTTAACATGGAAAGTTTGTTTACCTGTGAGAACTTTATTGATGATTTCCAAGAAGAAGGGGAACAAACCATCATTCAACATAGGATTGTTGAAGACACAGTTGAGGAGCTGGAACCTAAGAAAAATGATGGAGTATCAACCTGCGCTCATCCTTTTGATGAGGCCATCCAAGAGCATGTTTATTCTTCACAAAAAAAGGACGACGAGGTTATTTGTTTTCCACTTCAGGATCTCGATGACACCTTGTTCCATGATTCAGAAAATGAAGGAGAAATGAAAGCCTTGAACGAAGTAGATATTCCCTACTATACAATTGAAGAAAAAGGAGTAGCCCATCAGGATGAAACAATAACACATGATAAAAACACTGAAGTCCTCGAACCTCCTGCACAAGAAGAAATAGTAAGTTTCCCTCCTCCCCAAGATTTTGATGATGCTCTACTTTATGATGGTAACATTGATGAGTTCATACATGTTGGGAGACATAGGTGGGATGTAGTTGGATATGATTTAGATCCCATATATGAAATTGAGGTTCATTTCCAAGTGTTGCCTTTATGATCATTGTAGAGTGTGATTCTTGACCAGTGGCAAAAAGAAGATGAGGTCTTTACCCATACTTTCCAAACACCTAGGGAAGACCTAGTACCTTGTTTTCCTGATAGCTTTCAGTCTTACCTTTATGGTGTTTATGAGAACTCCTCTGAGCACTTGGAATCTTTCCATAAAGATTATTATCAACCACTTTTGTGCTCATATCTTGATAAGAGTAAGGACCTTCTTTGCTCGATGGAGGATCCTTGCAGAATTTTTCCCAGGCCACCTTCGATTACCCTACCTTGTTGTGTCTCTAGAGGTGTGATTGGGAGTTATTTTTTTCATGTTGAGTTTCCTCTAGAGAAAAATCTAGAGTCCAAGGGTTGGTTGGATACTAAAATTTTGAGTCTATTGTCTCAGTTTTTCAACTTTCCCCTGAAAGTTTGCCAGTTTTCTGCTAGATCTTTGTCGATCCCTTCCTTGATTTTAAAGAGTGAGGATGTCCTAGGTAGCCAGTTTGCAGATTTTTTGATACAGTTCTTTGAACTATGGAATTTTCATGACCATTTTATGAAGTGGATTGAGTACTTTTCTTTCAGGTTGACTTGGCATGGTTTTATCCCCCCAACCCGTCTCCATGAGTTAGACTTTGTGATCTCCGATGATATGATATATATTCTAACCAATAACATTTTTATGCTCGACCTATCACTATTTTGGTTTATTATGAATCACAAAGGAAGGTATCATGGGACGTTGCTATATTAGCTTCACTGGTTGTTTGACTACACCCAACATCTAGCCAACATGTAGGTACAGTTAAGTGCCTTGCTTTACATTCGCATTTATGACTGCTTTATTTCAGTCCTTTATATACATGTATATGTTGGGATGGCATTACCACCCCAATTGGTTTCTAATAGTTTCTATTGAGATAGAGCAGGTCAACAGGTTATGCCAGAGATGTTGAGGTTCTCATGCGCTCTACGGTGAGCACATGTCCCTAATTTGGAGCCAGATATTATCCCCCACTTTTAGGGATAACTAGGAGATCATGTCTCAAGGCACACAGGCCCTAGACATGGAGTACTGAGAGTAGGATTGACTTTAGCATGGCCCTGGAGGGCCCACATCTTCTTTCTTCCAACATATTTATCTTGTCAACAAAAACAACATCCATCACCATCAGCTTGGTCCTGTGTCAGAGAAGGTTCTTGCTCCATGAGGTAATTGGTCCAAGTATCATGGTATGTGTCACTTTGATCATCAAAACCATTGAATGTATGCATCTAATACCTTTTATTTCTAACAACTTCTTGGATATTACACTTGCCCACTTCACTATGTTTGGGGGGGTTTATAGGATTCCCTAGAAAGCCTGTGTCTGTAGGTTTTGGTTTGCCACTGGGGGGATTTATGAAAATCCATCACCCGCTCCCATCATAGCACCACTATTTCATCTTGTTTCCTACTCACTTGTCCCATTCCACTTGCAGAGGAACTGGATTGACCTATTTTTAGGATTGCACCTTATCTTGTGGGAAGAAGGGGCTAAAGTCCCAGAAGGTAAAAAAAATATGGTAAAAGATAAAATCCTAAAAAACAAAACCTTGAGATGCTTCGCCCAGGGATCCCCGAGAAAGCAATAAAAGTATTCTCAGCAAGAAACATGAGGGACCCGGAAAAATAATAAAACAATACCTAACCAGAGAATAGGGGGCCTCATCACGAACTAGCCTATTAGGTCCATGGGTACCTAGCACTATGACATTGACACCAGCTGGTTACCACGCTAGGGAAGTGACTCTTGGTTACATGGCCAAGGGAAAGGGGGTCTCATCATGAGCCAACCTTCTCATTTTTGTGAAAGTACTTGTGGGTAACTCTTCCACAATTGGTCACCATGCCAGGGCAGTGTCCCCTGATTAGCTCTTGAACAAAAAAAAGGAAAAGAATGAAAAGAATAAGAATAAAAGGAAAGAATGGGCTTTGAAAAAATGCATCCAGGACAGGTATAACTCGCCTTCTAACAAAGGCACACACAGGAAACATTTCTTGCATCCTTGGCCCTCACTACACCTAGATGCTTGGACTTCCCCTGACCACATCACCCACTTACATGGCTTGTATGAGGTCTCTTCCACGTACTTCCCTTTTCCAGTGGACACTAGCCCAATAGGATGCCTTGTCCTTTTCTCCATACTTGTATTGTAGACTTGTGTAATGTATTTGAGTTGTTAAAAGATGTATTAGGGATTTTATGCACATGTCTAATAATATTGATGATGGGATGTGATTCACATTGCTATAATCCCTATGATTGATGAGCCCATGGAGGGCGTAGCTTTTGATGTGTAGGAACATGCCCAATGAACAGGTGTCATTTGGACCAGTACACATGGGGAGATGATCAATTTAGACCTCCATGGGGATGAAGAGCCCACCATATGGATGCTAAGACCCATCAGGGGGAAGAGACAGGACAAATATGGATCAAGGGATTTGCACTGAGAAGAAGAGGACGTTTTACCAGAGGCACCCTGACAAAGCATGAACTAGGGGGATTTTCCCTTTTTCAGTGGAATGTGATGCAGTAGAGAGTCGACCACCCCCCGTCGCGCTCTCCTACTCACAGGATCATTCTCATTCACTCATTCATGAGCCGGATTAGCTCTTCTGATTCCCTGCTGGAATCTCAGTTGCAAACCCGATCCACAGGTCCTTAGTTCAACCACACGGCTCTCCTCAGGTTTTCCTCTTTCCCGATGTCAAGAACCTCTATACTCTCGAATCCCCAATCTCCGATGATCTCTCTTTCGTCCTTATCCCCTCTTGACTATGCCCTCTAGTCCATATGACCGCTCTCATAAGACCGCAACCTTATGTCCTCCTATCGGGGTTTTGTGTTTCAAATTCTCTATGTGCTCCAACTCTCGTTAGCCCTCCAGGATAAGCTTGTGGCCCATGTGACCTTCCCCCTATATGACTGCAACCATACCTCCTCATCGAGGTTTTGAACTTTCCAATGTCCAAATACACATGTCCTCAGGATTTGTGATTCCTCGAATCCTGACGCGCTCTTTACGCACTAGCTCTCCTGGCTTGGCTCCTGGCCAATATGACCATTACCCCCATGACCGCATTCTTACCTCTTCATCGGGGTTTCGAGTCTTACTAAAAATCTCTTTTACCTGAGGGGGCTCTTCAAGCTCTTCCCAACAACCTACCTACCCTATTCAATTGCATTGAATGGGCTGACTAGTCCAGCATCTGGATCTATATCTTAGCCATACAAACATTAATGGATGATCTTATCTACAGCCTGCACAAAGGCACGACTCTACAGCTCAACAGCCTACAACATTAAATTTACATTCAATTCAAATTTAAGTGAAGCTGCGCCTCTCGCTTCATCTTTGAATGCACGCGCTCGACATGGTTGGCTGGCTGGCTGGCTAACATGGAGAGATGCTCCTGCATAAAACTCCTTAGCTACAAAATTCATGAGCTCCTGCTCATGAGATTCCCATCTCTCAGCTTTGGAAATCCTCTTGGATCCCAAATCATCCTCTGGAGTTGTTCATCTGCTCCATCCTGTTGTTGCTGTTGCTTCTGCGCTACTCCTGCTGCTGCTTCCTTTCTACTCAGTTGCTCCTTGCTGGCAGTCTCTGCTGACCTCAACATCAGCCTTCTGATCTCCTCAATCACTGTATCTAGCTGCTCTAGTGGTTGGTCCTGTTTTTGTAGTCTCCCCAGCTGCAAATTTTTTTGGCTCATGGGCAGATCACTGTGATCTCCCACACCTCCTTCATCAGTTTCCAACTTCACCTGTTGGATGTGCATGCTCTGCACCTTCACCCTCTCTTCCAGGGCTTCAATCTGTTCCCACAGATCATCAAAGAAAATGTTGTCTACTTCTTCTTCTTCATCTTCTGCAAACTACCATGTTGCATTCTTCTCAGTCCCCTGGATGAAAATATTGAGCCATTCCTCAGAATGCTCATCATTCTCTTCATATACTTCTTTTGCTGTCAGCTTCAGTGCTACAACTTCCTCAGTTTCCTGGCTGAAATCATTGAGACACTCCTCAGAATTCTCATCTTTTTCATCTGCTTGGGCATCTTCCAAAGTCTGCTCCAATTCCTCTTCTTCCTGGACAGTCACAACTGACTGTTCTTCTGCTGTTGCTGCATCTACAATTCAGATTTCTGCCTCCTCTTAGGAAAGTGGTAGGAATACTTCGATCCCTCCAATCATCATAATATTATCCTGATCTTTCTCCTCTATCAGCTGCATCTACTGATCTAAATTCATTTTTGAATTTATGAGACCCTCAAACAGTCTCATCTGCTTGTCCCTGCCCACCTGGAAATATGGGATCTGTTCACTGCCCTCCTGGAATATTATGAGATAAACCGATCCCATCTTCATCAGCAACCCCTACTGAATTGAACTCACCTCCAAGTCCATGAGACTTTCAGATAGTCTCGAATGCTCATCTCTGCCCACCCAACAATTTGAGATGCTTCTGTTGCCCTCCTAGCAGTCGTCGAGATCCCGCAGTGACCTAATATCATTGCCCATCTGGCAATGTGAAATTCCCTAGCTGTCCTCATGACAGTCTCTGAGATCCCGCAGTGATCTCAACTCGTTGCCCACCTGGAAATTTGGAATTTCTTCTCTGCTCTCATGGTAGTTCTTGAGATCCTCAACTGATCCCAATTCACTGAGACTTCTCCCAGTCTCTGGTTCACATATCTGAATCATTTCCTCTTCTGGTCCATTGAGGTTTTCAGCATACCTCAGCCATCGTTTTAATATCCTGCGCTGCCCTCTGACCATCAACTCCTTGACTGGCCATTTTTCTTTTGGCTTCTTCATGGGCCATTCATACACCCATCTTGACTTCTTATCCTGCCGCATCTGCAGTTCGAGCTTCTCTATGTCTGCCTTTAATTCATAGAGCTCTCTATCCATTTCTGCAAGCTTTTTTGCCTTTCTCTTCTTCCCAGCATGCCTATGGTCTTCAGTAACCATGGTGTTGTCCCTGTCTGCTTTCCTAGCAAACCTGTTGTTGTCACTCCGCACTAAGAGTTCTACCAGCTTCATCCTACAGTCCTCCCTGACTGCTTTCTTGATTGTTGCCTACCTGCAAACAATCAACACAGAGTCACCAGCACTTTGTCTTCCTTTATATTCTCCCTCTACTTGAAATATACAAATAGAGTTCTAAATATGATACCACTTGATGTGTATCAGAGTGCTCTTTTATCTCTTATGCCTCTCTTGCCTGAAATATACAGACAAGAACCAACTCTGAAACCACTTGACGCAGTAGTGATTCGACCACCCCCTGTCACGCTCTCCTACTCACATGATCATTCTCATTCACTCATTCATGAGCCACATTAGCTCTTCTGATTCCCTGCTAAAATCTCAGTTGAAAACCCGATCCATAGGTCCTTAGTTCAACCACACAGCTCTCTGCACTCAACCGTGATCTTTCCCTGATGACAAATTCAGGTTTTCGGGGTTTCCTCTTTCCCGATGTCAAGAACCTCTGTACTCTCGAGTCCCCGATCTCCGATGAGCTCTCTTCCAGCCTTAGCCCCTCCTGGATATGCCCTCTAGTCCATATGACCGCTCTCATAAGACCGCAGCCTTATGTCCTCCTATCGGGGTTTTGGGTTTCAAATTTTCGATGTGCTCCAACTCTCGTTATCCCTCCAGGATAAGCTCATGGCCCACGTGACCTTCCCCCTATATGACCACAGCCATACCTCCTCATCGGGGTTTCAGACTTTCCAATGTCCAAATACACATGTCCTCAGGATTCGCGATTCCTTGAATCCCGACGCACTCTTTACGCACTAGCTCTCCTGGCTTGGCTCCTGGCCAATATGATCGTTATCCCCGTGACTGCAGTCTTACCTCTTCATTGGGGTTTCAATATTTTCAATGCAGCAATGCATTGGCTCACGGGATTCTTGATCCTTCGAATCCCGATTCTCCGCTATGTTGACAGCTGGGTCCCACAATGGCACTTTCCCCCTTATCGAGGTTTTGAGCTTCGCGATTCCGAATTGCATAAACACCTTGTCACCGAGATTCCCGATACCCCGATGACCAAAATGTCAATAGATGACTTCATGTCGGGACTTTCCCCGATGATTCCGATTGTTGCCACGCATCCTCCTCTGATGGATGATCCTGATTTACTCTCGAGATTTTGAGACTTCTGATGTCCTGACTCTTTCGACCTCAGGATCTCCGATTTCCCGAGTGCCAATATACCGACCCTCTTCGAATTTCTGACACCTGTCTCCCCAAACAGATGGCTCCAATTATATCGGGGTTTTCACTATGGACTTCCCCGATCTCCTTTCCACAGGAATGTCGATATCCCGACTTCCGACACCTCGATCTCCGCCACGTGTATCCACTAACGGACGGTCCAGATCGTTCCCGGGACTTTTCCCATAGAAATTCTCGATCTTTTTTCTTTGAGACTCCCAATATGCCGATGGCTGAAGTCCCGATGGTAAACCTCGTGCAGCTCCTGTCCGATCCGATGGCTGACGGGTAATTTGCTCAAGATCTGACGGCCCAGATCCATTCTCCTGTGTGCTTACTCCAAAGGCTAAACTCTGCGCGCCTTCACCCGATCCAATGGCTGACATGATTTCTGAATGAGATCCAACAACTATCGATCTCCCCCTCTGTGTGCTTCTCCTAAGCTTCTCTTGGATGTGAAAACCAATGGTCCAGATTTCCTTTTCTCCTCTGATCCGACAGTTGTTGTGCTCCCTCCTGAGCTTCTTTTGCGCACTTTCTTCCCAGACTTGGGAGAAATTTCAAATTTCCAAAGGCCTCAACCTTTGTCTTCCTTCCTCTACAAGCTCCTCAGCTTTGAGACTCGCCTACGCTTTTGGATAGCATTGTTCCTCCTGAGATTTTCTCCTTTCGAATCCTCGAAGGATTATTCAACTCCTGCGCCTCTGCAGGGTCTTCACGCACCCAAAGTGCTATCTCTACTGAGCTTCTCAACCACTCAGACCCCTAAGGGATTTTTTCTTTCTTCCTTCTCCCTCAGACGGATAATGTAACGGCCCCCTGGCTCTTTGTTTTCTCAAGCAACCTCTTACTGAGTCTGTAGGGTGTTCAGCAACCCTGTGAAGATCCCTCAGTGGATTCTTCCTCTAAATTCCAAAACTCAAAGAGTTCTCTTCTCACTGTGCCTATCTGCACACTAACTCAAAAGCCCACCTGATAGAGTGTCTTCTCCCAGAACGTTCTGTGGTTCTGTCCTCTTCTCCTATGCACCTATGCACTCGCTCAATGCCCACCTGACAGAGCTCTCAGAATCCTCAGTGATTCTGGTTCTCTTCCTGAACTCACATCATAGTTCTTCTTCTGTGCACTCCTTGCACTAGCTCAATGCCCACCTGGTAGAGCTCTCAGAATCGTCAGTGATTCTGGATTCTGTCTAAACTCACAACAGAGTTCCTCCAACTTCACCTTGTGCCTGTTCTCAATGCCCACTTGGCAGAGCTTTACAGAACTCATATCTAAGTTATGTCTTCAATTGTGTCTCTCATACATAGCCTTGCCTCCAAGGTATTCAACAACCTTGAGGTCTTCTCCTGAGTTGTTGATTCCAGTCCTTGTGTCACAACACGTCTTTGTCTGACTCCACAGAGTTCAGAAATGCATCCTCCATGCATGGTTATCAGAACCCGCAGCGTCTGTCACATCCTCCTGGTGTGAAGCCTCAAATACCTTCATCTGAAATCATACGCATCCCTGCAAATGCACAACTACAGTATACATATACAGCATAAAAGAACACTCACAGACATCCACATAACACATAATTCATGCAGGAAAAACTACTTCTCTTATATTAAATGACAAATGCCTATATTTACAATGGTGTTCCTGAGCACAGCCTGTAACAAGGTCTCGGCTCCTCTCTTCTGCTCTCTACAAGCAGATTCTCTCTTATCAACTTACTCAACTTTTTCTTACCCAAAATGAGATACTAAAAATATCTTTTACCTGAGGGGGCTCTTCGAGCTCTTCCCTCCAACCCACCTACCCTATTCAATTGCATTGAATGGTTTGTCTAGTCCAGCATCTGGATCTAGATCTCAGCCATACAAACATTAATGACCGATCTTATCTACAACCTGCAAAAAGGCATGACTCTACAGCTCAACAACCTACAACATTAAATTTACATTCAATTCAAATTTAAATGAGGCTGCGCCTCTCCCTTCAGCTTTGAATGCACGCGCTCGATGTGGCTGGCTGGCCGGCTCACTGACGTGGAGAGATGCTCCTGCATCAAACTCCTTAGCTACAAAATTCATGAGCTCCTTCTCATGAGCTTCCCATCTCTCATCTTTGGAAATCCTCCTGGATCCCAAATCATCCTCTGGAGTTGTTCATCTGCTCCATCCTCCTGTTGTTGCTGCTTCTGCGTTGTTGCTACTGCCGCTGCTGCTACTTCCTTTCTATTCAGCTTCTCCTTGCTGGAAGTCTCTGCTGACCTCAACATCAGCCTTCTGATCTCCTTGATCACTGCATCCAGCTGCTCCAGTGGTTGGTCCTATTTTTGCAGTCTCCCCAGCTGCAAACTTTTTTGGCTCATGGGCATATCATTGTGATCTCCCACACCTCCTTCATCAGTTTCCAACTTCACCTATTGGATGTGCACGCTCTGCACCTTCACCCTCTCTTCTAGGGCTTCAATCTATTCCCACAGATCAGCAAAGCAAATGTTGTCTTCTTCTTCTTCTTCATCTTCTGCAAACTCCACTGTTGCAGTCTTCTCAGTCCCCTGGCTGAAAATATTGAGCCATTCCTCAGAATGCTCATCATTCTCTTCATCTTCTTCTTTTGTTGTAAGCTTCAGTGCTACAGCTTCCTGGCTGAAATCATTGAGACACTCCTCAAAATGCTCATCTTTTTCATCTGCTTGGGCAACTTCCAAAGTCTTCTCCAATTCCTCTTCTTCCCTGATAGTCACAGCTGACTGTTCTTCTGCTGTTGCTGCATCTGGAATATATATTTTTGCCTCCTCCTGGGCAAGTGGTAGGAATACTTCGATCCCTCCAATCATCAAAATATTATCCTGATCTTCCTCCTCTGTCAGCTACACCTGCTGATCTAAATTCATTTTTGAATTTATGAGACCCTCATATAGTCTCATCTGCTTGTCCCTGCCCACCTGGAAATATGGGATCTGTTCACTGCCCTCCTGGTAGATTATGAGATCAACCAATCCCATCTTCATCAGCAACCCTTGCTTAATTGAACTCACCTCCAAGTCCATGAGACTTTCAAATAGTCTCGAATGCTCATATCTGCCCACCTGGAAATTTGAGATGCTTCTGATGCCCTCCTGGCAGTCCTCGAGATCCCACAGTGAGCTCATATCATTGCCCATCTAGCAATGTGAAATTCCCTGGCTGTCCTCATGACAGTATCTGAGATCCCGCAGTGATCTCAACTCGTTTCCCACCTGGAAATCTGGAATTTCTTCTCTGCTCTCATGGCAGTTCTTGAGATCCTCAACTGATCCCAATTCACTGAGACTTCTCCCAGTCTCTGGTTCACATATCTGAATCATTTCCTCTTCTGTTCCATTGAGGTTTTCAGCATACCTCAACCATCTTTTTAACAACCTGCGCTGCCCTCTGACCATCAACTCCTTGACTGGCCATTTTGTTTTTGGCTTCTTCATGGACCATTCATACACCCATCTCGGCTTCTTATCCTGCTGCATCCGTAGTTTGAGCTTCTCTATGTCTGCCTTTAATTCATAGAGCTCTTTATCCATTTATGCAATCTTTTCTTCCTTGCTCTTCTTCCCAGTATGCCTATGGTATTCAGTAACCATGGTGTTGTCCCTGTCTGCTTTCCTAGCAAACCTGTTGCTGTCACTCCGCACTAAGAGTTCTACCAGCTTCATCCTACAGTCCTCCCTGACTACTTTCTTGATTCCTTCCTACCTGCAAACAATCAACATAGAGTCTCCAGCACTTTGTCTTCCTTTAACTTCTCCCTCTGCTTGAAATATACAAACAAAGTTCTAGCTCTGATACCACTTGATGTGTATCAGAGTGCTCTTTTATCTCTTATGCCTCTCTTTCCTGAAATATACAGACAAGAACCAGCTCTCATACCACTTGACGCAGTAGTGAGTCGACCACCCCCCGTCACGCTCTCTTGCTCATAGAATCCTTCTCATTCACTCATTCATGAGCCGGATTAGCTCTTCTGATTCTCTGTTGGAATCTCAGTTGAAAACCCAATCCAGAGGTCCTTAGTTCAACCACACAGCTCTCTGCACTCAACCGTGATCTTTTCCTGATGACAAATTCAGGTTTTCGGGGTTTCCTTTTTCCCGATGTCAAGAACCTCTGTACTCTCGAATCCCCGATCTCCGATGATATCTCTTCCGGCCTTAGCCACTCCTGGATATGCCCTCTAGTCCATATGACCTCTCTCATAAGATTGCATCCTGATGTCCTCCTATCGGGGTTTTGGGTTTCAAATTCCCAATGTGCTCCAACTCTCGTTAGCCCTTCAGGCTAAGCTCGTGGCCCACGTGACCTTCCCCCTATATGACCGCAGCCATACCTCCTCATCGAGGTTTCAAACTTTCCAATGTCCAAATACACATGTCCTCGGGATTTTTGTTTCCTCGAATCACGAGGTTCTCTTTACGCACTAGCTCTCCTGGCTTGGCTCCTGGCCAATATGACCGTTACCCCCGTGACCGCAGTCTTACCTCTTCATCGGGGTTTCAAGACTTTCAATTACGCAATGCATTGGCTCATGGGATTCCCGATCCTTCAAATCCGAATTCTCCGCTATGCTGACAGCTGGCTACCACAATGGCACTTTCCCCCTTATCGGGGTTTCGAGCTTCGCGATTCCGAATTGCATAAACACCTTGTCACTGGGATTCCTAATACCCCGATGACCCAAATGTCGATAGATGAATTCCTGCCGAGACTTTCCCCGATGACTCGGATTGCTACCATGTGTCCTCCTATGATGGATGGTCCTGATTTACTCTCATCATTTCGAGACTTCTGATGTCTTGACTCTTTCGACCCCAGGAACTCCAATTTCCTGAGTGCCAATATACCGACTCTCTTCGGATTTCTGACACCTGTCTCCCCAAATGGATGGCTCCGATTATATTGGAGTTTTCACTATGGACTTCCCCGATCTCCTGTCCACATGAATGTTTATATCCTGACTTCTGACGCCTCGATCTCTGCCACGTGTCTCCACTAACGGATGGTCTAGATCGTTCCCGGGACTTTTTCCATAGAAATTCTCGATATTTTGTCTTCGAGACTCCCAATATGCCGATGGCTGAAGTCCTGATGGTAAACCTTGTGCAGCTCCTATCTGATCTGATGGCTGACGGGTAATTTTCTCAAGATCTGATGGCCCAGATCCATTCTCCTGCGCACTTACTCCAGAGGCTAAACTCTGCGTGCCTTCACCCGATCCAACGACTGACGATATTTATGAATGAGATCCAACGGCTGTCGATCTCCCCCTCTGTGCACTTCTCTTGAGCTTCTCCTGGAAATGAAAACCAATGGTCCAAATTTCCTTTTCTCCGTCGATCCAATGGCTGTTGTGCTCCCTCTTGAGCTTCTTCTGTGCACTTTCTTCCCAGACTTGGGAGAAATTTCAAATTTCCAAAGGCCTCAACCTTTGTCTTCCTTCCTCTATGAGCTCCTCATCTTTGAGACTCGCCTACGCTTTTTGATAGCGTTGTTCCTCCTGAGCTTTGCTCCTTTCGAATCCTCGAAGGATTCTTCAACTCCTGCGCCTCTGCAGGGTCTTCACGCACCCAAAGTGCTATCTCTCCTAAGCTTCTCAACCACTCAAACCCCTAAGGGATTTTGTCTTTCTTCCTTCTCCCTCAGATGGAGAATGTAACGGCCTCCTAGCTCTCTGTTTGCTCAAGCAACCTCTTGTTGAGTCTGCAGGGTGTTCAACAACCCTGTGAATATCCCTCAGTGGATTCTTCTTCTAAATTCCAGAACTCAAATATTTCTCTTCTCACCATGCCTATCTGCACACTGACTCAAACGCCCACCTGGCAGAGTGTCTTCTCCCAGAACGTTCTATAGTTCTGTCCTCTTCTCCTGTGCATCTATTCACCCACTCAATGCCCACCTGGCAGAGCTCTCAAAATCCTCCGTGATTCTGGTTCTCTTCCTAAACTCACAACAGAGTTCTTCTTCTATGCACTCCTTGCACTGGATCAATGCCCACCTGGCAGAGCTCTCAGAATCCTCAGTGATTCTGGCTTCTGTCTGAACTCACAATAGAGTTCCTCCAACTGCACCTTGTGCCTATGCTCAATGCCCACTTGGCAAAGCTTTACAGAACTCACAGCTAAGTTCTGTCTGCAACTGTGTCTCTCATACACAACCTTGCCTCCAAGGTATTCAACAACCTTGAGGTCTTCTCCTGAGTTGTTGATTCCAGTCCTTGTGCCACAGCACGTCTTTGTCTAACTCCGCAGAATTTAGAAATGCATCCTCCTTGCACAGCTATCAGAACCCACAGCGTTCTGTCACACCCTCCTGGTGTGAAGCCTCAAAGACCTTCACCTGAAATCAAACACATCCCTGCAAATGCACAACTACAGTATACATCTACAGCATAAAAGAACACTCACAGACATCCACATAACACATAATTCATGCAGGAAAAACTACTTCTCTTATATTAAATGGAAAATGCTTGTATTTACAATGGTGTTCCTGAGCACGGCCTGTAACAAGGTCTCGGGTCCTCTCTTCTGCTCTCTACACGCAGATTCTCTCTTCTCAACTTACTCAACTTTTTATTACCCAAAATGAGATACTAAAAATCTCTTTTACCTGAGGGGGCTCTTCAAGATCTTCCCTCCAACCTACCTACCCTATTCAATTGCATTGAATGGGTTGTCTAGTCCAGCATCTGGATCTAGATCTCATCCATAAAAACATTAATGACCGATCTTATCTACAGCCTGCACAAAGGCAAGACTCTACAGCTCAACAGCCTACAACATTAAATTTACATTCAATTCAAATTTAAATGAGGTTGCGCCTCTCCCTTCAGCTTTGAATGCATGCGCTCGACGTGGCTGGCTAGCTGGCTGGCTAACATGGAGAGATGCTCTTGCGTGAAACTCCTCAGCTAAAAAATTCATGAGCTCTTGCTCATGAGCTTCCCATCTCTCAGCTTTGGAAATCCTCCTGGATCCCAAATCATCCTCTGGAGTTGTTCTTCTGCTCCATCCTGCTACTGTTGTTGCTGCTAATACTTCCTTTCTGCTCAGCTGCTCCTTGTTGGAAGTCTCTGGTAACCTCAACATCAACCTTCTAATCTCCTTGATCACTGCATCCAGCTGCTCCAGTGGCTAGTCCTTTTTTTGTAGTCTCCCCAGCTGCAAAAAATTTTGGCTCATGGGAAGATCACTGTGATCTCCCACACCTCCTTCATTACTTTCCAACTTCACTTGTTGGATGTGCACGCTCTGCACCTTCACCCTCTCTTCCAGGGCTTCAATCTGTTCCCACATATCAGCAAATCAAATGTTGTCTTCTTCTTCTTCATCATCTTCTGCAAACTCCCCTGTTGCAGTCTTCTCAGTCCCCTGGCTGAAAATATTGAGCCATTCCTCAGAATGCTCATCATTCTCTTCATCTTCTTCTTTTGCTGTCAGCTTCAGTGCTACAGCTTCCTCAGCTTCCTGGCTGAAATCATTGAGACACTCCCCAGAATGCTCATCTTTTTCATCTGCTTGGGAAGCTTCCAAAGTCTACTCCAATTCCTCTTCTTCCCTAATAGTCATAGCTGAATGTTCTTCTGCTGTTGCTGCATCTACAATACAGATTTCTGCCTCCTCTTGGGCAAGTGGTAGGAATACTTTGATCCCTCCAATCATCAGAATATTATCTTAATCTTCCTCCTCTATTAGTTGCATCTGCTGATATAAATTCATTTCTGAATTTATGAGACCCTCAGATAGTCTCATCTGCTTGTCCCTGCCCACCTGGCAATATGGGATCTGTTCACTACCCTCTTGGCAGATTATGAGATCAACCGATCCCATCTTCATCAGCAACCCTTGTTGAATTGAACTCACCTCCGAGTCCATGAGAATTTCAGATAGTCTCAAATGCTCATCTCTGCCCACCCGACAATTTTAGATTCTTCCGCTGCCCTCCTGGCAGTCCTCAAGATCCCGCAATGACCTCATATCATTTCCCATCTTGCAATGTGAAATTCCCTGGCTTTCCTCATGACAATCTCTAAGATCCCGCAGTGATCTCAACTCGTTGCCCACCTGGAAATCTGGAATTTCTTCTTTGCTCTCATGGCAGTTCTTGAGATCCTCAACTGATCCCAATTCACTGAGACTTCTCCTAGTCTCTGGTTCACATATCTGAATCATTTCCTCTTTTGGTCCATTGAGCTTTTCAGCATACCTCAACCACCTTTTTAATATCCTGCGCTGCCCTCTGAACATCAACTCCTTGACTGGCCATTTTGCTTTTGGCTTCTTCATGGGCCATTCATACACCCATCTCGGCTTTGTATCCTGCCACATCTGTAGTTCGAGCTTCTATATGTCTGCCTTTAATTCATAGATCTATTTATCCATTTCTGCAAGCTTTTCTGCCTTGCTCTTCTTCCCAGCATGCCTATGGTCTTCAATAACCATGGTGTTGTCCCTGTCTTCTTTCCTAGCAAATCTGCTACTGTCACTCTGCAAACCTGCTGCTGTCACTCCGCACTAAGAGTTCCTAGCCTAGGTCTACTACACTTTGGGACGATTTTTCTAGGGTTTGCTGAAAAAGCCTTGTTGTAGCAACACTCTTCATCATAAAACCCTCTAGTATTGGTTTTATGCTTCATCTTTCAACTAGCCATTTTTCCATTTGAGTTAAGGAAGGAGGAGAGATCACAGAGGCCTAGTTCACCTACACCGAAGTGACCCTCTCTCCCCTAGGGTTTTGACTTTGGGTCCTTGCTTCAACAACACCTCAAATCCTTTCCCTCTAGTCCCTAGTCGTTTCGTCCTTTAGCTCTTACATACCTCACCTTTTGACTCCATTAAAACCTAAGGCACTAATCTGAATACCTCTTACTTTGAAGTTAATTTGATCAAAACTACTCTCAAACTCTTGAATAAAAACCCTAACTTCAATAACCCTTGCCTAAACTAACCTTCTAACACTAAGTTTTGTCATCATCTTTAGCTATAAATCATTAGTGCAGCTAGACGTTTTTTTTATGAGAAATTGAATAATGATTAGAGGCATTAATTGAATGAAGTATTGATCTATTGCATTGAATGCCACGCTATTCCATCATTTATTGAAGAAGTGATATTATTCCATTGTTATTTTATAAACATTGACTTCGTCAATATTTATTGTCAAATTGCTTATATGTTTATCAGTTAGTCACTGATTTATAATAATTACTAATCCATTGAACAAGATTGCATATATCAATTTATTTTTTCTTTGTCTCAGGTAGGTGTATCTTTTTGGGGGGTTTTACTTTATTGGCCTTTTGGTTGGACTAGTGACTTCTGAGGGGGGAAGAACTACTTTATCCTGTAATCCTTTGCCTTCTCAAAACCCCAGGTCATTGGGAACATCTCCCCTAGGCCCTACCACCCTAAATAGAAAGAACCATCCCATTGTGGTGACATTAGGTGGGATTGGTTCTTGCTACGCCAGTTTGACCCTTAAACCTTAAGCCTTTTATCTTTTCTACAAACCGTGCAACAACAGAGACTATGCAAGAAAATCAAATGCGAATATATAAATTAGGACCAATGAATTCACAAACTTGAACAATACCTCTGCATCTGGTTTAACCTAGTTTTGATAAAATGAGGGTCAGTACAGTCTCAAGATGCTTGCTTTGCTCCTTCGGATGCTCTAGAATTTAAACTTGTGTGCATAATTAATTTGTTGAAAATTGTTCTAGAGATTTAAACAAGGGCGAACTTAGCTTGTCACATCAGCCATTCAATTCGGGTTATGAGTGTAATTTCATCAAATGTGCCACCAGATCTTCAAATATGTTTAAAATTAAATTCATCGCGGGTTGACAGTGTGGGCACGAGTGGTAATGTCGTCTATCAGCGATTTCAAATTTTTATTTTTGAATCGGCACACGATGTAGCAACAAATGTGGGATAGGGCATTAACTGGTCTATTAAATGTCAACATTTGATTGTATCTTATGCCACAAACATCCCATCGTTTCACTAGTTTAGTTGGTGGATCGAGGTTCGATATTGTGATTCAAAATTTTTTGTTGATATCTTCTTCCAAACATTTTGATGCCAATCAATCTTGTTGTACAGAGATGGCCTGGAAAAGATGACTAGGAGGTGTGATTAGGACCCAGGGAACCTAAAAATGACTTGGGACGAAACTAGCCCATACAACCCCCTTACGTGGTAAATATATGTGTAATTTGAGATCGATGACTTCATTTTCTCTTGTTAATCGTAATCAGGAATTTCTTTAAGCTATACATTCTAAAACCCAATCCTATCTTTCTGACGCTGAAAATTATCAAGGATCGACGATCGGCGATAAACCTACCCAAGTGCTCTTGGATCGACTCTCTCTAAAAAGTATCGATGATGAAAACAAATCAGGGATCAGCGATCGATGATATGTTTAATGCATACAAAATTATTTTTGTGATCTTTCTGGATTTCCTCGACCCCGATAAAGTGCATTAGTCATCGGCTATTGGTAGATTCTTTGCGTCCTTTGCTAATGTCTATCCTTCCCGTATTTTGTTGATGCCGAAGGGGATTAGATCTCTTGAAAATTCATGTGAATAACCTATACAAACCAACTCCACCTTCTGCTGATGTCGATGGGGATCGACGCTCGACAACTGTTGTAATTGTGTGGTTCCTTTATTTTCTTGAATTTTTTCCGACGCCGAACCTGAGCGCGTTAGGTGCAGTGTTAGCTGTCGATTCTTAATTCGTGTGTCAAGTTATTTTAGACATGAGGTTTCACAAGTTCAAACAAAACTGACTTGTTGATAAGAGTCATGAAAACAAAACAAAGATAGACCCTTTCCCAAAGTGAAATCAATTCAGTCAGTGAAGAAAACAAGTGGTACCCAAAAAGTGATAAAATTTTGTAAGGCTTTTAGGGTGTGTTGAGTGATCAATACAAATATGAGTGCTCCCATCTTTACAAGAATTTACCCTATGTTGTGGGTGTTGATAGTGGGTTTTCTCTTATTACTCCTTGTGAGTGTTCGATGGAAAATATAACTAGGATATGGGGTCCAAGTTTTTACAAGCTGGGAAAAAGAGGACAAGGTTATATATGATAGGTTTTGTGGTCCTTCCATGGTGGTTAATGGTTTGAAAGAAAATTCCTTAAGAGGAAGGGATACCAGATGGGTTGTTGGGGGAAGTTGCACAAAGCAAGGTACAATAAATAAAGGCCAAACCCAACACCACAACACTCAAGGGTGAGTGAGGAAGTTGAATCAACAAGGTAGTAGAACCAGGAATATCTCCCAACATTGTTGGGAGGCTAAGAAAGAGTCTGGAATGATGGGGATTGTAACACACCCATGGCGGGGCATAAAAAAATTTCTCTTCTTAAGAACTCAAGACCTCCATTCAGGGTTTTAAATCTCATTATGCTCATCGAGGGCTTTCCAGCCATGGTCACCATGCTCAGAATCGAGCTTAGAACTGGTGGATATGCCTCTCTCAAGTTCCTCAGATATTCATTGGTCAAGGCCACGAGACCTCCATGTGGGTCCGACTTAATAGGTTCCTCGCGCAGGTTGGAAATTTAGAATTCAGTTGTTTTGGACTCACCTGAATCCAATTCTGTCAGAATACGGACTCGCGAACAGACATGAGTCGAATCAACATGCCATACTCTTGTCACAACCAATGACTAAGATTGAGTTCAGGTCTCTAGCTTCAGGGGTTCTTGACCCTCCACTCTTAAACTCTTCTAGAGTACTTCCACTCTAGAGTGTGGAAGACGATGACACCTATCCTTCTCAATGGATGGTTTAGATACACTTCGCTAATTTGATCTTTGGGTCTTCTTTGGACTCTCTACGATACTATGCTCCAAATTCTCCAGTGTTTCGAAGTACAAGAATCTCAAAGTCCCAGTCCCTACACCAACCATGTTGGCTAGGTGGGTGCGTACCATGGGTTGACACGTAGTTGGATCAGAGGTGACACATACCCTCACCTGGGATTATGTGTGTCATAATACAAGGGCCCTTTGTGGTAGCTTATGTGCTTACCTCTAGGTGACAGGTGGCTCTTTAAGTTTGAACCCACGTTACCATGGATAATGTCACTACGCCTCTTTTCTTTGGTTCGATCGTCCTTCAACATACCTCATATCTCATAGTTGAGATCAAGTCCCGTATATTTATATATCTATGGTCTTGGTTACCTTAGGGGTTCAACATTTGAGAGAATTGTTATGTATACTCCTCTTACCTTTTGAAGCGTCCAATCTCCGAATTAGAGGGATTAGCGCCATGTGTCCCTGATATATCGACAGTTGGGAAAGGATCTGAGGGATCCTGTGATGTACGGTACTGGGTCCTTTACAACTCTGTCCTTTAGGGTTTTGGGCCTCGGTTTAATCTGCAAAACGATTTCACCCAACCACCTGTGGAACCGCCTATCACCGGTCAACCTCATGGGAGACCGAGTCTCCCAGTTACCTTCGATCCGAGTAAGGCTAGTAAATTTGGTCTTACTCTGAAGTTCCAAACTTCTAGAGCTCTAAAGCCAAGGGGGAATATCCTCCTTATCCCTAGCCCAAGGGTCTTGGACTTGGTCATATGGGTCGTTTCGAATGAATCTCATCCGTTGGTCTCCCAACCCAAGAGATATCCTCTTCAAGGCTTCCAATCTCACTATCCTTCTTGAACTTTTACCATGAAAAGGTTAAGGATTTGGGTCCATAATTTTGGTCGCACAACATGGGGCCCAAAAAAGGCATCCTCTTCAGACAGACAGTTTCAGGTCATCCCAATATCTCCTATCTCTGACATCTTATAAGCTCATTCCCTAGGAAGTCTCCGGGGTCGAGTTGGGCATTCAAACTATTGGTCGAGGGTGTGGGTTTTCAAAGAGAAGGAGGCATGTACATAATGTAACAATTCCACACATAAAATATTTATAAGCACACATATGCATAAATCCAGGAATTCATCCATTATTCCAGCTCAACACATAAAATAGGGGAAATACTTATTAAACCATTAAACATGAAGCAACTGCTTAAAGGAGTGTATGTTTCCACCAAACCATAGGCTCAGTTACTCCAAACATATTTATCACTAGCCACCCCTGAGCTAAACCACGATGCTCTGAAAAAGTAGGGATAGAGATTACTCTCCTCCTCCCACAGGATCTTGTCAATGGTTTACACGATAGCAAGAAATGAGGACCGACCTCATTTATCATCTTATATTGTAACCTTATCTGCCATTTCCTATGACCAAAACGCTTATTTTCCAGTTCTTCCTTGAACCTGAAAGATTCCTCTCCTTTGAAATCTATGCAGGTCTCCCCCTCCCCACCAAACCTTCCCTTCTTGCCCTTTTTAGCAAGGTCATGTGTGACTCAAATTCCCAGCCCACGATCATGTCTGGAAGCCTTACAGATGGGTGCTCTGCCCCATCCCCTCATTAACTCTTGATGAGGTCTTCCCACCTACCATCCTGACTGTAATTCATTTATGGGTCAGAGGATTGTTCTGGTCATGAGAAATTAAATCTAGTAAGTACTGGTTTGGTGAAGGTTAACGAAACCATTCCTGGTCCCCTTCACCATCTATTTTTGTAGCATTCGTGGTCTTTCTTAGTACACCCCCCTTCCAGCAGTCATGCAACACTTATCCATTTCTAGTAAATAACATAATTTACATTCATTTACCTTTCATACAAAGGTCCATTGAATCAACATTCACACATATGGAGTTTTCCATAGTCTCTTGGCCATTATAATTATATTTACAAGATGGGGGAAACAGGGTGTCACAATTCCCTCCTCCTTAAAGGAACATCGTCCTCGATGTTCTATCTATCAATGTGCTCTATATATACATAAGTGATCAAAAATGGATATGCATGTCTCATGGCATCCTCCATTTTCCATGTGGCCTCATCTGGGACAAAGTGTTTCCACTACACCTTGACTGTGCAATGGTTTGGTTCCTGAGTGGGGTTTCCTTCCTTTCTAGTATGCATTGAGGTTCTGGTAGGAACTCTTCCTCTAGCTCCACCTGGATCATAGACCAGTCAATTATATGATTAGAATCATGTACATATTTCTTCAATAATGAAACATGGAAAACATTATGTGTCTTTATTGTGGGAGGGAGTGCTAGCCTATAGGCTATAGGTCCCACTCTATCTAAAAATTCAAAGGGTCCACAATACCGAGGTCCCAACTTGGCACAAGTTCCCATTCTCAGGGAACTCTTCCGAGACCTAACTCTGAAATAGACATGGTCTCCTCTTTTGAATTCTCTGAGGGTTATTTATCTATCGACATAACTTTTCTATCTATCTTGAGCAACTTTCAGATTCTTATTTATCTATATCACTTGTTGTTTCATATCTTTCAGCATGTTGGGTCCGATCATAACTCTATCCAATGGATTACTCCAGCTGACTAGAGTCCTACATGGTCTTCCATTGAGGGCTTCAAAAGGGATCATATTCATTGATTCTTGGTAACTGTTGTTGTAGGAAAACTCTACCAACAACAAGTAATCCTCCCACTTCTTAGGCTGATGAATTACATTCATCCTTGAAATGTTTTCTAATATTTGGTTTACTCTTTCTGTATATCCGTCGGTATTAGGGTGATAAGTTGTGCTAAACAACAATTTAGTCTCAAAACTAGCCATCAAGGATTTCCAAAATCTTGAAGTGAACTTTGTATCTCAGTCATATACAATCTCCTTAGGCATGCCATGCAATTTGAAGATCTCTTTCATGAATATGTTAGTAATATCTATTTCCTTACAAGTTTATTTGGCATGAATGAAGTGAGAGGACTTGCTCATCTTGTCCACTACTACCATGATGGCATCATTCTTCCTGGATGATCTTGGTAATCCGGTGATAAAATCCATGGAAATAGTTTCCCATTTCCATTCTGGAATTGGTACAGGATGAAACAACCCTGTTGGGTGTCGGCGTTCTGCCTTAACTTGCTAGCATTCTAGGCACTTAGATAGGTAGTTGGCTACATCATTTTTCAATCCAGGCCAATAAAATTGTTTTTCTAGTGGTCGTGATCATTTTCTAATATCCCAGGTGACTAGTATATGGTCTCTTGTGTAGTTCATCCATTATGAACTTCTTCAAGTTGTCACAACTTGGAATATACAATTTGTTTCTATAAGTCAACAAACCTTTGTGCAACATATGATAGCCTTCATACTTTATCCCTGCAGGCTCTTTCTTTAGGTGCAATGTCACAGTCTTGAAGAACGCATATGTTTCTTGTGCATTCCTTAATCTCTCCCTGACATCTGTTTCACAGGTGCTCACTGCTTACAGGTGAATCATTTTCATACTTATGCTAAGGGCATCGACCACCCTATTTTCCTTCCCTTTGATACGTTTTACTTTGAAATAAAACTCACTAAGGAGATCCATCCATCTAGCTTGCCTGGAATTGAGTTTTGGTTGATCAAACAAGTGTCTCAACCTGTAATGGTCTATCATAAGTACAAACCTCCTACCCAGGAGGTAATGCCTCCACATTTTTAAATCATGCACTATGGCAGCCAACTCCAGATCATGGGTCACAGAATTGATTTCGTACTCATTAAATTTTTTAGACTCATAGCAAATCACATGTCCTTCTTGCATAAGGAATCCTCCGAGTCCCTCCTTGCAGGAATCTGTACACACAAGGAAATTATTATTAGGTTCGATGATATTCATCACAGGTGTGTGGGTCAGAAGGTATTTTAGTGACTGGAATATTTCTTCACATTCCGGTGTCCAAATGAACTTAACCCCTTTTTTTTGAAGGGAAATGATTGGGAAACCTATCTTGGAAAATCCTTTTATGAACCTTCTATAGTATCCTTCTAAGCCCATAAAGGATCTGATATCCAGAACATCCTTTGGGGTAGGCCATTACATGATAGATCTGATCTTGTCAGGGTCTACTACTACTCCTTCTTTAGAAATAACACGGCCTAAGTAATGGACTTGTTTCTGGAAAAATTCACACTTGCTAAACTTAGCGTAGAGTTGATGCTCTCTTAGAACTTGAAGCACAAGTCTAGGATATTCTTCATGCTCCTCTCTATTCTTGGAGTAGATTAAGATATCATCAATAAAAACCAATACAAATATGTCTAGGAATTTTCTGAGTACATTGTTCATCAAGCACATAAAGGTGGCAAGGGAGTTGGTTAATCCAAATGGCACCACCACAAATTCATAGTGACCATATCGGGTCCTAAATGTCATTTCGTGGATGTCTTCATCCTTAATTCGGACTTGATGGTATCCAGACCTTAAGTCAATCTTTGAGAAAATGGAATCACCCCCTAATTGGTTGAACAAGTTGTCGATCTATGGTAAAGGGTACTTGTTCTTTATGGCTATCTTATTGAGTTGTCTATAATCTATGCACAATCGAAGTGTGCCATATTTATTCTTCACAAACAAGATTGGTGCTCCCCATAGAGACACACTAGGTTGTATGTAGCCTTTATCCATCATTTCCTTTAGCTAGGCTTAAGCTCAACTAGCTCGGGTGTGCTCATCCTATAGGGTGTCCTAGACACTGGCACCGCTCCAAGTGCAACCTCTATGGAGAAGTCAATATCTCTTCTCATAGGTAGACCCTGTGCCTCTTCTAGAAACACATCTCTATATTCTCTTAATGTGGGGTGTTCCTCTAGGTTTGGTCTGTCATCCTCAACCAATTTCAATACTTGTATTTCATATAGAGGACATCCCTTTATGAAATACTTTTTCATTTGAAGTGTTGATATTTTTCTCACTGAGACAGGATTTTGAGACAGGATTTTGAATCTCGAATCGATCTTCTTCTTCCAATCCTCGTGAGGTTCTTTTTGACTCTCGAACTGTTCATAACAATATCTTTCCTTCCATATAGTTTTTTCTAAGGTTTTTGGCTCTTCCTTTATGTAGGGTACATACCTCAGCAACTCAAGGAATTTATTGACATATTCCTCTATGGTGAGTGGCCCCAGCTTGACTTCATAGAACTCTTTAATCTTATCATCAAAATATTTTTCTGATAAATACTTCTTCTAGAAGTGTTTTTCAAACTGTTTCAATGATGGATCCTTTTCATGCATTTATTTCACATCCTTAAGGTCTTCCCACCAAATGGAAGCCTTTCCATTCAGATTGAAGATGGTTATTCAAGCCTTCAAGTTTTCAGATAAATCATGGACTCTGAAGTACTTCTTTAATCCAAGTAGCCAAGCTTCTGCCTCTTCCTCTTTCTTGATCTCACCATCGAAAGAGGGTGGTTTGGATTTCTTGAACTCTTCAGGTTCATGACTTTTAGAATGCTTTAATTTCTTTATTTTCCTTTGAGAATGTGATATAGTTTTACTACTAGAATATACCTCTGAGTCACCAGTTTCCTTTCCATAGGATTCTTTCGATGAGTGTCCCTTGTCCCCAGGTTGTACCTTCCTTGAGGTGCTCCTCCTAGTGTGGCCACTTATGGGACCACGTTTTCGTATCTCCTGTGGAATTCAACTCCTCTTCATCTGTCATCAGTCCACATGACTGGTTGTAGGTCCATGCTTCAGTTGTTTCTATATTTCGGATAGAATCTGCAGTAAGACTGTATTAATTTTCGTTTTCTTCTCTTTCTCTTTTATCAATCTCTCGTTGTTGGCCTTGCAACTCTGTAATTCGGCCATGAGATTCCTTATAGTTTCAGCCAGATTCGGAGGGGTCTCTACCACTCTCCTTTCGTCATATTATTCATCTCTATTGTGGGAGCCATCTCCCACTTCATAGTGTGTCACCATCCTTTATGCTTGCAGCTCCCCACGGCTAATTGACCGCTTTGAGTGCTGACAAAACACTTGTTGTTAGCTAACAGTCTATTAGTTCATGAACGACACATAATTCATATTTATTAAATACACACACACAACAAGAAGCTTTCATTCTTTTCTGAAGTAAGGGATTAACCATACTTTTTAGGAAGGAGGTAAGGTAAGTTAAGGCGTCACCCTTAAAGTTATTTAAATATGGTTTTTACGCAACTTGTCCATGAGCCCAAGAAGGCCAAGTGCTGTAACCATGCTCTGATACCAATTTGTAACACACCCATGGTGGGGCGTCAAAATTTCTCTCTTCTTAACAACTCAAGACCTCCATTCGGGGCCTCAAATCCCATTCTACTTGTCCAGGGATTTTCATCCATGGTCACCATGCTCATAATCGATCTTAGAACTAGCAGATATGCCTCTCTCAAGTTCCTTGGATATTCATTGGTCGAGGCCAAGGGGCCTCCATGTGGGTCTGACTCAATAGGTTCCTCGCACACATCAGAACTTTGGACTTTGGGTGTTCTAGACTCACCTCACTCCGATTCCGCCAGACTCTAGACTCGCGAATAGACATGTGTCGAATCGACAGTCCATACTCTTGTCACAACCAATGACTGAGATTAACTTCGGGTCTCTGACTTCGGGGGTTCTCTACCTTCCACTCTTAAACTCTTCTGAAGTACTTCTGATCCAGAGTGTGGAAGATGATGACATTTTTCCTTTCCAATGGACAGTTTAGATACACTTCACTAATTCAGGCTTCGGTTCTTCTTTGGAATCTCTACGATACTATGCTCCAAATCCTTTGGAGTTCCAAAGTACAAGACTCTCAAAGTCCCAGTCCCTACACCAACCACGTTGGATAGGTGGGCAAGTACCAGGGGTTGAAACATAGTTGGGTCAGAGGTGACACATGCCCTCACCCGGGATGATGCATTTCACAATCCAAGGGCCCTATGGGGTATCTAATGCGCTTACCTCCAGGTGATACATGGCTCATTAAGTTTCAACCCACATTAGCATGGATGACGTTATTGCGCCTCTTTGCTCTGGTCCGATCATACTTCAACATACCTCATATATCACGGTCGATATCCAGTACCGTAGATTTATATATCTACAGTCCTGGTTACCTCGGGGGTTTGACATTCGAGAGAATTGCTATGTAGACTCCTCTTACCTTCTGAAGCATCCAATCTACGAATTAGAGGAATTAGCGCCACGCATCCTCGATATATCGACGGTTGGGAAAGGATCTGAGGTGTCTCACGATCTACGGTATTGGTTCCTTCGTAGCTTCAGCCTTCGAGGTTTTGGGCCTCGGTTTAATATGTGAAATGATTTCACCCAACCACCTAGGGAATTGCCTATCGTCAGTCAACCTCATGGAATACTGAATCTCTTGGTTACCTTCGGTTCGAGTAAGGCCGGTAAGGTCAGTCTTACTCTAAATTTCTGAACTTTCGGAGCTCTGAAGCCAAGGGGGAATATATTCCTTAGCCCTAGCCCAAGGTTCTTGGCATTGTTCATATGGGTCCTTTCAAACGGATATTGTCCACTGGTCTCCCAACCTAAGAGATCTTCTCTTCAAGTCTTCCACTCTCATTATCCTTCCTGAACTTTTACCTTGCAAAGGTTAAGGACTTGGGTCTGAAATTTCAGTCGCACAACGTGGGGCCTGGAAAAGGCATCCTCTTCGAATGGACAGGTTTAGGTTGTCCCAGT